>CAOKZL010001265.1:0-384423 GCA_948472985.1 Iguana delicatissima | reverse complement strand
AGACAGATTTAAAAGAACTAAAAGAAAGAACTGTTTTATGAGTATGATTATGTACCACTATGTGTTACAAATAACTTCACCAGTGTCCATTTAAACATTAGAAAGAACTTTCTGCTGGTAAGTTCTTCTTCCTTGGGAGTTTTTAAACCAAAGCTGGATGGCCATCTGTTGCAAGTGCTTTGCATGGCAGGGGGTTGGACTTGACGGCTCTTGTGGTCTCTTCCAGTTCTATGATTTTATGACGTAAAGTACAAAATGGTGTCCATTCCCACATCCACATGCAGAAAAAAAATATTGACTGGCAATAAAATCTTATTCCAATCATATAGAGTTCCCCACTGCATTTGAGGACAGTGGACCAAAGACATGTACACAGAGCCCTGTCTCCTACATCCTGTTGCTTTTATGCTCAGCATCTGCTGCCTGAAGTTAACCTTGCTCAGACTTCCTTCTGTTGTGTAAACTCGTCCTGTTCTAAAATATCACCCATTACATATGTCCTAAACTTTTTCCAGTTCGCTCATGTGACTTGGTTAACCCCAACCTGGTCATTTTTGGTGTTACTTTTCCTCAAATCTACTTGAGTCATCTTGGTCACAATAATGATTTTGAACACACACGAGTGTGTGTGCACATATCCCCTTCCTATCATTTTTGGAAATAAATTGTGTTATTCATGTGTCTTTGGTCATTTCCGCACAACACTGTTATAGTGCTATTATTCCACTGTCAACATCCCGTAGAATCCTGGGATTTGCAGTTTAGGGAGGAGCATTTAGATTTCTCAGCCAGAGAACTCTTGGGCCTCACTAGACTACAAAGCCCAGTATTCCACATGATGTTGAAAGTGGAATAATAGCACTGTAACAGTGTAGTGCAGAAATGGCCTTTAAAAGTGAATATACTGTTACATAGACCTGGGAATATACAACTGAATGCTGTCTGGATACAGATGACATTTTGGACTACCTAGCCAAGATAGACAATTGGCTTTCCTGGCTAGGATAATCTGATAGCTGTAGTCCAAAAAAAATTTTTTTTGAAGCTATGCAAAAAGTGCATGTCATTAAGACAAAGTAGGTGTTTTTCTTTATCAAAACTGGCCACAGGAGTCTAGAGTTTCAATGAACAGAGAAGAGTCCTCATTTTGAGGCCTGACATATTCAGGCTATGCTTGAACATGGCTTTTCTCTTTGCCAAAGCTGCTCCATGCTCCTTGGAAAAAAGAAAGTCTAGGAAGCCAAGATAGAAGAAAAATATAATAAGTAAATGAACATTATTATAGAAACCTGAAATAAAATTAGGTTCAGGGATATCTGGAAGAACCTTACATCCTTTCCCTTCTTCTCTCTGTGTGCATGTATATGTGGGAGGGTGTACGTATGTGTCTGTGTGTGTGCGTGCGTGCACGCATACAAAGAAATACATACCAACACATTCCAAAATGGCACAACTGAAGGAACAGTGTAACACAATAAAGTTTTTGATTTAATTTGAAAAGATTCCTGGGGACTGGAAGTTATCCAGGATAACTCAGCTTTAAATATGGGCCGAGGGACATATTTCATTGGGAAATTAATTATGGGAAAAGCATTCTGTATTTTTTCTGCTTGGTAAAGGACACATGGGACAGCTTCCATGCTAGTTCAGTGATTACTGTAACAATGGAATTACAAGATGGAAGGGAAAACGTTATGTGGAAATTGCTAGTTTGTTTCCCCCCTTGAAACCATATAAGTCAGTCTTTGTCAGGCTGTTTGTGGGATTGTGCCTGATAGGTGATAATGTGGACCACCCGGTGATACTGCAGCAAACCATGTGCAGCTAAGTTTCTCCCTGCTCCTGTATGTTGTAAAAAGCAGAGTTGCAAGGCAGGGCTTGGCTGGAGGCTGGTAGAACAGGAAGATCATGTGTCCAGATGTCAAACTTTCCAGTGTTTTTTGCACATGAAAATTGGGACACATGTGCCTAAGCAGCCTCAGAGTGTAATCAAGATGGCAGAAGTTATTACTGGAGGAAGAACACAAAATAAGAGAGGATGCTTTTACCTGAGCATACTGGAAAGGGCCAGCATGAGAAAAGAACCAGTGCGGTGTGCTGGTTTGAGTGCTCGACTAGGAATCTGAGAGACCAGAGTTTGAATCCCTGTGCAGCCAGGGAAACCCACTCAGTGATCTTGGGCAAGTCACACTCTCTCAGCCTCTAAGGAAGGCAATGACAAACCCCATATGAACAAATCTTGCTGAGAAAAACTCATGATGGGTTTGCCTCAGGATTGCCATAAGTCAGAAATGACTGGAAGGCATGCAAACAACTGGGAAGGGCAAGATTTCATCCTGTCCTCTCCCCCTTGTTAAGTTAGTTGAATGCAAAATACTTTTGCACTTAGAACTCAGGACCTTTTCGCAGCTTACCCTTTCGTGGAGCTGGGTTGCAGTCTTCACGCAAGAAGCCTGGGGAGAAAGGCTCTCGCAAGCCTCCTGCTTGGGCTCTGCAGCAGTGTCTTGGTCGCGCGAGTGCCCCGCCCGCACCCCACCCCTTCCTTCCGCAGTGCAGCCTGAGAGTTGTTGGCTGTGCTAGGGCAGGAAGCACAACCAGCGCGGCTACGGAGGCTTCGCACGGCAGGTAAGTGCGCGTGGGGCGCCCAACCCGTGCACAAGCGCACGCCATTTGACGCTCAAGGGGCCCTTTTGCTTAAGAAATGCCGTGCAAAAAGGGCCTCAGTTTGCAGCAACTGAAGTAAGTGAAGGGCAAAGGATGAAAGTGGAAGGAGGAAAGAGAAACTGGGACATTTTTAAAGCCACTGAAAAAATGAGATGACAGAGAGTTAATTAATCAGGACTGCCCCTGACAATTTGATTTTGCTTTATTCTTGGCCAATTTCCATCCATATTTTTTCCATTTGAGTGGTTGGATCAAATAAAGTCCAACTGTCATGTTTTAGTGGATTTTTGTAGCAGTTTGGGTAATGTCTACATGATTTTTTAATCCAAAGAAAATTTAAATGGGCAGTTGCAAAAGAGAGAGCTGTAAATGGGGGCTCGAAGTGGCCCATGAACAACAGTTTGCCCACTCTTGGCCTGATGCAGACAATGACAAGGGTTGTCAAGTGTCAGAAGCAGGACACAAAATATTATGGATGCTGGATTACAGCTCTTACAGATCTGATACAGAATACAGGACCTGAAAGAGTGACAAAAGATGACTACCTGTGCCATATTTGTATAGTTTCTCACTGATGTGCCCTAGAAATATATTTGTTATGTTGTAGGATTCTGACTGTGGTATATGAAGTGGACTTTCCGATTATAGTTTTCAAGCTCTTCTGCTTAGTTCTGTTCCCAAAGCTTTGCCCTGATGAGCCCCGTGGCGATTTTTAGAAGAGCCAGTTCCTTCTATTTCATTTGCAGTACAGTTTGCAAGCATCTCATGGTCTATGACCAAAATATGATGCAAATTGCTTATTTCCTTTCCAGTTTTTAGAGCTGCATAATATTTCATTCTCAAGCCATTCGTATCTGGGGACATGTAGAAACATTTCTCTTGGCAGCTCATTTTATTACATATTTTTTAAAATGTTATCTTTTAAAAGTTTTATCATTTAAAACAACTGTGAGGAATTATGCAGTGGTTCTGATGTTGTCAAACTGCAGCTCATAATATTCTTTATGCTGGTTAGGGCTGCTGGGAGCTGTAGTCCAGCAATATCCAGAGGTCCTCATGATACTCACCCTAACTTAAAATTAGTTTTCAGACCACTGAAATAATTGGAACATGGTAAGTCAGCACTTACATAAGCTCTCTTGATTCAACATGTCTACTCTGGTTGGGTCTAACAACTGGATTTAGACCAGAATCTGTTATTTTTGCCATAGAGGCAATATCTTCTGCTCTTTTCTGGACTCATTCCATCAATCACCTTATCTGGTCATTTCCAAAATGCTCAGGAACACAGAAAGAAAGAAGGGCAGAAACAACTGAGTTAAGCAAAGTGACGTACAAAGACAGGCCAAATCTCCTAAAGGGATTCTGATTGAAAATTGGCCATTTTTTTCCAAGTAGGGCTGCAAATCTTTACATACTTACCTAGAAGTAACCCCACAGAACTCAGTAGGACTCTATTCTGAATAGGCATGTAAAGAATTGTGCTATTATTCTAACAGTTCCTGAGAACAGCGACTTGACTCTAGCTGTGTGTAAATGTACTGTGGCTTGCAGTGACCAACTCCAAAATGCTAAAAATCAATTAAAATTAACAGGATTCATAGGGGAAATTGGAAATTCCAGTACTTTAAAACAGGCATGTGTTTCATGGCAGTGAATTATGGAGGAGTCCTGACCCATAAAGCACACAATTGGCATATGACATAACAGACTCACATATGATTATATGAATAAATGAATGTCAGATTTCGGAGGAGAAATTCCTCCATTTCTTCAACTGTCACTAAAGATAATAGGAAGAAAAATGATGGTATTTTAAATATAGCATAGCTGATGGTGAGCATTGATGGGGACTGTAGTCTCTTCTGGGCATCCACCAGTTGCCCACAGACATCATCTTTCAGTCTCCCAGTTATCACAGTGATTTTCTTTCATCAGTCCTTTCTGCCAGACATGAATACAGTTAGAGGACATTTTCAGTAGTTATAATTTCCCTTTTCTAAATAGAGTTTTCATAGATGGCAAGATGTCAAATAATTCTATAACAGTTTTTCTCTACTTCTGATACAAAGCAGGGCTAGAAATTAACACTGTAGGCTAAGCATTTTCAGAAGTGATATTCTATACAATTCTATTCCAGATATTTCGAAACAATATCAAAGCAAGTCTCACTACTGTAGGGAAAAAACTATTCAGACCTCTCCCATGCTGCACAAGACTTTGCCTGTTTTTGCAGGAAATGTTTAAATGGGTTTGGAATTCCTGTTTCTCTGTGATCATGTTACACCACAATCCATATTACTCATGTTCAAATCTTAATGTCTACATGTTGCATCATAGGGTTTTCAAGGCAAAACCTTCAGGAGTGGTTTACCATCACTGTGCTCTGCACAGTACTAGCTCCAATAAGTTAGCAGCTGTGTCACTGCCGTTGCTTCAGAGACATCTTCCATCAGTGGCAACCCCCACTACTGCTGCTGCTCAGTATCTGTTTGGCACCTTTTGTCTGGCTCCTAAACAAAACCTTGTCTGACATGAAAAACTCTGCCAGGAATGGTGTTACCATCAGCCTAGTCTCTTGCCTCACAAGAGCACACAATCCCACTACCACAACAGTAGCACCAAGATGGTCACCCAGAGATCTCCCATACATAGTCCATTTCCGCACTAGACTGTTATAGAGCTGTGATTCAACATCTGAGGGAATCCTAGGGTTTGCAGTTTCTGGACGGGCCGACTGGCCCCTCCCGAAACTGCAAACCCCAGGATTCCATCAGATGGTGAAAGTGGAATCACAGCGCTATAACAATCTAGTCCAGAAATGGCCATAGAGTCACCATAAGTGGAAGTCAACAGCATATAAGAATAACAACAACACACTGCTTGTGAGCCAACGCCTGTGGTTTCCCAACTGGAGAGGTCTTGCCTCGAGCAGGAGAGCCCAAATGTTATGTCTGTGAAGGCAGTCAATCATACACATTTGACAGGCCACATGTGTCAAAGAGGCCAAGATAACAGGAGCTTGTTGAAACATGCAAGCATGGCAGTCACTTTTCTAAAGACCATCAGTCAGCTCACAGAATGACCACCCTCCCCTCATACTGGCTACTGCATCACCTATATTTACAAGTTTTGTTTTTCTGTTTCTAAAGTATGTTCAACACAAAATCAGCCAAATTCAGCTCTGTTGGGAATATATTTAAGGATAAGGGGATGCAAGCAAGCCAGGTGATCCTGCAGCATCACAGTTTAATCATAGGAAACCAAAGGAAACAAGATGAAACTCGAGTGTGTGCTCCCAGTGTAGATGAGGGATGGGAAGGAACATGTTTATACTTTGAAAGATTGGATTACATTTTTGATCCATTTTAGATGCTAACAAATTTAAATTTCCCACTACAACAATTATTTATTTCCCTTCTAACTTCAGTTCTTGCATCTAATTAGGGAGGCTTAGTATCATCTCTTGAAAAAAAAACTGGTTCTAGAGCATGCTGCAGAATCAAGCAGTTCCAGGTTCATAACCTACAGCCTAACAAACGTCATGGACAATATAGGGCTATTCCACTCCATGGAGGAACATTTCTTGCAAAGTAATAGGCTGTGTAAAGCATAATGAAAATGGTGCAACTATTTCCCACATTTGGCAATAACTGAGAGGTATGTGAGAGCCACTGCCCATGAAGAATCCCTTTTTGGGACAAGGTGCTTGAACACGTGGTGGCTGGATGACAGAAACTGACATTCTTGGAGGAAGCAGATTATCTGGACCCATTTCAGTCTAGTTTCAGGCCAGGCCACAGCACTGAAATAGCTCAGACACTCTGACTGACAATCTAATCCAAGTGAAAGATAGGGAGAGTGATACCCCGTTGATCTTTCAGTGGCTCTGATCATGATATCTTAGTAGCCTGACTCTCTCAGATGGGAGTCAGAGGCATTGTGTTAACAGTGGTTCCACTCCTATCGGTGGGAGAGATTCCAGAAAGTAGCACTGAAGGATTTCTGGGCAGTCCCATGGCCACTAAATTGAGGGTCCCACATGGTTCCATTTTTTCTGCCCTGATGTTCAAAATCTATATTAAGCAACAGGGGAAGTGAGTTTGGGGGTTTGAGTGTCATCAATATTCTGATGACACCAGCTCCACTTCCCCATGTCATCAGAGTCAGCTGATGTTGTGTAGGTAATGGACCAGTGTCTGGTGCTGTAATGTAAGAAGTCCATGAAACTGAAATGGAGTCTGAATAAGATGGAGGCTCTCTGAATTGGTGGTTCTTGAGTCTGGGCCCTGGGCAAGCAACCTGTCCAGATGGGATACAACTCCCCCTGAAGGAGCAAATGTATAGCTTGGGAGCACTCCTAGATCTATATTGGTCACTGGAGGCACAAGTGGACTCCATGGCTCAGAATGCCTAGCACCATCGATGATTGGTGAGCCAAGTACATTCTTTCATGGCCAGGGATAACTCAGCCACAGTAGTCCATGCATGGGGAACTCCCAATAAGACTACTGTAATGAGCTACTGTAATGGCTCCGCATGAGGTTGCCCTTGAAAATGACTCAGTAGCTATGACTAGTGCAAAATGCAGCAGCAAGATTGTCGACTGAGGTATCACACAGACAGCACATAATTCTGGTCTTAAGGAGCTACACTGGCTGCCAAGTCACCCAATCTGATTTCAACTTGTTGATGATAACATTCAGAGGCTTAAATGGCTTTGGACCTCAACACTTGAAAGTGTGTGTGTGTGTGTGTGTGTGTGTGTGTGTGCTGGCATAAGAAATGAGATCTGCTGAAGGAACCCTCCACCTTATCCCACTAGTGGGAGTGATATATCATATGGAACATGAGGGAGGGCCTTCTTGTAGCATCTGTCATGGAATGCCCTCACTTTGGAGGCCAGGTTAGTGACAATATTGGGGTTTTTTAGGTGCCAAGTTAAAGCATGGCTTTTTGTTAAGGGCTTTGGCCCTAATCCCCCTTTTAAATGCAGATTTACATGGTTTCAACTGTTTTAACCTTTTCTGCTGTTTTAATGTAGTGGTCTGGTGTGATGCTCTAGTGTAGTAGTTTGAGCATTGGACTACAACTCTGGAGGACAGGGTTCAAATCTCCACTTGGCCATGGAAACCCACTGGGTGACCTTGGGCAAGTCATACTTTCTCAGCCTCAGGAGGAGGCAAAGATAAACCTCTCTCTGAACAAATCTTGCCAAGAAAACCCTATGATAGGGTCACCTTAAGGTTACCATGAGTCGGAAATGACTTGAAGGCACACAGCAACAACTCCTAATACTTCATAATATGCTTTTATCCTATTTATTTTTGTCTTGGATTGTCTTTAAAATATTTATGTTCCTTTAATTGTATGCCACTCTGATATCTCACATCAGAGGGTGGGATATAAATATTTTAATGAAATAAATGAATAAATAAAATAAATGATGTAGCTATATTTGATTACATGTTCTCATATTGCACATGCACTGAGAGATCATGGTTGACTGATTTCTTAGTATATTTTGTAGGTACAATGAAATACACATGGATTTCATGTTAGGCCCTACACAGAAATGTGAAAGGTGGCCCATAAGTGGCCCATAAATCCACACTCATCTGTAAGTAAAGTCTTTAAACATAAACTTGTTTACTTGTGCCTTTGAACTAGAACTTGAGTGCTCTTCTGGATGAGGCCAAAGTCTGCAGCATTTTGTAAAGCAGCCTTCCATAGCCCTGTTTACATAAAAAGAAATAGAACTGAACAATTGTGAGTATATAGGTTTTCCTTATACACTCACCCTTATTGTTAAGAGATTTGGGTAAAATCTTGCCTGTGCTAGTGTTTGATGGTTAATTTCCTGCTTTGATGACACAACTGCAGCATGCTTTTACAATAAGATGAGCACTTGCTTATCGTGACAAAATACAACTCTCAAAAGGAATTTTCAGAAGTCTGCAAGTTAGAAAGCAGCTTGGGGCTCTCTTCTGTTTTCAGTTTGCCCCAGCATTAGTTGAATTCCCTTCCCTCTGTCCCATTCTTCACAGAGTAAAAAAATACACACACACACACACACACACACACAGGTAGATGGATGATATAGATGATATAGTTAAATAGATATAGATATAGGTATATCAAGATATCTCTGCGTATCCTAGTACCCAATAAAAGTTCACAATGTTTGTTTTTCTTCCAGTAAAGCCATACAGATATTCACAGCTGCGCATTAAGGCAATGTTGGGACTGAACTGCATCATTTTACTAGTCATATAATTCACACGTTCTCTCTAACACACTTTTTAGATCTCGTGTTTTAACCACAGCAAGCTCACTGAATATAGATCTCATAATGTCACAAAACTGAGTACCAAGGTCGAAGGTGGGGTTGCAAGCACATCATGGGCAAATGTCCTAGTACGCTTAAAAAGCAGTTAAACGAACAATAATGGAGAGGTGCCAAATACTTGAAAGTTACCAAAGATCATTAGAATTGTTGTAGATATAATGGCGCTCAATGACAACAGCTGTTTTGGAACAAAAAGGTTACTTCCTGAACATTACTGCAATACTTGTCTCTGGAAAAATAGTTCATAGTTTGCTAATAATATTGCCTCACATACCAAAAATTCAACCATAAAATACAACCTGTGTAGCATCTTTATCTTGTAAAAGAGCATATACTGTCAAAATTGACCATTTGATAAAGGTAGACCAGTTGTACGAGATGTCAAATGTGACTTGCAGCTCTATCTGAACACTTACTTTAGCAGGAAATACTGTTACCTCATTTCTGTCCTTTTATATGTAACAAAATGGATCTTGTATGCCAGCCCTTATCTTGAGCCAACTTTGTGATGTGTGAAAAGTACACTAACAAATCTAATCCCAAAAGACGGTTAGGCATGTGCTCTACCAGTGTCAATACAAAGAATAAAACCTGCAACAAGTTGTTCTATGACTTTTAAAGTAAACCTTTTTAGTTTAAGGACTGCACGTATTCCACAGCCAAAATGATTTTTATTTGATTTATGATTCGCCTACTTGAATGTAAGATTGCCCTCTTGATGCTAGGAGTCTGGCTAGATAATCTCCTATTCATTCCAGAACGCAGAAGTTGATATAGTTAGTGCTTTATGCCTGTTAAAACCGTGGAATGCATGAAGAAAATTTATAGGAAGAACCAATATGACATATCAAACCAATTAAATATGAATTGGAGATAGACTATTTAAGACAGGAAGAAAAAATATCAGTCTTTCACTTCCAATTTCCAAATGTATCCAGTCTAAATTTTGGAGTAATTATCAGCCATAAAGAAATATGATGTAGTTCTCCTATTGTATCATTTTGAAATATCGCCTTATCTAGTCCAGAATTAGAAAAAATGCTGCTTGATTAGTTGGGGGAGGACCCACACACAATATAATGTGAGAATTTTTCTATATATTAAGCTTGACCCTACTGCAGCCACTGACATCCTCCATTCTTTCATATTTGTAATGCTTACAGTGCAATCCTGTACCTGTCTACTGAGAAGTAACACCTGAGCTCAGTTGAGTTTACCTCCAAGTAAAGTGGTACATGATTGTAGCTTTGGGCTACAAGCTTGTATCAAAATTAACTCAGGCCCTTTCCGCACCTTACCTTTTTTTGGCGCTGGGGTGCGGGGATCACGCGAGCAGCCTCCACCGAGAGGCTCTCGTATCCCCGCTGCTTCAGCTCTGCACAAGCTGCCTGCTCCCAAGCAGGTAGCACAAGAGCCCCGCCTCTTCCTTCCGCAGCGCAGCCTGGGAGTTTCTCAGGCTGTGCTGGGGCAGGAAGCGCAACCGCTGCAGCTCCAGAGGCTCCGCACACACGGCAAGTGCGCATGGGGCCCTGGAGTGGTGTTATCGTGCACCATTTTAGGCTGAAAGTCGAAAATGAAAAAGTGCACGAGCGGCACCTGCTCTATCCTGGAGCGTCATGCGATTGTGAGTGCATCACGCAGATCGCTCTTCACAATCGCGCGACATGTGAGAGGCCCTTTCTCATGGCAAATGAGCACTGATGGTTCAATAGAAAGTGAAGTGAAAGTGCTGTGAAAGTACTTAGGGTAAACAAATCACCAGAAACAAACATGCAAACAGATCTGTTTCAAGTACCCTTGTCTGACCCCCGCCAATTGAAAACCATGTGGTCTCTCTATATTTTGTCCTGGCAGACAGAATCCATTCAGATTCTAATAAAAATCTGCCAACAAATATGGAAAACAAAACAATGGCCAATGTACGTATACAATATATAAGAAAGAGCACATGAGGGGTTGTTGCAACTATCAGACCATTGCACTAATCTCCCATGCAAACAACATGATGCTCAGGAGTTTACAATAAATGTTTTAACCATATATGAACACTAGATAAAGGACAGATCTGTAAGCTGAGTTCAGGAAACAAAGGGGCTTTAGAGATCATATTGAAAACACACAGCACCAATTAATACACCAGAGAGCTTCAGAAGAAGATCAGCATATGCTTTATCATTACAGCAAAACCTTTGTTGTACAGATTATGAAGAATTATGGATCACTCTGAAAGAAATGAGACTGCCATAAGATTTGATTGCTCTAAAGAGTAATTTCTCCTCTGGACAAGAGGCCACTGCCAGGACAAAATATGGAGAAACCACATAGTTTTCAATTGACGAGGGACCAATAAGGGTACAATTCATCATCCTGTGTGTTTAATTTATATGTACAACATATTGAGAAAGCAAATATTTAAAAAGCAAAAATAAAGACCATTTCCTCACTAGGCTGTTATAGCGCTATGATTCCACTTTCAACGTCCTATGGAAACCCCAGGATTCCATAGGATGTTGAAAGTGGTATCACAGAGCTATAACAGCCTAGTGCGGAAATGGTTAAAGACTACAGAATACGTAAATTAAAAGTGGATGACTGAAACATCAGAAGAGTTAACATTTTCTATACTTTGATTAAGTCTTTGGTCAAAATTGTAGTCAAGAAACTGCAGGAAGATTTAAGACCTGGAAGGACCACCTACAATTACCAAAGACAGGGCCATCCCAGCCATAGTATTCCTATTTGCTGTAAGTGAGTATGAAAGGTGGACAGGAAAGAAGGCTAACAGGAAAAAAAAATAACTCATGAAATGCAGTGCTGGAGGAGAGTTCTGTGATTTCCAGGGATTACTAAGGAGAAGGAGAAGGAGAAGGAGAAGGAGAAGGAGAAGGAGAAGGAGAAGGAGAAAGGAAAGGAAAGGACAACAAAAAACAAAAGAAGAAGAAGAAGAAAGAAATGAGTGAAGAGCAAATCAAGCTTGAACTCTCCATAGATGCCAAGATAATTAAACTGAGACTATGGCCATTTCTGCACTACACTGTTACAGTGCTATTATTCCACTTTCAACATCATGTGGAATCCTGGGGCTTGCAGTTTAGGGAGGGCACTTAGAATTCTCAGCCAGAGAGCTCTTTGGCCTCAGTAAACTACAAACCCCAGAATTCCACAGGAGGTTGAATAATAGCACTATAACAGTGTAGTGTAGAAATGGCCTATCATAATTTGGACATAAAATGAGACAACATGATGCAATGAAAAAGATAGAAGGGCTAGACAAAGTCAAAGTCAGTAGGAAAAGAGGAAGACCACATTATAGCTGGATAGACTCAAGCAAGCAGGCAATGGGCTTTTATCTCTTGGAGGTCTTTCTCATTCACCGGCTTGTTACATGTTAAAGCCATCTTGATAGCACACAACTGCATGCTTTTTGAGTGTTATCTTCCCAAAAGCAGAAAAAAATCATACTTATTTCTTTATTCAGCAATACTTTAAATGTGCATCTGCAGCCTTAGAGGGTGTTTCTTTGTACAATCATCAAGGTACACAACCACCAAATAATGGGTGGTGATTAAAAGCAAACCCAGGGTTGCTGTACTCTCCCATACAGATGCCACTCTCTCAACTTCCTAGTTTGTTCTAACCGTAGTTTGTTATGACATCTAAATTACAAATCATGATTAGTACTAACCAATCTTGCCTCTACAACATGCTGTATAGATCCAATCTGAACCACGGTTTCAAATAACTCCTAAAAGCAATTCTCACTTAGCTTTGCTTGATGCAGGCCAACACAGCACACTGTTTGGCAAATGAGGGAAGGAAAGAAAACAAGAGAAGAAGATCAAAGACACTGAAGGGAACCCACAGTGCTCTCAGTTACTGAAGGATGGTTTATTGACCAGTTGCTGTTATGTCTAACAGCAGAGATAACCTGGGAAGGCCTGGAAATTACAACACTGAACCCTTAGTGCAGTTCTGGAGATGCCTACTCAGAAAAAAATACCATTGTTTTCAGTGGGGCCTGTGTTATCCTTTTCAGAGTGCCACAAGACCCTTTGCTGTTTTTGGCATGTCTTGTCTATCCTACTGAAATTACTTATGTATAACATTTACTGTTAAAATATTGCAGAGGAATAGTGACTACTGAGTACAGGATACTCTTGAAAAATTTTCAGACAGTTGACTAGTTTTTTACAGCCTTTTAGCACACCACTGGTGGATTACATCCACCAACTGATTCCTAGCCTAATTTGTCCAATTTGCAATGTGCTCTTTTGTCCTAATTGAAATGTGTATATTATTTCCCTGCTTCAATATTTACATGTGTTTCATTTTTTTCAGTGAGTCTACTCTCATTGGGACTAACTACTGGATTAGCCATTATTAGATGCCACTCTGTACAGATTGAAAAGTTTGTCTAGTTCATCAATCAGTTCTTAAATGTCTATACAAGAAACAGCTATTCAATTTCCATGCAAAAACATCTGGCTATTTCGGTATTTTTTAAAAAAAATATAGCTAGATGGCAGTATCCTACCCTGAGGATAAGACAAAGCAATGATAACAAGCAGATCCAAAGGAGTTTAGAGTTTCAAAGTGGAGTTTGCATGATAAGAGCTTGTTCTAATGATGTCGTGCTTGCAAAACAGGTAGTCTACTGAGCTGGGACTTATTTGCAGCATGTCTGAACTGGATCTGGGTATGTCCCTCCACTTCTTTTGGGGGGGGAGGAGATGGACTGAAATTAAAGGAATAATATTTATTGTTAGCAATTCAGTTTTTGCTGGTTTCTGAGAGTGCCTGTAAAGTTGCACTGCACGCTGCCAGTTTTCTAGATAAAAGCTTTGTGTAAAGAAAGGAGAGTCATTGCTGTGGCTACAGGCTTGTTTAGGACTACAGCTATAAAGCCTGAGCATGCGAGTCCAGCTGTCTTTACTGTTATCTTACTGGCAACCCCCTCCTTGGTTGTTCTGATTATCATAGTATCTCTATTAGACTGTATGGACTAATGCTGAAAGGAACGTTATGACATTTATAAACAAAAACTCCAATCTTGTATTTGTGCCCTGTAGATCTCCAAAGTACAAGGAATGAAGAAAACTATTCTGAAAATGGAGCATGACATTCTGTGATTTGTTTCACCCCCTTTAACCGACCTTCAGTCAAACTTTTGGATGGAATCAACTCTTATTTTCTGGTCTTGATCTGGAATTCAGACTACTTTCCTCACCCTAGTTGACAAGCTTCACTGGAAGAAGGGGGTGACTTTTTTTAACCCCTTGATGGCAGTACCATGCTAACCTTGTAGGACTCAGAGCTGGAACAGCCCTTTCTCCTAGTTTCAAAAAGATAGTAGGAAGATGCTGTTGTTCCTCCCCATAGAAGACATTATCCAGCAGAGTTCTGCATGTTTTGTGCTGTCCTCTATGCTCTTGAACATCTACATTGTAGAAAAAACTGTTGGGTGGATCAGGTGGAATAGGGTATGCTGTCAACAGCATACTAGACCTCTTACTACTTTTCAACATCCGGTTGAGGTGGACCTTGAAAACCTAATCGGGGATGGAATTGAGGAGGGTGAATAAACTCAAGTTTAATCTAAATATCACAGGGTTGATGACAGTAAGGGAATTCAGCAAACAAGTAATCTGAGGACAAGCCCATTCTGGACAACTTCAAAATTCCCTGTAACTAACAGGCTCAGCATATTGGAAGTACTTTGTGCCCCAACATTTGCTTCTAGGTTTCTTAGTCTGCAGTTGTTAGTGGGGCACAGAGTGCCTTTTTATCAGCTTTGGCGTATATGCTGGTTATACCCACTGTTAGAATACACAAACTTGACTACTGTCATTCATGTGTTGCATCTCCGTTCATTTTAGTTATTTATTTGATTTTATTTACATCGCACACTTCTCCCAACATGCAACCCAAAATGTAAATCACCTTGAGTTTCAGTGTTGGGATAAGGCAGCATATAAATTAACAATAACAACACCATAATAGGAATAATGCTCTCAGATTAGATTGTTATAATGTGCTGTACACAATTGTCTTTGAGGATCATTCAGAAACTTCTGTTCCTACAAATATGGCAGCACTCCTATTAACATGTGGGCAATATTCATATGTATCACCTGTTTTGAAACATTTGCTCCTGATACCGGTTCATCTTCCAGGCCCGAAGTGTTGGTTCTTACCTTTACAGCCCTCAGGTTCTAGTTTATGTCTTCCTTAGCTCACAGAATGCTTCCATAAGTTCCGTACCTTAAGGGCCTGCTTCAGATTAGACAAATCTCCACACAGAGAAGAGCTTTCCCAGTAGCAGACCTAGCATCTTGGCTCTTTTTTCTGAAATGGCTCCACTTACGGCCTCCTCTCTATTGTTGTTATTATTATCCTTACTTATATCCCGCTTTTTCCTCAAAAGGACTCAAAGTAGCTTACAATAGTGTCTGTCTGTTATCTGTCTAAACATATATGTTATATATTACTATTCTTCAGCAACAAAACTTAGAAATGACAAAACAAAGCAAAAAGCACCAAGTAATGCAGGCAGTTAAAATGTGTTACAAATTGTAGATAATGACATCTGGACTGATGAGTTATCAGGAGGGGGAAAATTTTGCAATGTGTTATGGAATTAATTATTTTTTTAAAGTAACTTTTCAAGCACTGTTCAGAAATTATCTGGGAATTTTTTGACTTCGGTATGTCTGACAACCTATTTTTATTAGCAGGCTTATTTTGTTGTTCATCTTTTAGATTTACTGCTAGTTATTTAGTTTTGTTATATTGTATTGTGTCGTTCTCTTATTACATATGAGTTTAACTTGTGACCAGTGACCCAGAAAGGACGAGGCTAGAAATACAAAGAAAGCAAAACAGCTGACCGGCATTTAACCTGCAAACAACAACCTGTTCCCTCCTGTGGTTTGGGACTACATCTTGTGAACTTTTTTCTTGTGCTTAAATTGTGAAATTTTGAGTGAACAGCAGCATATAAATATAGTCTATATCCATCTATTTTGGCAGGGCTGTTGTTGTATAGCCAACCTACCTCAAACATAAACTTTTATACAGAATCCAGATGTCATTATCTTCCAAATTTAACATCTCTGTGTTTCCCCATTATTGCTGCCATCTTGTTTTTAACTAATAAAATCATTAAGGAGGGCGCCATTAGTCCAGCACCTCCATTCTGATTAGAAATGCAGTAGGCCATTGATACTCTTTAAGTGGGCGGCGTATAATTAAAATATCTGCATCAATAAAGCATACACTACTCTGTCGGAATGCCCATTAAAGCAAATGTCCTGTGTCCTTTGAAATGCTTAATATTCACTTGCTATAATGAGGAGAGCCAGTGTAGTGAAGTGGTTTGTGTGATAGATTAGGGTGCTAGAGACCGGGGTTCCAATCCCTGCTCAGCCATGGAAACCTACTGGGTGACTTTGGACAAGCCACACTCTCTCAGCCTCAGAGGAAGGCAAAGGCAAACCCCCTCCGAACAAATCTTGCCAGGAAAAACCCTGTGATAGGCTTGCCTTACAGTCACCATAAGTCAAAAATGACTTGAAGGCATACAACACCAATGAGGACATAGCGAATCCCATCTTGGGAGAAAGGCAGGATATAAATTCAATAAATATTTAAAGTAAAATAAAAATATTCAAGAAATTAAGATTATCCAAAGATCAGCCACTGTATCCTCGGTCATTTTGAACGTAGAATGACTTTGAAAACATGTAGCAAGGCTTTTTTAAAGCAATGAAAGCATGTAGCAAGTTTTTTTTAAGCAATGAAAGCATGTAGCAAGTTTTTTTTAAAAAAAAAAACTTCATAGCACGAAGCATTGCCAGCAGAATCAAATAGCTGAAATGAAAGGAGGTGGTTTACATGTCTGAACTTGGTCTTTCAAGAATTAGTGAATGTATTCACACAAATTATTCATGTAAATTAAAGCCTTTTTCTGCCTTCTTGAAATAAATATGTATAAAACTTAGTAAAGGGTTAATGAAATAAACATGCTTTCATTAGTAGAGAGGTTGTAAGGCAAAGTCTTCTAGTAACAGGCTGGATGACATATTGAAACCAACGTGCATTAGAAAACAAAGTATAAAGGAATAGTGAGACCTTTAAGATATAATTTATGCTTCCTTTAAATGAATTAATTGAAACTTGTACAAAGTATGAGCAACAATGAACAGTGGACTTCTGGTAAGAGCTGCTGAAAAATGAAAAAGAAAACAAAGCGTCTTTTCAAACATGTTATTTTTTTCCCCTCCAGGTTCTGCTGGAGGGTTCATTGCTCTGTTTTATAGAATGTCCAGTATGGAGCATTATTAACTTCAAATACCATATATCCACTTGATGCATAGCCATGGTCTGTCAAATAGCATTAATATACAGCTAAGAAGATAAGAAAGAAATTGTGCATATAAGTGAATAAGGCAGCATGAGTTCATCTGGCTTTGGGCAAAATGTAGTGCTGGTATCCCAACATGGCAAAGGTGCCCACCAGGCCTAAACAAGATGCCTGGAAGACATTTTTCCCTCTACTTGAAGTAGAGGGGGGGCACATTGCCTTGCCAAACAAGTGCCAGACTAGTGGAAAAAAGCTAGCTCCTACAAAGTACCTTGAGGTAACTGGGAAAGGATGATTGAAGGGCAAATTGTTTTTTTCCCTTTCAGCCAATTTGCAGCAAGACATCTTTTATCTCCTTATCCAAATGAAAAGATGAATTCATTCAGTTCAATTATAAAGAGCTAAGCCCAGCCCTCCTTGCCCCCCCACAAAAAAATATCAGGAAAGAGGAAATGCCCACTCCCTGCCAAATATATTTGGAACAACAGGGTCCTCAGTGAGGTTAGGTTTTCCTTTCTGTCCCCCCTTCTTTTTTGGCAGAGTCCTTTCTCTTCCCCCTCCCCCATGAAAATGAAAAAAAAAAGGAATATGTTCACTTGGAGAGGGAGAAAAGAGGAGCTGGAGTGAGAAAAAAGAGAGCGTGAGAGACAGAAAACAGCAGCCAGAGAGTGAAAAGAACAGACACACACAGCATCCACACAACACTAGGTATGGGAAGCCCTCTTCCTTTGAGTTAGTATCCAAAGAAAAGAGGCACTCCTGTGTGTGTCTCCTCATAAGGGAGCTCGATCCCACATAAGTGCTGTTTCACTACAGCCTAAGGCTTCAAACCTACGCAAACCTAGCTGAGAATAAGTTGCATTTAACTCAGTGGGACCTACTTTTCAACTGATAAGTATGAGATTGCATTGTTACAAAGTCAACTTAAGCAATCATTAATTGGTTGCATTTCACTTGCTACATCAGGCTGATGTCAAAGCAAATTAATACTGAATCAATAAGGTCACATCCAGATTGTAAAATCCTAGATTTTGTTTCTGTTCTTTCTGATTTTGTACTGATATAAAAAGTCTCTAATCGTACTAGGAGGTAACAGAAAATATTCTGAGATAAAATGTGTATGAATCTCCAACATAAAATCAGAAAGAACAGGAACAAAATCTGGGACTTTCTGGTCTGTTTAATCAGTCTGTATATGCCTCAATTCACTCTTTCAGATATTTCTGCCATTTGTTAGATGTGTAACCAATGCAAAATAAGAAATACTGCCTGTTCACTCTCAAGACTTAAGTGAATAATGAGAAATTCAGATCATTTTCTGTTTGGCATAAAGGTTAAATATTTGACATAGTCTAAATCCAGAATTCTTTTCCAAAGAAAAACATTAATATCTTTTCTGGAATGCATTTTGCATACCAGTGTTTTATTCTTATATTTGTTCAGTTCAGTTACAAGAATTACAACATCGAAATTGATACTAATTTTCTTTCGCCAAGTTAAGTGCTAAAGAAAACCAGTATTGTTCCCACAAATTTATATGTTCATTGGGGAAGGAACATACCATGGTAAGGAAAATGAGGTTTTAAAAACCACTAAAAGATAAACAAACCTATCAAGACTGGAAACAATCAAGTGGTTAATCCTCTGCACGACTACCAGAGTAAATGTTAGTCCCCATTAAAACAGAGTCATAGAATCAATTGTTCAGGTATAAGGAAATGCTTGTGCAAATTCCAGTGGTTCAGTGGAGTCTCCTCTACATGGGACCCACAACTGGACTTGGGTGTCCAAATACTCTAAAGGCACTAGATCATGTCTGATGTTGGAAGCTAACAGGGTCTGTCCTGGCTAGTACTTGGTGGGAGACCACCAATGAATACCATGTGTTGTAGGCTACAGCCTTCAGAGGAAGGAAATGGCAAAACCACCTCTGAGTATTCCTTGCCTAAGAAAGGAGTGTATTCTCCCTTACAAGCCAGCCCAGGCTTTGACAGCTGCTGAAGAGGCCTTTCTCTCATCTCACCACCTTCACAGGTGCATCTGGTGGGAACCCAGGAGAGGGCCTTTTCAGTGGCTGCTCCATTGCTCTGGCACTCCCTTCCCAGAAAAGTCAGACTGGTACCCTCCCTACTATCCTTCCACGATATGTTTTTATTCCAACAAGCATCCAATGTGTGATTACGGCCTGTCTGATAAACGGTGCTGGATATTCTTAATTGTACTGTGGTTGTTGAATTTATGGATGTTTCTGTTTTAATTATGTGTTTAACTTACTTTTAATTCTTCTTGATTATTTAATTGTGTTTTAACTTTTGCATTCTGTGGTTTTTAACTATGTCTTTTTAATTGTTGTAAGTTGCTTTGAGTTCCAACTTGGGGAAAAAAGTGGGGTATAAATAAATAAAGGGAGTAATAACAACAACCTATGAAAGTCATAGGGTTGCTGTAAGTGAAGCCATGTATACACACACACACACACACACACACACACACACACACACACACACAGGTTTATAGGATTGCACTGTAAGATTGCAAGCATACTTTCATTTGGAAAATTTGATTACAATTAGTAAGCATGTTTGGAATAACACAGAAATAAGGCTAGATCATGAAGGTATTTTGAATTCTATTTCTTTTTTAATAATAATAATAATAATAACAGTAGTAAAATTTATTTATATCCCGCCTCTCCCAACGGATCGAGGCGGTACTACAACAATATATAAATACATTAAAAGCAATTAAAACATAACCCATCCTCCCCACCCACCAACCCATCTAAACCCCCTAAAACACATTAACTATTAAAAACAAGAAGACAGTTGGTGGGAGGCGGTGGAGCACTAGTCTGGGAAGGCCTGTCAGAAGAGAACAGTCTTGACCACTTTTTTAAAGCAGTCAAGACTGGTAATATGCCGGGTGTCTTCCGGCAGGCCATTCCATAACTTGGGGGCGACAGAAGAGAAGGTCCTCTGGGTAACTGCAGCCAACCTAGTTCTAATTTTAATAATTATAACTTTAGCCAGATTTGTTGCACTGTTCTTATAGTTTTGTCACATATTAATTCTACTCTCAGTACTTATGGGAAATTTTACCTCTGCAGCAGGAAGGCACACAACAAATATTTAAATTCTAAAAAAGAGTATTTATGTGGGCAGGGAAATCTGGACACTGTCCTCATTTTGTTTGTGCATTCCTGCATTTCAATGCTCTATGCGAGAACATTTAAAGTCTAACAGACTTCATAATTGAATTAAACAATATCTTTAATTAAAGTAGGTGTCAGCTTTGACTTATCCTCTACATGGGACCCACAACTGGACTTGGGCGTCCAAATACCCTAAAATTAAAGCTCTCCAAGAGACTGGATCATCAATAGCCCCTACTCAGGTTTTGCAAACTCAGGGCTGTGGCTTCCTTTATTGAGTCAATCTATCTTTATACAACTCACAATTTTGTGCATACATAAGATGGGAAACATTTGTGTTTTTTGGCATTCATTTCATGTATATAATGAGTATTTCTGACCCCTGTACAACTATACTTTCCTAGGACTGTTGTCACCCATATAAAGAAATCATAGTCTATTCATTGTCTGAGTTTGAATCAGTTTATTGAATGACTAAAACATAACAATCCAAGTGGCGAATTCAACACAGCCAGCGTGGTATAGTGGTTTGATCATTGGACTGTGACTGTGGAAACGAGGATTCAAATCCCTGCTTAGCCATAGAAACCCAGTGGGTAACCTAGGGCAAGTCATACTCTCTCAGACTCAAAGAAGATAAAAGCAAACCCCCTTCAAACAAATCTTGCCAAGAAAACCCAGTGATAGATTCTGCTTAGTGTTGCCATAAGTTGGAAGTGACTTGAAGGCATACAAAACTGTTAAGGAATACCGCAGCTGTACATGCTAGGTATTTCTCACTAGCACCACAGAAGTGCAAATCAGAGAAAAATACGACTTTTCATCTGATGGATGGATAGCTCAGTCTGCTTGAGTTCAAAACACAATGGTTCTAATAAAGCCAAAATTAATAGTAATTTCTGGCCTGATCCCTTGCATGTACTTGCTGAGAAGTAATGTTCAGAACTTGGACAATATGGACTGTAAATCACAACTAACTTTAGAACAATTGCATTTTGCAAAAAAGGATTTATTTCCCCCGGGCGCCCAACAACTGTGTAATACATACACATTTTTATTAGACCAGTTTTCCAGACAGGCTTTGCATCTCCCATTACTCCTTTCAAAGCAATAAACCCCTCCTTATTAGCAATGGCTCCGCACCATCACGCAGCTATGACAGCACCAAAGTATCTGGGGGGTTGCTAGTTCCAGACTCTGAATAGCTGCTGTTCAGGAGGATCAGCCTGTGTCAAGGAAAGCACACAATGTATTACTTTGGTCCGGCTGGTCCTTACTTTGTGCTGCACCACTGCTACTTACAACAGCAACACCTACTCTCCTTCCCACTAAAAACAGAAGAGCAAATAGTAGGAGCAGCAGCGCTCTTCCCTTACTCTCTCTGAGAAACAAGGGGGATTAGAACCAGAGGACAGATGTGGCTGCTTCTTGGATACACCGTCAAGGCCCACAAGTACCATCACCACTTGATTACTTCCTTACTCCCTTTGGTGGTGTCAAGGGAAGGAGTGCTGTTGGATCCAATGCCAAATGTCACTCTAATCAGGGAGAACAACTGAGATGGTGGCAGCTACTTCTTTGTCACTCATTCCAAGTGAAGGAGTGCCACAGGTGCCTGAGAAGAGCAAATGCTCCCTTGCGATGTGCAAGAGCAATGGGTCCAATCCCAACTTCCTCATCACTACCCAGAGTTAGGTGCAGATTCTTTTTACAGACCATTCAGATGTTCAGGACAAAGCAAGCAACAGAACCAGCTAGAAGGAACAGCTGTTGTTTTTACTCATTCACTCACTCTGGCTTGGAGACCCCAGCACCCTAATACCTGTCTAGCACCCATTGAATTGTAACAGCTTTCCAGAAGTTAAATTTCCTTTTATTTTTAGAATAGACCATCAGCTTATGGATAGCACATAATTCTGGTAGGGTTCCCATTGGGGGCAGGAGGTGGAGAAGACTCATCCAGTCCCTGGGTATGGGAAACGTAACTGCATAACTTTTTGCACAGTATAGCAAAGGTGACAATGTGGAAAACCAAACTGAACATTTAAAGCTCCCCTTTTGTTCTTCTTAAAACATGTATTGATATCAGCATGTCATTCACCATGTTGAGCCTTACAACCATTATCATTTCTAAAAAGATAATTCCAAAGCAAAACAAATTAGAGAGAGACAGAAAAGCCAAACAGGAAGAGGGAACTCTGTAAAGAGTTTCCCAGAAAATACGAATTCTTCAGACTTGTAATATTCCCCCAATGGAACACAGCAGGCAGTGCTGAAGCTCCAGCTCCCATGTCCAAAACACATTCTTAGCACAGCAGGTTCCAGAAGTGAGAGGGCAGGGGGCTGAGACGCCTGAAAAGTGGTGGGCTGGGGGTCAAAGTGATCTGAAGCAGTGAGGAAGAAGGGCATAAGAAAAAAGAGCAGGGGGAGAATAAGGAAATCAGTGCTGGTTACTTAATGGACACAACTTGTATCCTCTCTTGGGCCATTTCCGCACTAGATTGTTATAGTGCTATTATTCCACTTTCAACATCCTATGGAACGCTGGGGTTTGCAATGGGGGGGAGCTAAACTGCACTATAGCAGTCTAGTGTGGAAAAGGCCTTGGCTTCTTAGCCAGAGGTGGCCTGTGCTACCAACCCCTCTGGACAGGTCCAGGTCTGCCTTGGTCCAACTTTGTTCCTCTTGGTTGAACAAGTAAAGAAGGAACAAAGGCTCCCTCCTCCCACCCCGATGGTGGAGAGAGCGAGGCGTGGAAGGGAGACACTGAAGCGACGGTAGTGAGGGGGTCTCTGTGGGCGGGCGTGCCGAGCCACCCACGGCGGCCCTGTCCCCTGGGAGCCGCCAGATTCAGTCTACTTTTCCCTCTGTGCCCCAGCGTGGCAAGCCCGCGTTTTGAGCCTTCCTGGGGCGCGTCTACGGCTATCACCACGGGCGCCTCGTGCTTTTGACTCTACACGTTTCCGGTGTGCCCGTGTGGCGCGCCAAAACCATATGCCCGGGTTTCCCCCGACGGCGACACCACTGTCCCTCCCCTCGTGCCACCCACCCCCTCCGCGCGCCGCGCGCCTTCCCCCGCCGGCAGGCACGAACTGCCCCTGCCCGGCCAGCTCCAGCCGTGGTGCGCGCTCGCTCCCCCGGCGCTGGGGCGGGCGAGACGGGCGCGGGGCTCGCCTAGGGGGCGGGGAAGCGGGGCCGCGGGCCGGGGAGGCGGCGCCTGCCCATAGGACGGGCCGGGAGGGGGAGTTCGTGCCACTAGACGCGGAGAGTTTCTCCAGCTGCGCTGACAGCACCAGGTCAGTGGGAGCGCGAGAGAGGCGGAGGGAGCCTCTGGCGGCGCGGCGCGGCGCGGCGGGAAGGGAACGCTGAAGCCAGGGGGCTCCGCGGCCGGGCGGTCGCTGTAGCCGCTTCTTGCGCTGGGAGGCTGCAGGGGACGCTGTGAGCGGGGGGCGGGCGCCCGGCCGTGCCCAGAGGGGCTGGAGGGTGCCTGCCGGGAGAGACGGCGTGGTCGATGCTGGGGGAGGCATCCGGCGTCGAGCGGCTGCGCGGTGTAAAAATAAAAAGGAGTTCACAGGCGCTTTGCGTCTCGGGGGTACAAAAGGGGTGCATCTGTAGCAGAGACTAGGGAGCAGGGTTTCAGATAAAGGAGGGAGCATTGGGGCGTCAGCGGGAAGGAAAGCGGCGCTCAGGGAGAAGGTTTTGCGCTCGTGGGTGTTCATGGGGTTGTCCTGAGCCGGCAGGCGCGCGCGCGCCTCCGAGGCGGTGTTTGGGCGCAGAGAGCGGGACGGGTCGTCGTGGGCTCGCTTGGCGTGGGGGCTTCGAGGAAAAGAGACCCAGAACTCGTTTAACGGGATGGAAGGAGAGCAAGGTGGATTCTCCTCGCCTCTCTGTGCGCGGGGGGGGGGTGCCGACCCACCCACACCCATAATCTCCTCTCGGGTTACGGCGTATGCAAATCGGGAGGGGATCAGACGCTTGAAAGTGAAGTTCAAGGAATCTGATAGGCCTGATGAGGAGAGAAGGAGTTTTGTGACCTGTAAGCATTGTATAGGGAAAGCTTCAGAAAGAGGAGAAGGAAATATTCCCAACCCTACCCCATCCCCACTGTAGCCACGGGTGGGTGGCCTGCCTTTGCATCAGATCTGAGTAATGTATCTTGTTCATAGTAGAATGGGGATGAAATGTTATTAATGGGAACCATATGTGTTCCTTATGGAAGGCTGGTCTGGGTTTGCCCTGTAGGATGGGAATGTGCGTTTGTAGGTGCGATGTGGAGTTGATGTGTTAAGTTTCCTTTTATAAGACACGTGTCATAGTCATATATACGAAAGCAGGATAGTTTATCTTCTGGAATACAGCCACTGTTTGCTCTGCCAAAAACTCAAGGCAACTCTACCTGTTGTGTAGGAATAGTGGCAAGGTGATGGAGAAATGACTGATTTTTTTTAAAATCATAGTCTTATTTTTTTTCTCTCAACTACAGCAGGGAATGTAAATGTATATACTTATGTTCCAAGTATAATCCTGCCATAACAGATATTATACATTGTGAAATATATGATGTCTTGGTGTCATATCCCATGTCTGCAGGAGTGTTTTGTAAGTTTCCCACTGTCATTTCTCCCAAGGGCATTATGCACTAGAGACTGTAAGTTCCTGTTAGTGTCGTAACTTTACGGCAACATGTATGAGTTATGATCTGACTTGGTAACAAGGTCATAATATTACAGTGGCAGAGGACAGGTTTCTCTTGGTATCATTTTTGTGGTTAGGTTTCTTTCTAGGAGTATAGCTCTCATGTAAAAAGGAGTTCATCTTTGATGGTACCTAATGCCCTGAAGGCACCTGTCTGATCTTGGAAGCTAAGCAGGGTTAGTCCTGGTTAGTACTGGGATGGGAGACTGCCAATGAATACCAGGTGCTGTAGGCTATGTTTCAGAGGAAGGAACTGGCAAAACCATACCTGAGTTTTCCTTAGGCAAGAAAGAAAAGCCTGTGAAATCCATGGAGTTGCCATAAGTCAACAGGCAACTTGAACACACACACACACATAGTATCAGTAAAGCAGCACTTAATGAGCGATGCTCTGTGAATTATCTCTTTGCTGTGAGCTGTCAGGTGGTAACAACATTGAAGCCAGTATTACTCAGGCAAAGACTGTTTCCATGTGAAGTAGAAAGGCAGCTTTGAGCTTGTCTCCTGCCACTTATGCCCTGTGTGAATTTTGTCAATGTGAGAATGAACATGAAAGGAAAATCAAGCATACATCCCAGCCACTGTAGGTTTTTCTCTCCATATTATAGACTGATTTAAGGAAAAACCTATTTTAGGCTGTATGTCTGAAAATAGCTTTATTGTTCCTATACAGAATGTTCAATTGGTCATGCCCAGACTGGAATGTTATTCCAAAACTATATCTGTTATTTCCTCTCTGGGCACTATACAAACATTTATTATGGCCCTCATTCTGTCTCTTGCTATCCCTTCAGTTAACAATTATCCTTTCACATCTTTTCAAAAAGCTCAGTAATGTAATGATTCTGTTGCATTCCTTAAATGTATTTATGATTTACATAAATTTGTGTTCAATTTTATTTACTCTAATTTGTAACTTAATCAAGAGAAACCTTACATGTTCATATGAATGATCAGTTTAAGAACACATAAAAAGAAGGACTTGGTCCTCAAATGCGGCACATGGCAAAATAAGCATTTATAAATTCTTCATATACAAATATGAACTATTTTTGCATGTATGCCTGACCCCATACATAGAATATCTCTGAAAGGAAAAATGCCATCTGTAAATTGGAACATAAAATGCATAAGGCGCACTAAATTTGATGCTTGCTGCTCCTGACGGTTTGACTCATGATATTCTTAATCCTAATCTCATGTACAACTCAATCACATTTGTAGGTAAGCAGAAGTGAGTTCTAATGAAGTGCAGGTAAATTTACAGTTTACAATTCTAGAATAAATAAATGTGTTAACTTATAACAGAATTTCCCAGTAAATTTATTTAGGATCATAATTTGAGACAGCGAACTTAAAATTAGCAATTCTTTCTATTTTCTTAGTGCTTGTGTCATCATGGACATACCTTTCCATGATAAGAAAAGTAAAAAAAATGGACCTCTTAGGTAATCTCCTTTTTGATAGGAAAATATCAGAAATCTTTATTATATGAAAATATGAACATTTATGATAGAAAATATTTTTGCAATAAGGTTAAATGGAGATGGTTATAACAGTACTTAGCAGGAAGAGGTAGAATCAGACATTCATGTGGTGGTTTCACAAGGCGAATGTGAGACACTGCCCACTTTCACTTAGAGGAGAAATCTAAAATATGTTGCTGTGCTTTGGGCTGATGATAAGAAGGAACTAAGTTGTTATTTTAATTATTTTTTTTCCAGCTGATGAAAACTATGGCAAGGAACAAACCTTTTAGCAGTGATTCTGTAAAATACGGATCAAACACACATACTGAAAGTAATGACATTAATTCTGTTGTTTCTACAGCTCTTTTCAATTTACTTTAAAATGATTACAAAAGGATTTACTAGAGTGGGCCATCAAACTCTGCACCAGTGTCTAGAACTAGATGGCAAAGGTGTTTCCTTGAAATCAGCAGAACATTTTCTCTTTTGAAGCCACAGAGTTTTCATGGTAGGGAGAACTGAAGGAGTTTCATTGCAGTTACTTTTGCAGTGCCAACCAACATGTAACACCACTAAACATAAAAAGGCACAAGTGAAGCTTTTTTCTGGGTGAGCATTTGCTCGACAGTCTGGAGGATGAATTATTCCTAGAATGGATTTCTATGGCAGGATTTAGGTGGTAAATAAGGATTGCAAGATTTAGGTAGTAAGCATCCTAATTAACATCCTGTGAAAATAAAGTTCTTGAAAATATAACACCTCACTCCTTTGTAGTTATTTATTTATAGCTATTTATCAAAAAACCTCTTTTTCTGGCCTCAAACCAAAACACACAAAGGGAGGTCCATGCTATATATTAAAACTTTGTGATCATAAACTTTGTTTTTGTTTTAAACTATGGCATTGAAAACTTGTGTTGTAGTGAAGGAGGGTTGCTGTTTGAAGAAATACAGTGAATGTTTCTAATCCTTTGGGTACACACAAAAGGAATCACTATTCAGAATTTTATTTTCCTTTTTTCAT
Source organism: Iguana delicatissima (assembly GCA_948472985.1). Lineage (NCBI taxonomy): Eukaryota > Metazoa > Chordata > Lepidosauria > Squamata > Iguanidae > Iguana > Iguana delicatissima. The sequence goes on along the minus strand of CAOKZL010001265.1, from coordinate 356,710 downwards.
ACACATAAGTGCCTTTGATAGAGAAGTTTATATAACTAATTTACTGAGGATCAATTGGAAATCAAGGCATATTACAGATTAATCCTATATTTGTCTCTTTGAAAGTAAGCCCCATTGAGATCAATGAAGTTTACTGCCAGATACATTGGTGTAGGAGTCAGCTTTGACACGCCCCAAAATCTAAGTTTTTGGAAGATCCCTCAGTTAGTGTTTGGTAACACTATTCAAGAAATATCATCCCACTTTCTGTCCCCTATGTGCTTAAGCGTACATTCAGAACTAACCTCCATAAGTGTGCTTGTGTTTGCCATGTGTAATAAAATACAAAGAACAAATAGGATAGGCATTATGGTGGATAGTTAAGTGAAAATTTAAAAAAAAATTTTTTTTTAACAACAGTGTTTCAAAAACAGTGTGTAGCTGCTATTAAAAAGTAGTCCCCTGTTGAGGATTGTTAGGGAAAGGAATAAAAAAATGAAACTGTAAATGTCATACTTTCTTAAACCTATGGTATTAGCAGACTTGGGATCCTTTTTTGGAGAAGATGCAGGAAAGGGCAACCAACTTATTAAGAGACTGGAACGTCCTCTCTGTGTGAGGAACGCTTTTTGAGTATGAAGGTTTTTTTTCACTTAGAAAAAAAGGCAAGTAAGGGAGGTACATGAGAGAGGAATATAAAAATATATACAATTTGAAGGGAGTTAAAAGGTTTCTGCTTTTCTTGTATCACAAGAACCCAGGGTTATCCAGTGAAACTGAACAGCAAGAAACTCAACACTGATAAAAGGAAGTACTTCTTAAGAAAGCATATAGTTAAGCTATCAAATTCACTACTAAAAGGTGCAGTATTGGGTGCCAAATTGAATGGCTCTAAAGAGGGAAAAATTCTTGGAGAGGAAGGTTATCAAATACTGCTAGTCATGGTGGCTATATAGTACCTCCAGAAGCAATATGCCTCTATATACAAACACCTAGAGAACGTGAGTGGGAGGACACTCTGGCACTCAGGTCCTACTTGTAGTTTTCCAATACGATCTGGCTGGCCATTCTGGGAAAAGGGTGTTAATCTGGAGAGGGCTTTGACCTAATCTAGCTCATACTGGCTTGAACAGCTTTATGCCTTTTAATATACCTGGCATTATATGAATCATATGATCTTGCAGTATTGTAGTTTGCCAGATATCATCATATAATGATGACATTACAGGTTGTACTTTCAGTGGATGATATGTAATGGCTCACTCTTTCCAGTACAGTTGTATTATATTAAGATGCAGTGACATTATACAGCAGTGTATGTGTTAATACTTGGATGGAAGACCACTAATAAATTCCAGGTACTGCAGTCTATATTTCAGAGGGACGAAGTGGCAAAACCACCTCTGAGTGTTGCTTGCCTAAGAAAATCTTATGAAAATCATGAAATTCCTATAAGTCAACAGGTGACTTCAAGACACATACACACACATGTGTGTGTCTTCAGAACAGTATGCCATCTTGAAAGATTCCATTCCTCACATTTGCAGAGAAAATTATTGATGCTAATCACAAAGTGACACAGGTCAAAAATCTAATTCATTTACTCCTAGAACCAGCTAATCAATAATGCTGTAGAGACATACAGGAGACACTTCTTTCCCTCATGACTGAGCATATCATCTGCATACCAGGCAGCCTTTGCATAGCCAGGACAAAGTCTATGAATTCAGTACTGTGAATCCCAAGGTCCCACCTTACTAAACAACAAGCAAGTTGCTTGCCACCTTGCTGGTTGATAATTAGCAATAAAACAGAAGAAAAAGCAGCTCTGTTGCATCTGTGCAGTGCTATAGTTCTCTGTAATATCCATTTCAGCAATAGCAAAAGAACCACAGATGCGCAGATACATCTGAATAAAAACTATGGAATGGTGCACACTCATGCGAATAGCACTTACTGTGTCTGAGATGATATGAAAGTTCTGTCATCAAGAATAATTTCTTTACTGTAAGAGCCGTTCTGCAACAGAATTGACTGCCTCAAAGGATCATGGACTCTTTTTCTTTGGAGGACTAGCTGGAACTTGCGGTCCCTTCCAGTTCCGATTCTACTATTGTTCTGTGATGGCTGTTTCACAAGTGTAAGACATTAATGGATATTACAGTTATCAAATGATTAACATATACAAGTGAATTCACCCTCAAGATTTTTTTAACAATTGAAATTTCAGGGTGTAAAAGTATTCTAAAAGATAACAGGTTTTGTTTTCTTAAGTATATTTCAAATGAAATATATCCATCAGCTGTACTTTGTCATTCATGCTAATTGTGACAACAGAGTGTGAGAATTTCAGGGAAACAGAAATTCAAATTACCCTTAGCCTGAAGCTTATCAAACTTTCTGATCTAGCCTGCAGAAATGAGCAAGTTGTCCTCTACTGTAATATAGTTTTCTATTGGAGTATAGGATTGAATCTCCCCTACCCTGCCACACCTTCCCACGTATGCACATAACAAATAGATTCATAGAGCCAAGCTGAGAGATGTGATCAGCTCTGTGATGCTTCCTCTTGACCAAAAATAACCAAAAAGCAACCACTGGAAGCTGCAACAGATGTGTGTGCACTTAACCCTTCCACTCCCTGTGGTTTGTTTTCTTGTAAATGCCTACCCACCCACCCACCCACCTTGCTGTACATACCCACGCAATCAAAGGAGCTGAGATAGGTAGGACTTGACAGATACCTTAAGAAAGGGTTAAGTAGTCCTTCCTTATTTATCACTCTTTATATAAAATTCCCATTGACTGTACACTCAGAAAGCTGAGATGAAGGATCACAAAAGTTACTGTCTCATATAGTTTGGCCTTTTGTAGCAGAGAGAGTTGAAATAAGTGATATCACTCTGCTGAAACCTTAAAAAATCATAGGAGACAGGTGAGTTTCCAGTGTAATCTGCATCTTTACAGAAGCTGATGTCTCTTTGTGGCCCCACGGTATTACCCCTATTTCACATATATCTTCTCTCTCATAGACAGGCAGACCTACTCTGGGGTTCCTTGGACATCACTTCTATATCCCTACTATGCAAAAACACCCACATTTTATTTATTTAAAGTATTCTAATGCCACATTTTAGGGTCACATCCTCACAAAGCGACATACTTTGAAAACAAATTGGAGGCAAAGTGGCCTTGATAACTAAAAAGTGATCATGTCATAAAAATGCACACATCTTTTTTTTTTAAAAAATATTTCCTGTACCTGTCTACCCATCTATCTTTATCTAAATAGTACTGAAATTAAATTAAACCATGTCCTTCATTCTTACACAATCTGAAACAGGTTTGGTGAGGATTCTAGGTTTTCAAGTTCCATTGTTTGGCAGTTTTTTATCTGGAGGATTCCAGACATGAATGTATCCTCTAAGAGTGAGTAATGAACAATGTTCATGATGTCTGTTTGTTACACAGATATATTTTGCAGTGTAGTTTCTGCTCTTTGTTGGTCATGAAACCACAGCCTGTAGCACTAGAGTTATGGAATATATTCTTAACCTCTGAGGATTGTAAAATAAGTTTCCTCATGATGTTTTACAGCTCAGTGATAATGATAACAAATTGCCTGAGGAATTGAGATTCTTATTTTTCTCATGTCTGAGTGGGAAAGCTGCGGGTTTCGCTTGATCTTCATTCGTGTTAAATAGGAAAACAGTTAGCTACTGTTCTTTTAACTGTACTTCCATGTTTGCAACTTGTAGAATCTCTGAGAAACTTTTTTCCTCCAGAGAGGTTCAGTTCACACATATAGCAAATAAAATAAAAATAAAATGAAATGAAATGAAATAAAACTTTTTCTCAAGTTACATCATCAGGCTGGAGGTAAGATCACATACAAGTTTAATGTTCTCCCATCTTAAAACGACACACCTCACTACATTTTTAAAAAGTAAGATGCCAGGGAGAAACATGCCTTCATCCTGTCAGGCTTTTGACAGACAGACAGACTGGTATAAAAGAAAGCTAGTATATGTGCAGTGATTTTTAAAGAAAATTAGAGCATAAAAATGGATCATTCCAATTGTGAACTGAAACATAACACTTCTTAGATTGTGATACTTAGTTCTATTGAATGTATGTGATAGTTTTAAGGCTGCAGTCCCAGCTATGTATACTGGGAAAGAATCTTATAGAATCATACTGACGGAATGGGATGGAAATTATTTCTAAGTAAGTATGGTCCTCTGTTCTATGTATGGTCCAGACTGGGTTGTGGGAGTTAAAAAAATGGTTCAGTGTTCTCTCCATAGGACTGCATCTATTTTGTGAGGAGCTCACTTAAGACACTGAGCTAGATTTTGTATCTAACTGTTTAACTGTTATGGCTCCTTCCTATAGAATCATTGGATTTTTAGTTTGGGGAGGCATTTACAACACTCAGCTGCTTACCCAGCACTAGAGCTCTCTGGCAGACAACTCTAAATGCCACTCCCCAAGCTATAAATCCCAGGATTCCATAGGACGCAACCATGGCAGTTAAAGTGGTATCAAAGTGCTGTAACTGTGTACTATAGATAGACCTTGGGATGATGAACAGTGCTCTCCAAGGTCTCAGGAGAGATCATTCCAAGCCTTGCTGCTGCCTGTTATGCTTTTTACAGAATATGCCACCATATACCTCCAAAACGTGTGCTGTCTTCATTAACTGTTGGCCAGTTTTGGAATTACAGTAAGCCATCCACTTTTGTGGGTTCACCTTTCATGGATTTGATTATTTGCAAATTTCTCCAACCCTCCCCTGCACCTCAAGCACTTCTTTTCTGGGGAAAATGCCCCTCTTGGCAGCTTCAGACCATGCAGCCCTCTAAGAACTCACCTCTGGTCCTCCTCCTCCACCAGCTGCTGCCTGGTCAGCTAAGGATGGCCATTAGCCCAGTTTCTCAGCTCAACAAATCCTCCCCTGATGCCCCACACACCCAAGAAAGCGGGTGGGCAAGAGAGAGGAAGGATAGGGCTGCTATGCATACCCATCCCCTTTCTCTGACCTGGTTTGGAGCTTAGGTGCCTACTCTCCTCACCATGCCTTGGCCCGCTTCCCACAGGCACACACACATTTTGATATTTGTGGTTTTCCACTTTTGTGAGGGTCCTGTACCCCTAACCCTAGTGAATGTGGAGTGTCGACTGTACAAGCTTTTCCACGTTAAGCCTGTGGTGGGGTGCTTACCTCATCCATTTCATTAAGGCACTTCCTTAAGGCAGCAGTAAAGTAGGGTTTACATCTGTTGTGAAGCAAAGACGACGACAGTTAAGGCTTATTTCACTGTCTTCTTCTTATACTTCACTTTCTCATTGTCCCAGATCGGGACTCAAGACAACCACAGAGTGGTCAGGAGGCCTTGAACTGGCAAGGAAGTGGGTCTTCCTTTTCTCTTCGGTCATTTTTGTATTCTGTGGTTTCTTAAGAGTCCTTTCATGAATTTAACTTGCATCAATATTGTGAAAAGTTATTGTCAAATCTTTCTGTCATAGGACAGTGCTATTTGTTATTGCTTCAAACCAGGTGATATGCAAAAGAAAAAATGTTAATTACAGGCTTTTGGAACTTGTCGACAATTTAAGCAGTGATGGTCAGAAGAACAGGTTTTATCACCTAAGGGCAGGGGCTTTAGTTAACCACATTAGAGGGGGGAAAGTGAGTGTATTTTCTGATATTCATCTATGCAGTGTGTTTATTTTTCTAACTATTTGTATTTAAGATCTACAGGGAGAGGGGTTTAGTTGAGCCTATGGTCTAGTGAAATTAATAGAATACAGGTTCAGTAGCACTGAAGCTAAATGAGCATCCTCTGAACCTGGACGAGTGAGTTTTCTCTTTCAGTCTTAAAAGGATGGTTTGTTTGATCCATTTAATGGACTGGTTGTAAGGCCATTCTGTTCCACAGTGCTTAAGTGCTACACTAGCAGAATGCTGCAAACTACAACTTTATGTGAGTACCACAGCCAAGTATTATGGGCCTTGTTTTTAGGGCTGATTGCTGAAAGTGAACACTCAGGTTATTTCTTACCGCATTGTCAGTTTCTGTTTTGTGGAAGCAGTATTTCTAAGGCTACAGTCCTGTATGACTTTGGTGAGACCAAATGCAGCTGGACTTACCTTTGAGTAAGCACACATAGGATTGTGCTGCATGTAGATTTCCAATCCTCCAATAGGAAAAAAAAATAGGAACATATTATTTAGCTAAATCCAGTGACTACCAGAATTATCAGTGAATATGGCTCCTGAGCAGAAACAGGAGACTGAAAGTTCACAGTATGTTTCTAAAATTGTGTCCGGTCCTTCCAAGATAAAAGTTTCATATGTTTTCATCAGTATGAATGAGCCATTCCTAGAACTGATTGACATTGTTGCAGAAAATTACATGAAGTCTTAAGGTATTTCAAAATTATTTTTATAGGCTGAAGCGCTGCCTTTATTTCCATAATTCAGATATCTATATGGATGATAGATTTGAATATTGGTTTCTTTTTATTTATTTTATTTATTTCTCCATGCCTCCACTTAAAATGTGCTCAGTGAAATATACAATAAAAATAACAGATATTCATAATGACACAGTTCAAAATATGACACTACTGTCCTTCTATGCTGACCACAAGCTAACAGATGGCTTTTTTGCTCTTTTGATGCTGATCTCTACAATCAGGTTATCTGACATGCTTATCTGCCATCTCATGCCTTCCTTCGGGGCGAGGTGGTTCTTCAGGAATCCTTTGGTGATAGTTGGAGGTATGTGGGGCTATCTCAGCTGGACACTGAGAGAGAGCTGGCTAGAGACTCCTGCACCTGGGGCTTTTTCACACTACGCAAATACAGCACTGTGATTCCACCTTAACAGTCATGGCTCCATCTTATCAAATCCTGGGATATGCAGTTTAGAGAGTGTTCTTAGAAATTTCAACCAGACAGTTCCTCTAAGCAATGCTGCACAAAGTAGTAGCCCCTAGATTGGTGCCAGTCCCTGAGCCATTGATGATAGAGTGAGGAACACTGCTCTAAATCCTCTTGATCAAATGCCAATCTCAGGATTCCATAGGATAGAGCTAGAATAAAGTGGAATCATAATGTTATAACTAGTAGCATAAAAGGGCCCCAGGCTATGCTATGCTCTCTCACATACCTTATGGCAACAGAGTTCTTAAGTGGAGAGGAATTTGTATTCATCATTTACATGCACATACAGTACACATCTGGTATATGATAGCAGTAGAAAAAATTTTAGTTCAAAATGCTAGGGCTCACTTTGACCCTAAAAGAATGCAAAACTTTATATGTGTGGCAGGGTCCTGTCTCTTAAAGAAGCAAGTCCAGAAGGGATCTCTTTCTGTGGGAGCAACAGAAAGAGATCCCTTCAGTGTGAGGCAGTCAGTCATAACTGCCTTGGATCCTATTAAATAAATTAATAAGTTAGGTAGGAGTGGTTGAGACTTAGAGGTGAGAACAATTCTCTTGCAGTTATGTTATCACGCTCATTAAAACCAGATTTTCTCTTTGTTTCAAGGGATTTAAATAAGTAATGTTAGTTGAAGACTACATTACTGTTGTTTAATATATTCAAAAGTTCTGACATTCCTCCTGAGCATTCTAATCTGTTGATCTGAACAGAATGCAAACAAAGCCTATACTGTAATAACATTGTTATTTCTGAAGATACCACTGGACTGTTTGCCATTTTTGCAGCAGCAGCAGCAACGGTTTAGTAGGGCCACCCTTATGAAACCATCCTGAAAACCGTGGGAGGTTGTCAAAGAGAATGTCAGTAACATCCTAATCCCAACTCCCTATCTGTTCCCATCTTAGTTTCTCTGTAAGTCTTGAGTGAGCCAGAGATGTCAACCCAATATCCTTCCCACCTTTGCAACGTAGATGATGGTGTGGTCAAGTCAGTTGTATAACTCTTTATGAGATAACTAATTGCTTGATAGTGCTGGAAGTTAGTACAGCATTGAGGAAATTATCTCTGATTGTTAACACTGCCCCGCCTCACCTCTTTGGCATAATTTTGGAGGAATGGGTTACAAATATATTTATTTGCTTGTTACATTTTAGCCTACCTTTCCTCCAATGAATTCAAAGTGATATTCGTTACTCTCCCACTCACTCTTATATTCTCAAAATGACCCTGTCGGAGAGAGAAAAAGCGGCTGGCCCAAGGCCATCTAGTGAGCAGAGGCACGAACTTCAGCTTTCTGAGTTTGTTAAGGATGCTCAACTTGTATGACTGAATACGCATACTTTTATTTCTTTATGTATTGAAACTAAGAGCTGGGCTATGCGTGATCCTCTCTTGTTCTTTGATACCATGCTGTTTCTCTACTTTGTAACATTAGCTTCTATAGCAAACAAAATTCATTGAAATTTTAATAACACCTGGATGAAAATATGGACGATGCTACTATTAAGCCAGTAGACCTCATGATAAATTTAGAATAAAGAGAATTATTTCATTTTTTGCTGCTTAAGTCTCTTACTTTAATCTGTGCTTTGCCCATAACTTTTTTGTTTGTTTTGTTTTTCATTTTTGTTTTGTCTTTATATGGTAGAAGTTACCTTGGGAGGTTGCTTGTATCTGAAAAGTAATGTAAAATGTTTACAACAAATATATGCTGACTATATTCATGGATTTATAAAAACTTATATATCTATGTCCTGCTACTTTTTTAAAAAAAATCTCTTTCAGTATTATGCTGTGCTGTTAGTAATTCCTCTTTGAACCCAGTTTGTGGTCACCTTTTGACTGCAGTTTTCATTGTTCTGTGTGTCACCTCTTAAAACTTTAATTTTGGAAATAGCTTTTGCTCAAATATTATTTCTGTCATCCAATTTTGTGTATGAAGGCAGTTTTTCCAAAGTAGCAGGGAGTCACAAGAGTCACATCAAACAGCTGACCCTATGCATCATCCAGTGTTGCACCCATAGTGTGATGTAATGTTGTAGTTGTGAAAATCATGTGCACAGCTTTCCATTCATTTTTGACTGACAGGATGCTGGTTCTAAGTAGGCAAAAGTTCAAGTGAAGATTTAGAAAACTGTTCCAAGTGCCTTATCTTTGTTTTAGAAATTAAAAAAATGTAGTTTTCCAAACAAGAAGGTCTTCTTCTCATCACAGAAAAATGCAAAAGATGGTTTGGAATCTCTTGCAAGGCTGTGACATGTTCCATGCTTGCAGTATTTTGGAATATTTGCAATATCTTTGCTGTGAAACACATGGGCATTTTGTTTTCAATATGTTTCATATAAATTCTTTGTGCAAAAAACAGCACAAGATAGGATAAGATAGGATTTCTGGGATACAGGCCCAGTTTTGTGGAAGAGCACATGGAAGGAGCAGAAACTGAAAGTGGTTTGTTTCTAGATGACTGCTGGAAAGATTCACTGGAGAATTGAGAGTACGCATTTGTGAGTGTGTGATGATGAATTTTAAAAGCAGTTACAGGGGTGTTTTAAGAGTACAGATATCAATGAAAAACTTTATAGGTTGGCTTGAAACCATTCCTCCAAATTAGTGTCCTCTTGAAATCCTACTTGTTGGCATTGTCTAAAGTTTTGAAGGCCTGCTGTTAAAGCAGCCCAGTGCTAGTCTCTCAAAAGTTTTTGGATCCTCCCGTTAGTAAGTATGAATTTATCTGTGGTCCAAGGATGTCAGGGATAAAACCATGATGAATCAATGAGAACTGGGTACTCTTTTCTCTGAAACAATGCAAATGTTGTATCTCATTTTTCAGGAGGAAAAAAAATGTGTTTCCCATGTAAGTTTGCCAAGTGGCATCTGATGCAACAAAATCAGCTAAATATGTTTCTTCTATTTTGCCAGGCTTGAATGTGAAGGCTAAAGGACAGAGACAGGTGAGGTATGAATGAGTTTATAGCACTGCACCAGGATAATAAAAGAATTCCTCTATAGTCCCCTGTTATATTACGTAGAATAGGAAAGCTACCGTTGGATTTGGAAAGACACTGGATCTTAAACCACAGTTCGAAATTGCTTTAAAAAATTGGTCCTGAGCCTAGTAACTGCAGGTTTCCAGCTAGAGTATATTGGGAAACTGTGTTTAACTTTTAAATATCCTGGTTTAATCACAGTGCATTGAGAAGGGAGGAGGTCGGGTACCTAGCTTAGTTTGTTAAGCCAAGATATGCCAATCTGAATCAGTCCACTGGTCTACTTGTCATCATTACAGCATTGTTATTAGACACCCTGCATCAAAGTTCTCCATCACCAGTTTGGAGGGGAAGGCAGAAAAACGTCTTTCACCACTGGACTCCATTGTGACTATGTAAACTCTCCTCGTAATAATTATTGAAGCAGAGTTGAGAAGCTGGAGACATTTGTAGATGTTAATATCTTTTACAGCTTTTTTGTTGTTGTGTCTTGTTATGCTCTGTACTTCATAAACCCAAATATATACTGGCCCTGGTGCAACCTATTACAGAGATAGACAAAACATTTAAGAGGGTCCAGATTAAAATTAAGGGAATTTTTAAGGCATACACTTTTAAAACACTGGTTTGCAGCATAATCCTTAAACCTACTGTTGAGCAGATGTGTTGGAGTCGCCTTGGCTACCGCAGCAAGAGTTGGCGACCCATGGACCTCCAGCGGCTGCTCATTTCTGATTTTGGTCAGACCCAGCCAGCCTGATCAGTTGGCAGTGATAATGGGAACTGTCGTTAAACAATACTTGGGGGTGAGTACAAATAGAGTCAAATTGAGCTTTCTAGGTATTGTTGGATTCCTCCCATGAGCCCCAGCCAGCATGGCCAGTAGTCAAGCAGGATGGCATTTGAAGTGGTGGCTTTCAAGTCATTTCTGACTTATAGTGATATAAGATATATCATGGGGTTTTCTCGGCAAGATTTGTTCAGAGGGCTTGCCACTGCTTTTCTTTGAGGCTGAGAGAGTGTGAATTGCCTAAGGATGCAATGGTCTGTAGAAGGTTCAGGTTTTTTGTTTACTTATGAAAGGTTTACCTAAGTTGATTGTTTTCTTTCACGTGTGCATATTGCTAGTTCTGAATAAAAAGTTTGCTGAATTATGCTGCACTGCTCTTCTCATTTGTAAATCTGGGGACCTATTCCTATTCTATGTTTTTTCTTCCTCTGGTACCAAATTTTCTGTTAAAAGAGTAATGCCCTGGAACACATCTACTTCTTTAACTGAGGTATACCTGTATTATCTTATTTAATGAAGGGATCTTGCTACTGCTGTGGAAGTCCATAGTGGCAATTTGTTTTGACGGTCTTGACACTTTCACTGCACTTGTCAACTGAAATACCATCTCTGCAAAGACCAAACGAAGAGAGCTGGTTGATCTCCCTTAGAAGATAAGTGCATGACTGACAATAACAAATTATTGATCATATATAAGATTCCCCAAGAACTGTAAGAATGGCTTAACAAATTGGCAAGAAACAATAATGAACAGTTGCCTCATTATTAAGCAGTATATTCTGCTAAATGAGAAGCTGTGAACAATTTTTCACCTGGCTGTTACACAGCTTCAAGGCAGTAAACCTCTAGTTTTCACAGGAGGTTTTGGAAGGTTTTAATCTATGTTACAAGTGAGTTTGGCTTCTGGGCTGTGAGAAAGATGGTGTATAAGGAATTTAAAAATATAAAATAAAATAAAGGAAAGAGGGAGATTAGGAGAGGAGTGAGTGCCAGATCTTGATGAGAGAAACATTTTTCAGTGAGTCAGGTACAGCTGGAGAGATGCTTACCTATATATGAACATTACTCAGCCATCTAACAGCTAGATTTCATGTTGATTTGGGGCTCTTGTTTGAAGCACCAAAGGCAACTTTCAGCTGTAATCTCTCATAATTTGAATCATGGATGAAGGGGACTATTAACCACAAAGAACACTCGCACTGCATGTGATTACAGGAATTGCTTGGGATATGAGGGGCAAATCCAGATTGGGTCTGCAGCAGGTAGAGAAAAGATTACATTTCGCAACCTGTGCTGTGGCCCTATCTCTGTATGTATGAGAAAGAGAGAAAGGGAGTACCTACTCTTAAGGTTAAAAAAAATGACATCGGAAGCTGAGAACATAGAGCTCCTATGTAACACACAGATTTGCCCTGTAGTAATGCAAATCAAATTCTACTTTGTAAGCCTGCATGGTATAGTGGTTTGAGCATTGGGCTATGACTGCACACCAGGATTTGAATCCCCACTTGGCTGTGGTGACCTTGGGCAAGTCTCATTCTCTCAGTCTCAGAAGGCAGTGGTAACCCCCTTCTGAATGAATCTTGCCAAGAAAACTCCTTGATAAGTTCACTTTAGGGTCACCATAAGCCAGAAACAAATTGAAGGTATACAACAACAATGATAGGTAAAGCTGGAGAGGGAAAACCTGGCCACAGTAGTTTATGCACTGGTAACTTCCCAGTTAGCCTTTTGCACTGTACTTTCTGAGGGGCTGTCACTGAAGATGGCTGAGAAGCTGCAGCTAGGGCAGAATTCAACAGCTGGATTGTTGACTCATGCAGCTGCTGCCTGATTTTAAAGGAATGGCTGCCAATACATTTCTAGTCTGAATTCAAGCTAGTAATGACATTTAAAGCTTGGGAAACTGAATATTTGAGGAAGCAGTTCTCCCTGTGTGTGCCTGCCTAAGGACTGAGACTTGCTGGAGGAACCTTTCTCTGTATTTCACCAGTGAAAGCAATATATCAGGTGAGGATGTGGGAGAGGCGCTCCTTTGCTGTGGAATCCTACTGATGGAACACCTTCCCTGTGAAGACCCAATTGGCACTTGTGGGGCCTAATCATTTCATTTGCATACAGGTTTTTAGGCTGTTTTAACGTAATATGTTTTTAAAATGTTACTGTAGCATTGCACTTAGGAGATTTTATAAATTTAATTTACTGAATTAACAAAATTGTATAATTTTTTTAAAATGTTTGTAATCTATAGCTCGGGCAATACAGTTCCAAATGCTATCTGTGCCCTTTCCGCAATGCACGTTTTCATGGAGCCCGGGTGTGGGGATCACACGAGCAGCCTCCAGCAAGAGGCTCTTGTGTCCCAGTTCCTTCAGCTCTGCAGCTGTCGCCCGCTCACGCGAGAGCCCTGCCTCTTCCTTCCACAGTGCAGCCTGGGATTTTCCCAGGCTGCGCTGGGGCAGGAAGCACAAGCGCCACGGCTCCAGAGCTGTGCATGCATGGCAAATGTGCGCGGGGCCCCAGAACAATGCACGATCACACACCATTTTCGGCTCAAAGCTGAAAATGAAAATGAAAAAGTGCGTGAGCGGCGCCTGCCTTGGAGCGTCATGCAATTGTGAGAGCATCATGTGGACTATTCCTCACATTCACACGATGCTCAAGGGGCCCTTTCGCATGGCAAATGCCGTGCGAAAAGGGCCTAAGCCTGGTATATCTCTATCAGTGATGACCCCCCCACACACCAGTTTCTTTGAAGTTTCTGTGTTTGTGTTTCAGTTGCTAAAAATTACTCAAAAACCGCTCAGAAAACAAATTCCAAAAAGTTGTGTTTTTTTATGTAGAATTATAACAAAAAAAAGTTGTAGTATTTAGTCTCTGGGAGAGTCAGCTTAGAGTTAATTTATAACTAAAGCAAATGAATCTATAAAAAGAAGAACAGTTACATAAGAAGTAAGCAAAGAAAAGGGAGGCCCAGATAAGGGCTATGTGAACCTGTGTAATCCCAGTGATTTTATGACTGTGGACTTCAATTGTAGGTGTGTTGAGGGTAGCAAATCAAAATTCTGTAAATTAATGGGACAGAAATACCTTTATCAAATTCTGTATGTGTTCACATGCAGCAAAGTTCAAACCTGCCTTCCATAAATAAACTTTTAACAGCTACGCTCTGTCGAAACTGAATATCACAGAAATAGAAATGGAGATACAGCATTGGCTGAATCATTTTTCAAACATACAAGCTGATACGGAGCTCTGCTTTAAATAAGATTAACCACATTGATTTTTCCTTTGGAAAAATCTGCTTTATTAATACCAAGTAATTGGCATTTGATTGTGTATCCACCACATTTTTCTTCTCCTAAATGCTTGGTATTAATAAATCAAAATATATGAAGTACACAGTACAATGGCTATACATTTAGATATATTTTACCTATATGGGGTGCCTATTTTCTATATCAGTGATTATCAACCTTAGCCTGCCAGATTTTTTTGGACTTCATTTCCCAGAATTCCTGACCATTGGCCTAAACAGTGGCCTAAACAATCTAGCCTAAACAGTGTCTAGGAGAAGCATGGAAGTTGTGGCCCTACCTTCTTACCCCTACTCCCACCCCCACCCTTACATGCATGGCTTTTTTGTGCCCCCCTGGCGTTGGCGCCAGGGGCACATGCACTACTTGCCCCACTTCTGCCATTTGCCATGTAAAATGAGGATTCTGGGAGATGAAGTCCAAAAGATTTGGAGGACCAAAGGCAGAGAACCACTGTTCTGTGTTCTTCTCAGATGGCATTATCCACTATGAATAATACCTTGTTATTCAATGAATGCAGACAAATTAGCCACAAATTAATTGCAAATTAACTGTCCAGCCTATTTCTATATGATTTTTAAAAACTGTTTACTCCTTTCTTCTTGCAAGACAAAGGACATTTCTGCACTACAGTATTACAGTGCTTTTATTCCACTTTCAGCATCCTATGGAATCCTGGGGTTTGCAGTTTAGGGAAGAACATTTAGAATTCTCAGCCAGAGAGATCTTTGGCTTCCATAAACTACAAATGCCGAATTCGACAGGAAATGGAATAATAGTGCAGAAAGGCCCAAAGTCACTTTCTGGTTATTCAGAGCACGACACTGTATGTGCTTGTTGGGAACCAAGCTCCACTGAGTTCATTAGAGCCTATTGCTACATCTGAAGAAGGTGAGGATTTTGGGGGCACCCACCTTTTGCCAGGAGGCAAAAAAAAAATTAATTCAGGCAAGCGTTTGGCTCATAATTCATGTGGTAGAAAGTTTCTTTTTTTATGGAACTGTGGTTTAGTCTCTTTTCTTTTCTCTACATCTTGTGTTTTGTGTTATTTTAACCTCCTGTTTGTAACTGAACTGTCATTAGTTTTGTCATTTAACTTTTGTATAACTAATTTTTAATTTTACCCTGTTCTTTAAATGCTTGTAAGCCACCTTGGATCTTGTATATGTGCTGCCGAAGCTAGCGCAAGCCACCTTGGATCTTGTACAAGGAGAGAGGCAGGATGGAAATAAAATTGCTGTAGATTATTTGTTGTGATTTGTTTTGAAATCAGGTTTAAAGATTCAGTTGTCTTACCCTCTTGTTCTAGTTTAAGGTTAGGGTTATACTGAGAAATAACAAGAGCTCTTAATGAACTCCTTATTGAACTTTAGTTAGGAGACACTGTGCATAAAATCATCATCATCTTCATTTATGATTACTAGTGATAATTTCTGCTACTGTGGAAAAAGTGAAAGAGTTTACCTGAAATGAAGTTCTAGAAAAAAATCTCCAATTTAACTTACGTAATTTTTATGATCATTTGAAATTAATGGGATTTAGAATGCTTCCAGACAGGGCTTTTATTTTACAGATCTGCTGCCTCTGTCATGGAACTGCAGTAGGAAACTAGTTTCATTGTTCCATTTCAAAGCATCTTCAAAGCATCACTTCTTCAATCTTCTTTTCTTATCTCAGCAAAATCATTGAGGGGAAAGAGCTTCACAGTGCTTTTGACCGTTAGCTCTAGAAGCTGTCTTCTGGAAGAAACTTTATTCATAACTGACATTTTCCCGTTGAAATACAGCCAATACTTGAGTGGAATACTTGAGTTAAAGAATAAAAATATTTACAAAAGCATTTTTTTAAAAATGACACATAGCCTAATGCCACCTCCCTAAGCTTTAGACTATTAGAAGGAGGAAAAACTTGGGGAAATACCTTTGTTAGGTTCCTGTTTTCTTAATGTAACACACCAAATGACTGTCTTCCAGATCCCTTGAGATACTTCAGACATCTGTTCAGTGTTCTGTACTTTAGAAATACATGGAACTCCTTTCTCCAGAATTTTGTCACTGCTGTTTTCCTTAATCTGTGAAGGAAGCGCAACTACTCCCAGTGGAGAAATTTCTTGCTGCCTTGGTCTTAAAATAAAGTTTAAAAAAAATCTGAGAGAAAGGTCATATCCTAATAACTGTGACAATCTAAATTCCCAGGGAGTTTTAGAAAGATGCTGCATGACTACTGCACTATCAACTTTCCAGTAATAAGCTATTGAAATTCTGCCAGGGAAGTCCTTAGCAATCAAGTAGAGTTAGTGGGATAAGGCCACATGTGGCAGTTTATAATGGTCCAGTTTTGTTCCTGAGTTGACAAATGGGTCTCCCATCTGGCTTTGGAGCACATTTCTGCCACAGCTTCTAGTGATTTACATCAAAAGTGGTGGAAAATCCCAATTTCCTTGGGTTAATAGGAATAGATAGCAGAAAGAATCACAGTAAGAGCATTATAGCATCAAGACTGAAGCCAGTTGCATATTTTCCTCCCTATTGTAAGAAGCCAACTCCTCCTAAGAATGTTACTAATTAATTTAATTTCGAACTCTCAGGATGATCATCCCTTCAAATAGGCTGCAGAAACAGAAAAGGAATATAAGTAACAAGGGTCTTTATTTAAAAATTAGTTTTTCCTCCATATTACAGAATGATCCAAGTTGAACTAAACTTAATAGTTTACGTAATAACATAGGGATTCTGCTGGGTCATACCATATCTGGTCCAGCATTCTGTTAGTGGAATAAGGATGTAAGTGGTAGTACATAGTGGTCCAATTCTGCTCTAGAGTTGACAAATATGTCTCCCATTTGACTTCAGAGCACTTTTCTGTTTATGGCAATACTGCATTGTCTGGTCCAGCATTCTGTTCTGGTCACACAGTGGCCAGCCAACTGCCTACGGGAAAAACACAAGTATTGAGCACCTAAACCTAGATGAAATCAATTAGACTAGACCAACATCCTTTGATTTGATGTAAAGTCAAAGGCTTTCACAGCCAGAATCCATAGGTTGTTGTGGGTTTTCCAGGTTTTGAGGCCGTGTTCTATTAGTATTTTCTCTTGATGTTTCGCCTGCATCTGTGGCTGGCATCTTCAGAGGATCTGTAGAGGATCTGTAGATCCTCTGAAGATGCCAGCCATAGATGCAGGTGAAACGTCAGGAGAAAATACTAATAGAACACGGTCTCAAAGCCTGGAAAACCCACAACAATCCTTTGATTTCTTTCTACAGATTAGGACAGTATTAAATTTCAGTTTTTTTGGACCCTAAATCAGATTTTCAAGAACACCCATACACAGGACTATACAAAATTTGCACATGCTTGAGTACCAGCAGAAAAAAATATTAAAACTCAGAGGATCAAGTGAGTCCAACTTTTCCAGCCCTGTACATAAGATACATTCCAGTTCCATTCAATTTCATTATTGTTGAGTTCAGCTGGCAACAGTATTTGAAGTGAAACAGAAATCCAGAGTGTTGGACTTTGAACAACCATGTTGAGATCCATTCAGGGCCAAACCAGATGTTACCTGAATAGCATGGATAGCAATCACATCTGGGTTCTATAAAGTTAAATACCACACATGTGCTCACATGTGCACTCATGTGCACATGTACGTACCATTCTCATTGGCATTGACCTAAATTGCTGAGAGGGGAGGTTTGACCCTTCCTCTCTTGCTGCAACCTGAATGAAAATCACTCCTACAATGTGAGTGTAGAAAAAAACTTGGGGGGGGGATCCACTGTTGCCACTGAGAACGTTTAATAGCTTTGTGGAGGGAGAATTCATTGTGATTCTCCCTGGTGAGGGAGAATTAAACCTACCCTCCCTGCATATGGCAATTTTGGTGACACCCCCCCCAACAACATTTAGTATTTAATTTTTTAAATAACATACTAACTGTGTGATTAAAGTCTAATTTGGCTGACAGTTTGAAGCAAAGAATTGTGTCTCGGCCTAACCTACAGCACAAGGCTCTGTTGATTCTAAACACAGTCCACTGTGTTCACATTCAAGTGTTGTCCTGGGAGAAAGATAGGATATAAATAAAATAAACAAGTTAGTAGTTATCCACTTTAGTGTTCAATCACTTTTAGACCATAGGATAGATTAATATCAATACTGCATAATTTATTATTATTATATTTATATCCTTTCAATCTTTTCACAAATGTTAATCTCAATAATCCTTGCAAATTAGTATTGTTATCCTTCGTATTGTAGATGGGAACAGGGTAAGTCTGTTTTACAAAAAGCTGGCTAGTGAATTCGTAAGTGGGATTTGAACTGGAGGGTCTTATTTCATAGCTTAGCCTCTTAGTTACTCTGTCACATTAGCTCTCTGGGCTACTTATTAAGCCATAGTCAACCATGCTTGAATGTACTTGTTAAACCATAAGCTCAAGTCTGCTCAAGTTGGGGCTCATTGTCCAAGTCTCAGACCATGCCTTAGAGTGCCTTTCTTAAAACCACCACAGACAGTTTTGCAATTTCTTTCCAACATGTATCATACCATCTCCGTGTGCTCATAACATAAACAAGGTAGTCCCTCGCCCACGCTGTGCTTTGGGTTTTTTGATGTGGTAATGGAATGCATGTCTTTTTCCACTTGCATGCCTACATTATTTGCTTGAGCATGGGGAAGAGGAATGTCTACCTATCTGTAATGAAGTTGTACGTTTCCTCTTCACTGTGTCCACCAACGTTAATTTTAAGACAATTTAATTCTTCTATGTACGTCTATCTGAGGCAATGCTACATGTATCAGGTAGATTTTTTGCATGTTATGTTCTTTGCTATATTGTTTCAATGCTATTACAATACATAATTTTGACATCAGATAAATATGTCCTCCCTTACTCAGCTTTGGTATATAAATTAAATTCAAAAATGACAGATATACATATGATAAAGTAGAAAATCCACAGTGATGCCTGTGTTGGACCAACTAAAAAAAAAGCACAAAATACTGTATAGCATGCAAGCTTTTGAAGCTCCACCTGCTTCTCCATCAGGCAAAGATATTAAAAATTATACAGGAGAAGAAAACATGATGATGTTGGAGTCACAGGCCTGTATTTTGCCTTAAGATGTTCTTCTGCTATCTGTTAAGATGGTCTAGAGAGATGTCAGTGCAGGCAGGGGCCACTCCCCTCCTTTTTTTGGTCATGTGGGAACTGGGAAACAAAGATCAGTAAAAATTTCTAGTCTATTAAGAACAGAAAAGTAACTCCCCTTGAGATCCAAGCTGTCTCTGTCCTGTGGAGGCTGCAGTAAGTTTCTAGGTACAGAATTTGAGTTTCTCAAAAAGCCTCTGTACAGTTACATCTGGAAAAACTTTTGGGTGCTACATAGATAGAACTTAACAATTGTAATCCAAATGAAAGAGAGCAGTGGTCTCTGCCTGCTTTGATATCATTCTAGACAAATGGTTCCCAAACTTTTGTCTTCCAGCCGTTTGAATTTCAGCTCCTCAAATTCCTGACTGTTGGCCCAACTGGCTGGGGCTTCTGGGAGTTGAAGTCCAAAAAATGTGGCAGACCAAAGTTTGGGAACCGTTGCTCTAGACCATCTTAAACTGACAACAGAACATCTTAAAGACAAAATGTGGACCTGTGACTCTAATATCATTTTTTTCCTTTCTCGTGTATGATTTTTGACATCTTTGCCTGATAGGGAAACCAGCGAAGCTTTGAAAGCTTGCAAGATGTATTCTGTGCTTTTTTCTAGCTGGTTCAATAAAGGTATCGCTGTTTTGTGAATTTTGGATTTTGCTGTGTTTTGCTGCATGGCCAACATGGTGACCCTGAATATGTTTCCTGATATGCTGTCTGAGAACAATGAATGGTATGGGCATGGAATTCGTTATGAAATATCTGATATGTATTATTTCTGGATGCAGTTCTGTTATTGCTGCTGCTGTTTATGGTGTTCTATAGTTTGTTTAGCAATTAACATAACTGAGGATGATTTCGCACTAGGCTGTTATAGCGCTATGATTCCACTTGCAACATCCTATGGAATCCTGGAGTTTGCAGTTTTGGGAGGGGCCAAGTGGCCCCTCCCGAAACTGCAAACCCCAGGATTCCATAGAATGTTGAAAGTGGAATCATAGCGCTATAACAACCTAGTGCAGAAATGGCCTGAGATATGTTTTCAAACTATAACGTACCATTCCTTCATCTTCATCTTTATATTAATGCCTTCTTTGTTTTGTTTAATGTTAGTAAATAAGCTTGAAAGCATAGTGTTTTGGGATAGCTTTAGTGGGATATCTTCAACGTTAGATTACTGAAGGGCTTTATTGCAGAATATTAAATAGTAAGCTCGCCCACTTGCTATACAGAAACATGGAAATTTTCCAGCAGCCAAATTTTGTTGCTGTGTAGGCTCTTTTGGTTGAATTTATCTCTCCTTTAAATTGTTAGGCCCTCACATCTGTAAATCTTTTTTCTGCCCCATATTCTGATCCTCCAAAACCCCAATATTAAGAATAAAATTAATGATACTAAATAATTACATAATAGAGAATAACGTGGAACACTGAGGATTAGTTTCCTTTCCAAAGAACTAATGTCACATTTTTAAAATATAAATATTGGAGCACATTGGAGACATTAGATTCCAAGTCACACTTTAAAAATAAGAATTTTCAGTGTGAATGGGAGAAAATGATGGTCTACATTTCCTATTTCTAGACCAAACATGAAGTTCCAAAAAAAGACAGCCCTTGTTGAAAGCTGTAGCCTTCATGGAATTAATGTGAGAACACTTGCATTTGCCTTATTCCACAAAGGATAGGAAGGACAGGATGTGGGAAGATGTTGCCTCTAAGGACCCATCTTGAATATAAAATGGTTCCAGTTAGAGATTTGTATATGGAAGGAATGCAGGAAGTGGACTTTTCTGATCTGCTTTTACTCTGCAGTTGCATTAGGGACCATTTATACATCCATCCAGAGTTTATTTTAAGCTGTCTTCTCAATGTGAATGGTATATTCTACAGTGTTTTGTTTTGTTGTTTTTTTGGCTGGGTGGGGTTTTCAGTGGATGAATGTATGAGAGTAAACCAACATTATATGCTTTATATGCTTTCAGTCATCCAGTGAAACTTCTTCTTTAGGACATCAAATGTTGAGTAGTTCTTTTATCTGATTTTGTTCAAAAGAAAAATGTCACAGTCACTCCTATTATGTAATACACCCCAAATGAACCACATGACTCTTAGCAACAGCAGCAAACCCAGCAGGCATGCTGCAGGGGTAACAAAAAGTCATAACAAAAGCTGCATAGTTCCTCATAAAAGTTCTTCCTTTAAAAGGAAACAAATTGATCTAAATTTAGAGTATTCAGTTCTACTCTAAATCACAGAGTTCTTCTCACCCATCCTTCCCAAAAACTCTTCCACAAACATCTGTATGAAATGAAAAATGGTGTAAGGCTAAGGGGGTTTACTTCAGGAGTTACTTTAAAAACATACAATTTACAGTGTAGTTACATACGTTATAGTTTATAATGTGGTGAGGATGATTCCAACTTTTGTATTTAAAGTCATATCATCAAATGCCAGAGTCAAAATCATCCATGCCATAGTATTTCTGATTTCTATGCATTGCTGCGTGCTGTAGTGGTTTGAGCATTGACTACAGCCCTGGAGACCAGGTTCAATTCCCCACTCAGAGATGGAAACCCACTGGATGACCTTGGGTGTGTCACACTCTCTCAGCCCCCAGAAAGCCCTGTGATAAAGAGCCCTCGTGGCACAGTGGTTAAATGCCGGTATTGCAGCCACAAGATTGTGAGTTCGATCCTGCTGGGCTCCAGGCTGACTCAGCCTTCCATCCTTCCGCAGGTCGGTAAAATGAGTACCCAGCTTGTTGAGGGCAATTAGCTAACACCTTGTAAACTGCTTAGAGAGCACATAATAATAATAATAATAATAATAATAATAATAATAATAATAATAATAGCTGATAAGCGGTATAGAAATACACAAGCTGGACAGTGAAGAAAGGTGACAGGAAAAAAAATCAACTCATTTGAAATGTGGTGCTGGAGGAAAGTTTTATGGATGCCACGGCCCAGTGAAAAGACAAATGTAGTCAAATGGGTCTTGGAGCAAATCAAGCCTGAACTCTCGTCAGAAGCCAAGATGACTAACTGAGACTGTTGTACTTTGGACATATCACAAGATGACATTGAGCCACTAGAAAGATGATAATGCTTGGCAAAGTAGAAGGCAGAAGGGAACGGGGGAGACCACACTAAACCTGGCTTTACTCAATCAAGGAAGCCACAGCCTTGAGTTTGCAAGACCTGAGCGGGGCAGCTAATGACCAGGGACCTTGGAAGTTTCTCATTCTTAGGATTACCATAAGTCAGTCAGCATGACAGCAAATAACAACTACTACAATGACCAAAGATTTAGCCAAGGTAAGTAGTTCTAGAAAAAAAAAATCTTATGCTGTTCAGATGCTTGCAGGAAAGTGTAGATTGAGGCTTGAAAGATTAGTGAGAATAAATCGTGAAGTATAAAGGCAGGGAGTGTTTAATCTGAGTGTAAGGGAAAAGCAGACCTAGGATCTTTCCCACAGCATTGTAAGTGACATCTGATCTGTCCTGTCCTCTCCTTTCTTGGGGGCAATATCTTGTTTAAGAAAAGTCCAAAATGGGATGGGTTTTTGAATGTAAAGTCTAAACCAGAAAACAAGTATCCAGGGAAGCACAACTTCTAAAGCACAGTCAAAAGGCAGGTGGGAGCACAGAAGTCAAAAGCAACCTGATAGAGCAAGACCTAGTGAGAGACAAAGCAACAAAATCTGGGTATGGTTACAGCAATTCTGCTTGTTTAAAGCTTGGCAGCTTGAGCTCCAAGAGCCCAGCGTTCACTTAGCTATTTGTCCTTGCAGGCTGTCTGGCAGAAGTTCTGCTTATGAAGAGTGCCCCGTTCATGAATGGACCTTTACTCATGAGGGTCTTCTTTACCTGGGTATTGATCTGGGCCAAGTCTTTAGACACTAGCACACTCTTTAGACACCAGACCAGCATACTCTGGAGTTAGGAGGTAGTTAGCTCTTCCCATATTTGGGGCAGAGCCCTCCATCTCCTGGGAGGAAAGTACCACACCCTTCTACCCTCACTCTGGGCCTTTTTGTACAGCCAGACAGTACTTGTTCTCTTGCTCCATCACACCCTTTGGCCTGGCAATCTTTTAGTTGTCCTCCACAGTAGATTATTTCATGGTAGTATGACAGGCAACATCTCTCACCAAGACCTTCCCAGGAAGTGCAGTGAAGCTGTTCTCCTAGCTTGTTTAGCTAGGAAGCTAAACAAGTACCACATTGCCACAATACCATGAGGAGCCTGTATCATTCCCAAAGGAGACAGAGGCAAAAGGAAGTACAAGTGTTATCATACAGTATAGAATTGGCAAGTTCCGTGGTGCTCATCTTATCCAGCTCTGGGCTCAGTGTAGGCTTCATAATGCAGGATGTAACTATAGCTTCCCTAAAGCGTAGCTCTGCTCAAACGCTTCCAGCAAAGATAGCAGAGGTTGTCTGTTTCACTGTGGAGACCTCTGTCACTCCACTTCTCTGTTGGAAAGTGTTTCTTTCCTAATGTTTAGCCTGACTCTTCTTTGTTACTTTTTCCATCCATCGGTTTCATTCTTGGTTTCTGCAGCCATGGGGGAGACAGTCTGTTCCATCTTCTGCATATTAGGCTTCAGATATTTGAATAGGCTTCTCATATTTTCCCCAGTCTTCTTTTCTCCAGATGAATATATAGCCACCCCTTTCTCATAGGACTTCATTTCAGGGCTGGCCCCTCCCTGAACTGCAAATTCCAGGATTCCATAGGATGTTGAAAGTGGAATGATAGCGCTGTAACAGTCTAATGTGGAAATGTCCTTAGTTAAATTATACAACAGTACTTGCTTACCTAAAATCCTGTTCCATTTTCTATTTAGAGTGACTTTTGTTCCTGCTCTTATAAATCTTTTCTGGGCTTTTGGCATATTGAGTAAAAAGAGTTTAGAATCATGAATTCCTCCTTTTGTGTGTTTTAAAGCAAGTATGCTAACTTGTGTCTTTTGCATATTTTGTAAGGAATAAGAACAAAAAGATAACTCAAGGACATAATAGCAAAACATGTCCCTTTTAACTTCAAAGAGTATAATTAAAATGCATTTGTATCCTGAAAGTTTGAGATGTGGAAGTCTTCAAACCACTTTATTTAATAACTGTCAAGAGGTTTACTCAATAATAATTAAGTTGATGATACAGCAGTAGCAATGTGTTTTCGTACTTTCTCCATGTGAAATCTTATTCCTTAATTTTGAGGCATGAAAGTAGTTGCAAGCCAAATGAGTTGCAAGTCTTCACCAAAATAGCAGCACAATCTGGCAATCTAGCAGTCTGTCCTCAGTTTAATCATGGTAGATCATTAATAATTAAAATAAATGTCACAGAGAAAGTGTGTATGTGCATTTTATAGGTCAGCAGTACCAAACTGATTTCATATTATATTTCTCAAATTGAAGAAATTGATTTGCATTTGGAACATGATAAAATATTTTGAAAACAAACTAAAATGCATGTAGTTCGACATTTGTATAGAATTTTTAGAGGGTTCAGAGCTTCTCGTTTAAGTGGGTACATGTTTACTGCTTCCAGAGATACAGCATTTTCAGTTTTACTCTGTAAACCCACGTGATAAAGTCCCATGTGATTTTTGAGTCCATGAGAACTTTACTATAATATTTTGTTAGCCTTTTAAGGTTCCATAAACCTTTGTCTTGTTTTCATCTCGCTGAGGCAAAAATCTGAGTAAATGGGTTTTGTACATGCAGACACACACAAAGCACTTTCTGTATGTGCACACGTTAATACAAGTTGGCATGTCTTAAATAGCATTCGTGCAGTTCAAAAGTGCAGGTATATGAAAAGCTATTTGGTTTATCAATAAAATGTGGTCAGTTTGTTTTTCTTTAGATTGAACAGGTGAGAAAATAAAGGCTTGTTATGAGAACGTTTTGTTCGTCTGCTCTCTGCATGTCAGTTCTATATGTACCTTGAAGATTTCTGAGGCAAAGCTGACAGTTGTAGGGAAATTGCCAGCTCAGGAGAACATACCCCATAGGCAATGACAACCTAAATATTCTCTGCCCTCCAGCTGTGGGTAGCATAGAAGTGGGCCCCACAGAGGTTGATAAAAATCTATGAGAAAGACTGGAATATCATGGGAAATATTCTAAAGTGACATTTAAATGAGGCAGATACATATATGGAAGAGAGAGATTCTAGCTTGACATCAAGACACAAGTGCTTCCATCTGCCTTGCCACATGTATAGAATACTTTCTGGCCCCTCAAGTGTACAATGGGCCCTCCACTATTGCAGATTCAGCACTCATGGATTTGATTATTTGTGGGCTATTTTATTGTATTTATTAAAAAATTCTTACCCTATTTGCCCTTGTCACAGGAAAAAAAGATGTTCTCTCTAGGAATCGCTAGGTCCTCCAGCAGAATTCTATGCTCTACTTCTGCCAGAAGTAGACCATAGAGTCGCACAGGTGGACCTAGAGATTTCTAGAGGAAATACTTCTCTAGACCAGTGGTTCTCAACCTGTGGGTCCCCAGATGTTTTTGGACTTCAGCTCCCAGAAGCCTTGAGCATTGACCATAGTGGCTGGGGCTTCTGGGAGCTGAAGTCCACCAACATCTGGGGACACACAGGTTGAGAACCACTGCTCTAGACATTGCTAGGTCTTCCAGCATGATTCTATGACCCACTTCCACAGAACTTGACCATAGACTTGCACTGAAGAACCTAGAGATTCCTAGAGAAGTCTTCTTAGATTGAAAAAAAAAAAGTCCATGATTTTTATTTTTATTTGTGGTTTTCCCACTTTTGCAGGGGTCCTGCACCGCAACCCTTGCAAATATGGAAGGATCACTATAGTAACAAAAGCTTATGGAAAACTAATTTCAGCCTCAAGACTACTAGTGATGTTTATTAAAGCATTTGTTTGGCCTTACAACTTTAGTGGAGACATTTGTCCAGAGAGAGGATTTTTCTCCCTTGCTTCTCCAGATATTCTGCTGCTCCAGGAGGCAACCATTGTGCATTATTTTGTGCCTTATCTGTACTTTTCTGTAAACTTTTAGATAGTGAAAGGATTGCTATGAAATTAAAGCACTCCGTTAGGAGTAGAATACCAAATCATGTAAAATACACTGTCACATGTTCGGGTTTATCCATGTGACTTACTGCTAAGTGTGTCCAAGAGGCCGCACTCAGGTATCTATAACTTTTACATCAATAAAACCAGTTGAGTGAAATAAAGCAAATCAGCCTGATTTCTCTTAAAGCCATTTATGTGAACAAAATGGCACAGCGACTTCATGGATGCTGCCCTGAGTTTTCTGGGGAGTGGTAGGATGCAAATAATCCTTATGTGTTTTTTAAAAACATAGTTGATATTATATGTAACCTTTAAAGTTTATGTCAACTTGAACTGTAAAATTACAGAGTCAATTTGTCTTTAAATGCCTACACTTGTCTTTGTTTCTTTTGTCAGACACCTGTGTCTTTTATTTGATTAATTTCTATGATACATTTCCTTAGATTCAGAAGATTGTCGTTTACCTGCCAATTTGGCTTTGAGGAAGAAAATATTGTTTCCCTTGCATGCCATTTCGTTTTAAAGAATTTACATATATAATACACCTTGACTGGAAAAAAGATTCCCATGTTGACTGTAAAGAATGGAAATAGCGTGATATATTTCAAAAGTAAAGGACTGTGCTGACTTTCAGGGAAATACCAGTTATAACTTGAATGATCTAACTGGCAGATTTTACTGCTGTCATTGTTGTATGTAAATGCTTGTCCAACTTTTCTATTTTCATAAAGTGACTGTGAGATTATTGGAGAACTGGAAAACAGGTTGCTCTCATTGAGGTGCTATGTATTTAGCTTGGATCAGGTTGCTGCAATATTCCTGTAGTTGTTCTTTCTTCTTGATTTTATTAAAGGCTTTCTGGTGAAAATTTCAAAAGTTAAAAAAAAAGTCCCAGGTTGTTCCACTCCACCATTTTGATTAACCAATACATGACACATTGGGAAGTGTCACCCATAGTGTTGGAGCTGGGAATAAGTTTGGGATTCCTATCATCCCTGACCATTGATCATTCTAGCTGAGGTTTATAAAAGTTGTAGTTCAAAATATCTTGAGGGCAGCAGGCTGATGCAACTGACACCCACCTTTACATTTTATTCTCATTGCATCCAGATGCAGTCTAGGATGTCGTAGCATGGTTTGTAGTGTCAGTCATGGTCAGGAAGAGGGCTATAAAACTGAAGTTTCAGCTCATATGATTTCGCTCCCCATAAGAGTCAAGTCCACAAGCTTGGGGTTATTATTATATTCAGTGCTGTGAGTGGATACTCAGATGACTTCTGGACTTACAGTGCCTCCCACCAACTTCAGCTGATATCCTTTTTTTAAAAAAAGAAAATTCTCTAAAAATGGCTAGTCTTGATAGCCATCATGTCTTAAACACAGGGATGGCTCTGAAGAACATTTGGAAATTACAGCTGGCACAGAAAGTAGTGGCAATGTGAGTGACAGAGACTGAACACTGGGTTTATGTCACAGCGGTATTGAAAGAACCAAATTGCCTCCTCAGTTTATTTGGTGGTCATTTAAATTGCTGGGTCCTGTTTATAATGCACAATTGTAACGCTGTGATTAAAGTTTAACTGCCACAGAAACATCATATGTAATCTTGGGATCTGCAGTTGAGGGGAGGAGAATTGGCACTTTCAGACAGAGAGCTCCTCTGGTGCCTCCACAAAGTAGAAGGCTCAGGATTCCAGAGGATGTTGCCATGTTGATTAAACTGGAATCATAACTCTATAATTGTGTAGTATGAAAAGGCCTTGGTTTTGGCTTTTAAAGTTCTAGTAGGCTGGGATGGTTATTTTCTGGAAGACCATTTCCTCCTTCTCAAATCTATCTGCTGAGTTCTTCATCAGAAACTGTTCTCCTGGGTTATTTCTGTAATGGTGTCACAGTTATTTATTTATTTGATCAATTTTTATCCTTCTCTTCAGGTAGAATGGGTCACAAAATAAAAACAAAATAATAATGGCAAAATAATAATAAATACATTAAAAACAAACTAGTAGCAGCAGAAAGAAGGTGGTGGAATTCCCTCTCCAAACCATGTTAGCCGTGTGGTGCTTTCTGTGGTATGTTTTAGATGTCATGCAAATTCCTGCTTTTTCTTCTAAGCCTTTAATGTCATTTTTATGATACCTGCCTTCCTTTTAATGACTGGCTTGCTTTTTAGAATTTGCATTAAATTGCAACTCACTTTTTTTAAATTGTGCCTTTATCTAGGCTTTTTAAAAACTTCTTTATATGTTTTGTGCTGTGTGGATTTTTATGTGTTTTTCTAAGTTACCTTGAGGCTATTGTGGAAGGTGTGGCACACATATTGTAAATAAAATAACTTTGAAGGGATAGCTGTATTAATCTTTTGCAGGAAAAATGATAAAGAATCTGATGGCATCATTAAAGCTTAAAAAGTTTTATTTGAAGCAAGCTTTTGTGTTAGGGCTGATAGTCTTTAATGTGCCCCAAAATTTTAAGTACATTTTTTTAAAAAACTACTTATTAGCATACTCAGCATGTTACAAGATTAAATCCTACCACAGAAAGAAGCTGGTCATGAGTCAGGATTCTGATTAAGGACTTTGTGGTGATAGGGAAGAATGAGAACATTTTATAAAGAACATTTCTGCACTAGACTGTTATAGCACTATTATTCCACTTTCAACATCCTATGGAATCCTGGGGTTTACAGTTTAGGTAGAGGCCTCAAAGGCTCCTTCCTAAACTGCAAACCCCAGGATTCCATAGGATATGGAATATAACAGTCTGATGTGGAAATGGCTAAAGACTATTTGTCCATCAAACATCACCTTTTCATAGGTCCTTTCCACAACTTACCTGTTCTCGGTGCTGGGGCACAGGGATCGTGTGAGCGGCCTCTTGCAAGAGGCTCTCACGTCCCCGCTGCTTCGCTTCTGCAGCCACTGCCTGCTAGCAAGTAGGCAGCGTGAGGGCTCCTCCTCTTCCTTCCACAGTGCAGCCTGGGATTTTCCCAGGCTGCGCTGGGCAGGAAGCGCAAGCGCCACAGCTCCGGAGGCTCCGCACACATGGTAAGTGCGCACGGGGCCCTGGAGCGATGTGCAATCTCATACCATTTTTGGCTAGAAGCCGAAAATGAAATAGTGCGCTATCGGCACCTGCCGGCCGCAGCAGTGTCACGCAATTGTGAGGACATCGTGTGGATGGCTCCTCGCAATTGCGCTACACTCCAGAGGCCCTTTCGCCTGGCGAATGCTGTGCAAAAAGGACCATAGTCTCAGACTGGGTTCTCACCTATTGTCTTCTACTTAAAAGGGTAGCAATAGCAGAGATAATAGGATTTGAACTTCACATCTTCCAGATGTACAATATCTGTGCTGACACTGCTCACACATCCGAGTGGGCAGAGCTATTTATGGCATGGGCTGACTAAACCCACGTGTACTATTCTTTGTCTTTATTTTATACGATGATGAAGTTGTGGTTTGGACAATCATTTAGGTCAGGCCTTTTAAACTTGTTACCCATGAAGCTACAGTACAGCTCACTAGTTCATGTCAAGCCCACTTGAGGTTCAGAAAGAGCACAACTGTTTAGTATTGCCTTTCCCTGATCCAAAAAGACAAGTACACCACCAAGTAGATATGGTTTATATGTGTTCTTAGAGGAACTCCAAGACTGTAAACCTCACCTGCAAACTCCCAAATAAACTCCTTGCCTGTGTTTATTCCCTTTAGTATAGGGGTGGGCAAATGAGGGAAGCTGGGGGGAGCAGCCCCCCCAATGAGCTTGGAGAACTGCCCTCCACTCCCTTCCCCATAAAAAAATCTTTTTGCCCTAAATGCCCTCTGGAGAGCATGAAAACATTTTTGCTATGTTTTGGGGGGCATTTTAGATCCAGGAGAGGCCTTTTTTTAAGAAAGAGGAAGTGAATGTTAACTTCCTATTTTAGAAAAAGGCCTCTCCAGGGCCTAAAATGCAAAATGTGGTAAAAACATACCCCATGTTCTTTCTATCTGACAGATTGGATATGGGCTACCAGTGCCAACCTGGCATCCTGCAGATATGTTGGGCTATAATTCAAATCAGTAGCCATGTTGCCTGGGAATGGTAGGAATTATAGTGAATGTCATCGCTTTGAGTCAAAATGCATAAACTTGCACTCATTCCTTTACTACAAAGCTGGGCAGCTGTACAAAAGTGGACAGTTGTAGTCCTCCATGTGTTTGCATTATAATTCCCATCATCCCTAACCAGGCTAGCCAATGGCAATGTAATGTGCAAATCACATTCCAAAAACTTCTAAATGACCACATTTGTCCACCCCTGATTTACTAGTTAATACAGGAAACCCCTGCCTTTCAACACCTCATTATCTGATGACTCACTCTTTTAACACTTCCAGATTAAAGACAAGTTCCATTAATCCACTGAGAGTTTTGCCCTTTCATCAGTTCTTCTTACCTATGTAGGCTCACTTGGAACTACTCACGTGCACATGCTGCTTACAAAGTGAGCTGAGAGGGGGAAGCGGCCCCAAGCCAGCTGAAAGACTTTGCAAGTAGCATGCATGCAGTCAGTTCTGAATGAGCTTCCATAAATCCTTCGTGCTCCCTACTGTACAGTGTATGGGTTCCACTTTTCAATCAATTCCATTTTCTCTGGTCATAAACTGTCAGATAAATGGGGAAGCCCATAGTAATACATAGTTTGAAGACAAGGTTGTCAGAACATAATCACTAGTTGTTATGGGGAAGAAATAGGTCGGTTATACAGAAAGCCACTATATGTGATTCCCTTTTTTTTCCCTTTTATCCAAAGAATGGAAATTTGAGTTTGTATATTCAGTAAAAAGTGTAAGTTGTAAACAAAGATTTGCACAATCTAATAGAATTATATATGTATTTATAAATATAATACTGTTATGAGGGTTTTCCTGCATGGCAGGGGGTTGGACTGGATGGCCCTTGTGGTCTCTTCCAACTCTACATTTCTATGATTCTATGATTCTATGTTTTCCCAGTAACTACACTAAGGCCACAGCTTTAACAATCAATGAATCAACGAATCTTGATCTTCTGTGCCTTCAAGACATTTCCAACTTATGCCTTCCCTAAGGAGAACCTATCACATGTTTTTCTTAGCAGGATTTATTCCAAGGGGATTTGCCTTTGCCTTTGCCTTCCTCTAAGGCTGAAAGAGTGTGATTTGCTCAAGGTCATCCAGTGGGTTTCCATGGCTGCACAGGGATTCAAACCCAGGTCTCCCAGATTCCAAATCCAACACTCAAAGCACTAAACCATGCTGGCCTTGAATGGGTCTTATTTCTAAATAAAAATAGCCAGGGCCTGTAGAGTGATAGTTATGTGAGTTTTGCCTTCTGGCTGTCCAAAGTCTCTGTTTAGTTATCTTGGCTTCTAGGAAGGGTTGATTTGCTCTAGGACTCATTTATTTGTCTTTTTAGTGTGCCTAGAATTCTTCTTCAGCACCACATTTCAAATGAGCTTTCTTCTCTATCCAGCTTTCAAAACCATACATGGAAGATGGATATATTGTGGTGCGGACAATCATGATGTTGATATTCAAAGATATATCTTCATTCTTCAAGATCTTTTCTAGTTCCTTCATAGCTGCCCTTCTACATCCTAGACCTCTTCTTATTTCTTGATTGTAGTCTCCATTCTAATTAATGACTGAGCCAAAGTGTGGAAAATCTTGAACTTTTTCAACTTCTTCATTGATTAAGTCTATCAACCTGTAATGTGGTCTTCCTCTTTTTCTACCACTTTCTAACTTACCAAACAGTAGAACTGAGGAGGCCTGAATTCAAATACTTATTTGGTCATGAAGCTATGTGTATGAGCTCAGACTAACATCAAATCTTATCTTAAACTACCACAATGGGGAATTATGAGAATAAAATGCTGGCAAGAAGGGTGGAAAGGCCATACAAAGCACACTGAAGTCTCCCCGAAACTCACCAAATGCTAGTCTGGTGAAGTTGGCAGGACCTGTAACTATATTTATTAGGATTTTTAAAAATGTCAATATGACTTACTTCTTGTCTCTTTTCTCAGGAATTTCCAGGATTAGCAGTGACTTTTAAAACCAAGAACAGGGTGCAATTAAAAAAAAAAGATCTCTTTCCTCCCTCCCTTCCTTCGTCTTTCTTTCTTTCTTTTCTTCCTTTCTTTTATATTTCTTTTCCCTTAGGTATCCCCAATGGTTCCCTTTTATTTTCTCCCTTTTTGTGGGGGAGGGGTACTTTTCCTTTCCTTTATAGCAAGTTAGTATTAAATCAGGAGGTTGTACTTGCTTTGTGTTTGTAGCTCTAGAAAAAAAATTCAATAGTTTGGGTCTGGTTTTTGGGAAGGCAGGAGATGTGTCTAGAATGCAGTGCAGCAAGCCACTCAATTTAATGAGGCATCTTCATGCATTATGGTAAGCAGTAATGTATATCAGGGTTGTATTTCATGCTATGTAATCTCCTATGTATAATACAGAAATTTATGGTGCAGTATCCAGCCTTAAAATAGTATAATAGAATCTTTGCTACTTGTCATAATACTGGTTTAACAAGTGGAGAATCACAGTAAAATGTTGCAGTGTATCCTCAGCTCTTGGAAGAATTCATGTTGGATGAATGCATATTGAGAAATGATTATCATTTATTTTAAACCCTCCTGTAGTCCTATTCCTTCTCTACCAGCACTACTGCCCAACGGAGGACAGCTCACAGCCTATGTTCTCAACACCACAAACCCTCTCCCAATACCCCCGCAACATCCTAAGAAGGAGAAGGGCAATAGAGAGGAAGCACAGGGCTTCCCTCTTCTTTCCCTGACCTAGTTTGGTTCTTGGGTATCCGTTTTCTCCACCATGCCTCAGTCCCCTTTACACAGACATACACACACATTTTGATATTTGCTTTTTTCCCACTTTTGCGAGGATCTAGCACCACTAACCCCAGTGAATGTGGAGGGCCAACTGTACTTTAAAGTAAGACTTTTCAAGTAATTTAACACTTGTAAACATCAGAAACAAATCATTTCAAACATGAAGAAATTAAATCTTAAAACATTTAACACTTTAAAGCTTATTAGGGGTATTTTTAAAGAAACCGAAATCTGTCAGGTACCTCACAACAGTAAAACATCTGAAAATTAAAAACTTTAGGCAGTGACACAGGAAAATAAAGAAAATTCATTATAGTGTGCTATGCATGGTATAATTCCAAAATCTCTTACATGGCCCTTATTCTTTCTCGGTTTTTAATCTTGATTTTTCCAACAGTACCAAAATAACATGTTTTTAATTTTAATTTACAAGCTAATATTCTTGAATATACTTGAACCTAAAATCTCCTGAAATGGTTTTAAGATATTTTTAAATTTATTTGTTTATTTATTTTATTATTACTGCCACTCCAGGCAGCATTTCTGAGCACTATTGGGATGACCTTTTTTCCACGTTTTTTTAAAAAATTGAATGGATGTATCTGGGGGCTTGGTAGTATTCAAAAGGAATTGGAGGGGCACCAAAGGGTTTGGGACTGCGTGTTCCCCATGGGGTGCATTTCTCCAACCCCTATATTAGAAGAAGTGTGAGATATTTTACAAGTGACTTTTTCTCAGATACAATTTACAAGATACAAACACTGAATGAACATAGACAATTCGTCCTCACAAATGCCAAATATTTTTGTGTGCCTCTCTATAGGCGTATTAGCTGTGCTTGTAGAAAAATCTCCACCTACTATGTTACAGTTCTCACTCCTAATATGAGGAGTTTTGTTTTTAAAATATAGTCTCTTATAGACTTGCCATCATTATAGTGTGAGGATGTGTGTGTATCTTATATTACCTCTGTAAACAAACACTTCATCACTTTTGCAAGATGATGCCTTGAAAAATTGACAGGGTGTTTGGACAGTAAGAAAAACATATTTCAAATTATTAGGAACTTTTAAGAAAGTTTTAGGAGCTGGTAAGATACAGATGTAGGTATCCATATAGATAAGGGACAGTGTGGTTTGAGCATTGGACTGTGACTCTGGAGACTGGGGCCCTTTCCGCAACTTACCTGCGTCCAGTGTGGTCACGCGGGGATCACACGAGCAGCCTCTTCCATGAGGCTCTTGTGTCCCCACTGCTTCTGCTCTACAGGAGCTGCTGGCCGGCTGGCAGGCACCATAAAGGCTCCGCCTCTTCCTTCTGCAGCGCAACCGGGTATTTTCCCAGGCTGTGCTGGGGGAGGAAGCACGAGAGCCGCAACTCCGGAGCGCCACACAGATGGTAAGTACGCATGGGGCCCCAAAGCAATGCGTGATCGCGCACCATTTTCGACTAAAAGTAGGAAATTATATAGTGCGCGATTGGCACCTGCTGGCCCCGGCAGTGTCGCATGATTGCGAGGATATCGTCTGAAATGCTTCTCGCAATGGCACAATGCTCCGGAAGCTCTTTCGCATGAGAAATGGCATGCGAAAAGGGCCGGGTTTCAAATCCCTGCTCGGCCATGGAAGCCTCAGAGGAAGGCAAAGGCAAACCCTCTCTGGACAAATCTTGCCAGGAAAACCCTGTGACAGGTTTGCTTTAGGGTTGCCATACATCAGAAATGACTTGAAGACACACAGTAACAACAATAGATATACAGTATGCACTCTATATATGTGGTGTAGATACAGTTCTTTGTGAGCTTTGTGAGTCAAATATATGGAGTTTTCCCTATGCCTGTGTAGAAACAAACACATGTGCATGGGTTTGCATGTGACTACTCAAACAAACAAGTTAGGGTAAACAACCTGTTTATGTAGCTATAGATACAGTTTATATTTTCTAGTTCTACACAAAACAAAATGAAATTACTTCATATTGTGAGAGATGCATACACTTGGAACTGCAGAAGACAGGAGACATAATGGCAAAGGTGCAAAAGTTCAAGTGGGTAGAGTTTGCCTTTTAGAGGCCATATATGTATTTCTCTACTGTTTTCCATGGATTTGCTTTTTTCACCATGCCAGATCCTTTGAGCATACTGTGAGCTTCCATGCTTAATTATCTCCCTTCCCTCTCCATTGGAAAAATGCTTTTTCCTTTCTAGCACACGTGAAGAGATACCAGTTCACACATGTGGTGTCCTTAGTATTATATTTGTGTGAAATCATTGATACTCCTATAGGGCTCAGATTTCCCAAGAAGCAATTAATACTACATGCAGACCGGTGGAGCATAGGAGAGGTGGAGATAGAATGTGCTATGGGCTAAGGTCCTAAGAGATCATATATAAATGGTATGTATGATCTGGTAAGGCTGGTGTCATTGTGATAGCCTAGCCACTAGTGTGCTTTATAGGTTTAATTTTTTTTTAATGTTTAAAGTTTAAACTTTATTTTATGGTCCATAGAACCAACATAGCAAACCTTCCAATGGTACGGTACAGATAAAATACACCTATGAAAACTAGGATATAAATATATAAATAGGATAGACTATAAACAGGATATAAAAGCATAAAATAGGACACAAATGCATGAAATAGTATAGAAAGACATGAAGTAAATTGAAATCATAGACAATATGGATTATTAGGTAAAATATAAATAGGAATTCATTAATTCCATCTCGTTAAAACCAATTGGATTGATCGTAAACTGCATTGCCAATATCCCGGCATAGTTTTGATACTTCTCTCTCTGGTCGTAATAGCTGATGACCGAAATTTAGCAACTTGATAGGATTACGTTTGGATATACATCCTTCAACAGGACTTTTACATAGTTTTTCCAAATGGAAAAATACCCTTTTTTTATTAGGTGTGTTTTATCTATACTGTACCATTAGATGGTTCACTATGTTGGGTCTATGGACCATAAAATAAAGTTTAAACATTTAAATGTTTATAGGTGCTTTCTATGTATGGATGATTTTGGAGGTGGTTGAGAAGATCATCTGTGTTCAGTATCATATTTCATGATTGGCAATGCAGTGCTGAGATGCTGTGGAACAGGTTCTTAGTGGTTTCTTGTTTGTTGCTGATAGTGTCTGGGATATGGATATGAAAAATGCTCACCAACTGTCTTGTTCTTGGTGAAAGGGTCGCTTTGACATGTCAAAGCAGTCTGATGAGAAATTGCCTCCCAGCATGAGAGTTTATGTTTGCGGTGTAAGAGCAACACATAGAGCACTTATTTTAAAACAAGGTATCTCTAATTTGTGCAAAATGTCTCTGTACAAAATGTCTGTCTTTCCTCTTTGTGAACCAAAGCACAGGACTGCAGCAATGGTAGAGTAACAAGAAAGATGCAAACAACCCATTGATTTATTTTTTAAGTACACACAGCAAAGCAGTAGTCGTAGCTTTGCACAACTGTGCTTATGCACAACATGCAGAAAAATTGTCCTTGATGAAGAAGACAGGAAACATCTTGCATTTCACAGGCAAGGATTAGAATTAAGTTGTTTCTCATTCTCTCATGGAAGAAGATTAACATCCCTCTAGGGATATGGACTGTAGGATCACATTGACATTATACCAGCTTTAGCACTGTCCATAATATTAGTCCATGTATTATTGTTGTCGTTTTAAGTTCTCAGACAGAAGGGTCTGTAGATGTAAGAGGAAAAGTTATTTTTCTTCTTAACATCGCACTATTTCATTAATGCATATCAGTAACATTAATCCTTCCAGCATTTTCCTTTCTGAACCACATTTTAGAATTTATTTCTGAAAAAGAAATCTGATAGTAAATTAGCTATTATTAACTATTTCATACAGACAGAAAGATATTGCAAAATAAATAAGCAAACAAACAAACAAACTGAAGCAACTGAAAGGATATTACTACAGTTCTAGTAGTTCATTACTTCTGTTTTTAAATAATAGTGTCTTTCTTTAGTCTTAAAAGCATCAGAATATGTTGACTGGAACTCCACAACTGTTTTGGATTTTGAATTATCAAAATATAACAAAAAGGATGTGTTTGGCCAAGAATGCTTTCTGTTCACCACAAATAATTGTTTTGATACTGTGGGCAAAGAAGATCAAATCAAGACATGGCCATCAACTTATTGTAAACAGTGATAAGATTTTCAACATATTAAGAACTGGAACATACCCTCCGTAATTTCATAGATGAAAACTGGAACACATGTGGCCAAGTAACATCGGAGTGTGGTCAAGATGACAGAATTCATTAATGAGGAAGAAAAGACAAGCTAGGAGAGGCTGCAGCAGTTTGTGTTCTCCTGAGCTTACTGGCTTGGACAAGATTCTGACCCTTCTTCTCATCTCCCCACACCAGAGTTAACTGAGTGCACACTACTTTTGCACTTCCAGCTCAGGCAGCAGCTAAAGTAACCTGAGGGCAAAGGCGGAAGGTGGACAGAGGAGAGAGAAACTGGGATGTTTTAAAAGCAGCTATAAAATGGGATGGCAAAGGATTAATCGGAACTGTCCTTGATAAATTGGGACACTTAGAGGATATGTTGGAGCACTGTCAACATTGGCTGTACTCTGACATTGAGTTAAGGGTGAAGAGCTCTTTGACTTCTTTCCCTTTGCATCAAGGAGAGCAGCAGTCGCTTTGATATAGCCTCTTCCCTAGGCCTCTCAGCTGTTCACCACTACTATTTATTTAGTTGGATAGTTCATTTAATTTATAACCCTCACTTTTCCAGGGTAGGATCCAAGACAGCTTCCAGTAATTTAAAACAAGATTAAGTTAAAATCTTATTTTACAAGAATTAAAAATCAGTGGATTTTCTCCTGAGCACATGTCTAGGACAGGGCTTTCCAAATGCATCACCTGAAGTGTGTAGGTGTGTCACCTACAATCTTGGAAATGTATGTTATTTTTTATTAATCATATATTTTTAAAAATATATGAAAGCTTTTCATGAGATATGTTGTGTCCTCATATATTTTTATTACAATTTATTTATGTGTCTGTATCTCTTATAAGGGGTTAATTTAACCTCCAGTTTGCTAGTAAAACTGAATTATCGTGTCGCAAAATGATGCATGTCTAAAAAGTGTGTCACCAACATGAAAAGTTTGGGAAGTTCTGATCTAGGAAGCCTATTAGCCCAAACTTTAGATTGCATTTGGAAATGACTCATGCACACACACAAACACACATACCACTTTTTATACTGGAGAAGAGAGGGTCAGAGAGTTCTTTCTTGATTTCTCAGAGTGGGAGAAAGTGGATGAAGTTCCTGTGTCTTTGTAC
Source organism: Iguana delicatissima (assembly GCA_948472985.1). Lineage (NCBI taxonomy): Eukaryota > Metazoa > Chordata > Lepidosauria > Squamata > Iguanidae > Iguana > Iguana delicatissima. Next base: position 318,251 of record CAOKZL010001265.1, on the reverse strand, counting down.
TTTCTGTGGGGTCAGATGCTGGGAAACAGAAAGGAAATGCGGAGGTGACAAATTTGCCTCACGAATCTTCAGTTCCCTATTGCTGGAAGTAATGAGACTCAAATATAAAATAAGCAAGCATGTCCTATAATTTTAACTGATGACATCTCTGAGATTAAAACAACAGGAAAGTCTCCTTTAATGCCCTTGTTAAACAAAGGTCTGATCACAATGGCAAATCTCACTAATGTTTGACATGGCTTGCTATCCTAGGCCATTTCCACACTAGCCTGTTATAGTGCTATTATTCCACTTTCAACATCCTGTGGAATCCTGGGGTTTGCAGACCCCAGGATTCCATAGGATGTTGAAAGTGGAATAATAGCACTATAACAGTCTAGTGCAGAAATGGCCATAGTAGTGATCCAAATAAGTTTCAGTACCGGGATGGCTGCATCACAGTGCAAAGTCGGTAAATGGCAATGGCTGACGACTGTTCACACCACATTTGCTGTATCCTTTCCATCTCATGGCATTGTGATGGAGCAGTAAGGTCACCCTCAAGAGTGAGATAGAAAGGTCACACTCAAGATTTCTTCCTGGCACCAAGTCAATACATGTATTTTTATGTATTTATTTAGTTTTTGGAAACCAAATTAATTCTAGTCTACCTGTGCATGGTTTTAAATATTTTTAGTTTCTAAAATGGTTTTAATTGTTGATGGGTTTAATGTGTTTTAATATTATTCAAATTATTTATGCTTTTAATATAGAAAGGATTTAAATTGTTTGTATTGTACGGCTCCATAAGATCCTGTGATAAAAGGTAGGATAGAAGTTTTTAATAAAAATGAAATAAGATTGATTCCACATAGGTGGCTTCTCAGATGCAATAAAATGTGAACATAGCATCTAGAGTCCCCCATTTCCAGCTTTTCTTCCTTCTCACAAAGCTAAGCTGATTTTATACCACAGCAGTATCCTAAAGGAACCTGAGAGTTTAGTGAAAATGCTAAGGAAGCCGCTAGAGACCCCTTCAGCGTTCATCAGAATTTCCAGCATTCCAAGGATACAGAGAATGAATAATGTCCGTCCTCTTGTCTCTTTTGTGCTGCTATTCCAAATTTGATTTAGAAAATACTAGAGCCAGCCAAACTGAACAAACTGCTATATAGAAGTACTGTGTGATATATGTATCATGTGTCTACTTAGAATGTCACTTAAGTGTCATATTCACTTAAAATGCTTCTAACCTGCTCCCTACACGTATTTACTCAGGAGAAAATCCACTGATTTCAATGGCTCCCCCACTCCCAAATAAATACACTTAGGATTTCAAACTTCAAGGCATGCCCAGACTCACCCAGGCCACAGAGTTTATCTGCTGCCTTAGGAGTGACACCAGCTACTGTGAAATGTTTGCATATGTCACAGGGAAAGTTAAAAGTTGACACAAGCCTCTCCTCCTCATTCTTGCAGTAGTAGTTGATAAAACATTGCTGCTTTAAAAAAAAAAACAACAACAACTTTTGGGCAGAAGGACAGAGAAGTGTTAGCTAGTTCAAAGTAAATAGAACCAATCCAATTGTTATTACATAAAGGTACAAAGTCCACAAATGCTGATTGGTTCCAAGTTCAAAAGAAATAACCAAGCCAAGTAAATTTTTAAAGCCCATGATTTTTTAAATCCAATCTTAGATTTTTTTAAAAAAATTAAAAATAATAATTTTTAGGTCCACTAATTGAACTAATTGAGAGCCAGCATGATATAATGGTTTGAGCACTGGACTATGAATCTGGAGACCAGGGTTTGAATCCCCACACAGCCATGGAAACCAAATGGGTGATCTTGAGTGAGTCACATTCTCTCAGCCTCACAGTAAGGCAATGGCAAATCCTCTCTGAACAAATCTTGCCCCTGTCCAAAAAAAAACCATGGCAGGATTGCCTTAGAGTTGCCTTAAATCAGAAGTGATTTGAAGGCACACAACAACAGTTGAATAGTAGCCTGTTTGGGAGGGGAGAGGTGTTACTTGAAAGGAAGTGTTTTGAGGGAGTGGTGGAGAACGTGTGTTCAAGGGTTCCTACTTTAAATCTCACTAGTTAGGCTTAGATCAGTGGTTCTCAACCTGTGGGTCCCCAGATGTTCAAGGACTTTAGCTCCCAGAAGCCCCAGCCACCATGGTCAATGCTCAGGGCTTCTGGGAGCTGAAGTCCACGAACATCTGGGGACCCACAGGTTGAGAACCACTGGCTTAGATAAACCAGCCTCCCCACCCACCCCCAAATTTTCAGTGGAGTGTATTATTGCTGGATTGCCTTGCAAGATTATCATAAAGGTTATTTAAATTAATGTTTGGGGAACATAAAATTTACTATATGAATCCATGGCAATTTCCTTCCCTAATTTTGTTGAGTACAATCTCGTCTGACCTTTCTATCCTGGTTATCTTTTCTTTACCATGACTTGGGTTGCTTTACAGTTTCAGACTTCAAATCTTGAGATTCATAGACTCATTAAACATAAAAAAAGAATGATTTTTTCACACCAGTGCCATAATGGGTGAAACATATAGACCAGCAGTTTCTTCTCAGACTGGCGTGCCTCAAAGTTTTAGACAGGGGTCATTTCCAAGAAGCTCTGCTGCTAGAGATGCTTTTCACCTTTTCACCTTTTACACTGGGGATGCTGAAGGTTGCCTCTGGGACCTTCTGTCTGGAAAACATAGCAGGTGAACCAGGTCCACTCTCCATCTTGGCAGAACAGCAGGATCAAAATCCTGTGATAACGTCCTTCCAGAAAGTGGGATTTTACAGACGTGTTGAACCACAGCTCCAGCTGTGGCCATTTCCACACAACATTGCTATAGTGCAACAGCAGTGGGTTGTTTCCAGTTCAGGAGCCATGCTACCCCACAATACAATCGCTATCCAGCTGCTATCCAGTCCCCAAGTGTTGCAAAACCACTATATTCTATTTCCAGAAAAAAAAATCCATTAAGAGGCTCTTCTGACGCTTCAGTCCTGTCAGCTGTCTTAGTGTGGAACTGTAATAGTGCTTGATAGCGCTTCCTGCTATCGCGGATCCAGCAGTGGGTGGGCTGTGGGCGTGCCCAGCTTGTCCTTCCCTCCGTGAATCCCATGGCATGGTAACTTTGAAATCTATCGCCTCTCTGTATTTATTTTAAGTTTCTCTTTTGAGTTAAAATTTTTTAATTTTTAATACATTTTTTAAACATCATAGCATGAAAATGCAATAGTGTACTGGCATGTCCTGCCCTTACAACATTGCTTTGGTAGTATGGCTTCCAAACGGGGAAAAAAAGACCAATTGGGGCAGTGGGGTGGGGTGAAGGTGGGGACAGGGAGTGGCCAAGGACACTGTAGTGCAGAAGGAACACCAGTGGCAATACCGCTATTCATCCACTTACAGCGAAAGATGGAGAAAAGAGTGTTCCTAGCCAGACAGCATCGCACAAATGGCTATGCCAGGATTGTAATGCTAGAATGTGCTAATGGCATATAGTGCAGAAGTGGCCTGTGCCTAGACTGCCCTTGATGGAGTGATGGAAGTCATAGTCCATTTTGGAAGGCTGGATTGGAAGATGCTGTATATAAGGATCCATTTAAGTTATAATGACAAGGGATTCTGAATTCGTGAGGGGTGTACTCCATCAACCAACAACTGTTTCTAGGGGCTGGGTTTACAGTTCAGTGAGTCTGGCCTCCACATAAGCAATGAAGTAATAACCATATTGGACACAATCCATGAAGGGGACCTCCCACACAATTCTCATCTCAGTTGATGGGAGTTATATGAAATGATAGTGGTGAACGTACTTCTTTATTAAGCCCATTGTTTTCCAGGTTATGCAGCAACTTCTTAAATACCTTCTTCTTCCCCCATGAGTGATGAAAACACTTGGTGTAATTTTTTTTTAAAAAAATACACTAAATACACCAAAAATGAGTACACTTACCACAATATGCATATTTGCATATTGCATTGATGCAGCAAACAGTGGAGGGAGAAAAATCTGCTAGTAGTTTTGTTCACTTTAAGACAACAGTTCTTAACCTGAGGTCTGTGGGCCGCTGGGGGTCTTTTGCTTCCTCACAAGGGAGGCATGAAAGCTTGAAGAAATGTTATGAGATTTTACAGTTAAAAAGGAAGGAAGGAAGGAAGGAAGGAAGTTGATCTTTTGCTGGGATAAACATCATTTGTACAAAGTTTCATTATGATATCTCAAACCAAAACCGTTGTTTGATAGCAAAAAATGTACTCAGCACTTGCTACTTTCCCACATGGTGAAAACATGCAAGTGAATGAACTCAAGTGGTGGAGACAAAACGTATATGACGTTTCTTACTACTAAGCATACAGAATTTAAGCCTTGGTGGTCCATGGCAACAAAAGACGTTTAAAGGAGTCTGCGGTAAAGAAAAGGTTAAGAACCACTGCCTTATGACATATGTGATAGAAATTTTCCACTCAAGGTGTTTCTGTGCAGTAAAGTTCATTAGTGGCAGTTCAACATATGACATTAGTTGTACCTCATCAAAGCACAGGGCAATAACATATATGTTTGGAGAAAAATATTGAGCTAGCATATCACTTCTTTCCAAGATGACAACAATGACTGGTCATAATACAACAAAATGTCAGCATTCACAGCTTTTTCCACATTTGAGATTTATAGAAGCGCACAGGGAGAAATCGAATAGCAGTAGCAACATCACATCTTATGCAACTTGTAATGAAGTTTGATAATTACTGCAGGTAGGACCAGAACGAAAGGATTCTTTATTTTCCCCATTTTGTAATTTGTTTTTAATACATCAAAAACTAGAACAGGCATAAACAATATAAAGAGCAGGAACAATTTTAAATAAGGAAAAATGATTCTACAGCAGAAGACTGAAAATCACTAATCAACATAAAAGCCAAAGCCGGTTAAAAGCTATCTTCACCAGACTTCCTATTTTGAACCATGGAATTTTGTTTGTTTGTTTGTTTGTTTACACAGTACATATTGAGAGCCAGCATGGTGTATTGGTTTGGGTGTAAAAATAGCATACTTGGAGACCAGGGTTCAAATCCCCACTCAACCATGGAAACCTACTGGGTGACTTGGGCAAATCACACCCTCTCAGTCTCAGAGGAAGACAATGCTAAATAACCTCTGAATAAACCTTGCCAAAAAACAAAAACAGATAGGTTTGCCTTAAGGTTACCATAAGTTGGAAATTATATACATTTATGTATAAACTAAAGTTGTGCATTGGTCTTCCTATGGTCTCTGTTTTCTGTTAATGATGAGCTTGTTATTTTTAGGGCATAAACACTGGACAACTTCCAGTGAACATGTGCTCATCTAGTTGTCTGTCGTTCTTCAACTTGTTTCTCAAGCAGTGGTCCTCTATCTATGTGGCACAGTACATAGTGTTTGCAATTGCAGGTTGTTTTAATAACTATAGGCATCTGCTATTTAAAAAATGAAAATTCCATTGAGCGTTTTACAATCTAGCCCTTTCAAGATTGGTTTCCTGCTATTTCCATGTCTATATTTCCCCATAGTCTCTTTGACGCTTGATCTTTCCCGCTACTCCTTTGTTGGTACATTAGGTTTATTTTATCACTGGTATTAACTATATGGATGTTAACATTTTCTTTTCTAAGTGCTTGAGTTTCATCATTGTCTCTTTTTTTTTCTTTCTTTCAGGATTTACAATGGTTGATACAGAAATGCCGTTTTGGTCCATGAACTTTGGAATTAGCCCTGTAGATCTTTCTGCAATGGATGAGCACTCCCATTCCTTCGATATAAAGCCCTTTACTACAGTTGATTTTTCCAGCCTTTCTTCCCCACATTATGAAGACCTTGCTCTGGCAAGAACTGACCAGATGGCCATTGACTACAAATACGATGTGAAGTTTCAGGAGTGCCAAAGTAGGTTGGATTTTATGGCTTGAGTGGTTTAACCTTTGAGGAGTGTTTCTAGATCTGTCACTTTTAGTTAAATATGAGAAACAAAATAATTTCAGCTTTATTTAAATCCAAACTCATAAATCAAATATGCAGAAGATGTGTTTATTCTTCAAGGAAGATAACGGCATGGCAATATGAGAGAAGGGGCTTACTGTGAATCAGACTTTAATTTTAATGCTTCCCCTCCTCATCTGATCAATGATAATTCCTTCAAAAGGCATAGCTGGAGAACTAGTGCCTCTCTTGACATTACTGGACTGTATCTTCCATCATCCCTTATCAGCACCCATTCTGACTGGGGCCGATGGGACCTTGTCCGTATTCTTTTCTAAATGGCAGGAAATCTGTCATTTTGCTAGAATGGTTGAGTGATCATATACTGAGTGATCATATATTTATCCAACAGCTCAGCCATTTTACTCAGAAGCTATTTGATTCACAAGGTATTTTAGTAGTGTTGACACAGTATTCAAGAGATATAAAAAAAAATAATTACTTGCTAAAGGGGAAAAATACTCCTCTTGTTCCCCAGTGATAATAATTAATAAGGGTTGGAGCTTCCACTGATGGATTAATTTCTGTTGTCCAAAAAAAAAAAGTGTTATCAGTAATATGAGTAAGGCAGTGGCAAGCCTCCTCTGAACAAATATTGCCAAGAAAAATTCACCCTAGAGTTGCCATAAGTTGGAATCAACCTGTAGGCACACAGCAAGAACAATAATATGATTAAATGAAAATTTATTTCTGAACTGTAACCTACTATGGCAGCTGGTGGGATCTGTGTAAATGGAGCAGTGAATCTGAGTTCAAGTCTGCAGGGGCAGACAAGCTGCATCCCAGAGTATTGAAGGAAGTTGGTGATGTGCTCTCTGACCCCTGGCCATCATTTTTGAGATATCTTGGGGAACAGGTGAGGTGCCAAAGGACTGGAGAAGGACAAACATCAGCTTAAACTCAATATCAAGGGAGAAAAAATTAGAACAGATTTTACAGAAGTCTGTCTGCAAGTAGCTTGATGACAATGCAGTGATCAGTAGCAGCCAGCATGGATGGATCTGTCAAGAACAAATCTTGTCAAACTAACTTTATATCTTTCCTCAGTCAGGTCACTACTTAGTAGGTGGTGAGAATGCTGTGGATATCATCTATCTGGATTTCAGCAAAGCATTTGATAAATTTCCTCATAATGTTTGATTAGAAAATTCATTAAATGTGGAATAGATGAGAACACTGTCAAATGGATCTATAACTGGTAGGAAAACCACACTCAAAGAGTCATCAGCAGTGGCTGCACATCAGACGGGAGGGAGGTTTTGAGCAGAGTGCCTTGGGGACCTGTCCTAGGGCCATTGCCCTTCAACATTTTTATCAGTGACTTAGGCCATTTCCGCACTAGACTGTTAATAGCGCTATGATTCCACTTTCAACATCCTATGGAATCCTGGGGTTTGCAGTTTCGGGAGGGGCTGGAGAGCTCCCGAAACTGCAAACCCCAGGATTCCACAGGATGTTGAAAGTGGAATCATAGCGCTATTAACAGTCTAGTGCGGAAATGATCTTAGATGGCAGGCTGGAGGGAATCTTCCTCAAGTTTGTGGATGACACAAAACCAGGAGGGGTGGCTAACACATTGGAAGACTGGGACAAAATTGAAAAGGACCTGGATAAACTAGAAAATTGGCCAGAAATTAATAAAATGAAATTTAATAGAGACAAATAAAAAATTCTACATTTAGGCTACAAATGCACAGGTAGATGAGGGGGATACATGGCTCAGCAGTACTGTATGTGAAAAGGGCCTTTGGATTGTTGTTGATCATAAGTTGAACATGAGCCAGCAAATGGCAAATGCTATCTTGGCCTGTATTAATAGAAGCGTAGTTTCCAAGAAGGAAGAAATAGTCCCACCATATTCTGCACTGGTTCAGGCCTCATCTGGAGTACTGCGTTCAGTTCTGGGCACTTCATTTTAAGAAGGTTGGAGCAGGTTCAGAGAAGGACAACATGACAAGCAGTATAGAGAACAAAACATATGAGGAAAGGTTGAAGGAGCTGGGCATATTCAGCTTGCTGAAGAGAAAACTGAGGAGTCTCCTTCTCTGGGCATCTTCAAAAAGACACTGGGCAGTTACCTGCTGGGGACACTTTAGCTGGAGATCTTACATCAGGCAGGTGACTAAACTAAATGGTCTGTGAAGCCCCTTCCAGCTCTACAGTTGGCTCTTTCCAAGGTCTGAACCCATTTGGCAAGAAGAGTTCAGCCCTTTAAAACCCAGTGTAGATTCACTGGGCCATTGACATGGAAGCCACTATCTGTTTATCATTGAAATCAACTACTTTACAGCACCTTCCTCAGCCAGCTTGTTTTGATGTAGAGTACCACTGATTTTCAAAAGTAATCTACAAGTATTGTCTGAATTCCTTATAGCAAACCTTAAATATATTTTCTTAGTATCATAATGCTGGGGTAACCTGGAGGAACAGTAGTTTGAACACAAGTCCAGCATTCTCTTCTCACAGTGGCCAGTCAGATGTCTATGGCCATTTCCGCACTACACTCTTATAACGCAATTATTCCACTTTCAACATCCTATAGGATCCTGAGATTTGCAGTTTCAGGAGGGGCTGGCCAGCCCCCCTCTTAAACTGCAAACCCCAGGATTTCATAGGATGTTGAAAGTGAAATAATTGTGCCATAAGAGTGTAGTGCAGAATAGCCTTTGGTAAACCTCCCAGCACAATGTGGATACAAAAGCACCCTCCTGCTTATTTTCCTCCACAACTGGTATTGAGCCATCTCTATCTTGTCTTCTTTCACTCATCAATTTTTTTTACTGATATAGAAAGTCCCAAACATTGTGATCTTTCATCATAAGAGAGCTGCTTCGTCACCTTGATCAATTTGTCTTTTCAGCACCTTTTCTTTTCTTTATACACGCACAAACACCAGAGATGAGAAATATGGAATTAAGTGATGGCAAATTAGAAGGAAACGGGGGGGGGGGATTTATTCAAGATAGGTAAATATGAATAGGGATATCTGTGTTGACATACATGTCAAGGACATTGTATTTCCTTTTTTACAATTTGCCTTTTGTACAGATGCAATCAAGATGGAGCCTCCATCTCCACCATACTTCTCAGAAAAAGTTCAGATGTATAACAAACCACATGAAGACACCCCCAGTTCTCTAATGGCCATTGAATGCAGGGTGTGTGGGGACAAAGCTTCTGGATTTCATTATGGAGTTCATGCATGTGAAGGCTGCAAGGTGGGTAGATTTAAATAAAATGACCCTTTTGGAAAATTTGCAGTCCTGTAAAATCTTCTATTCCAGTGGTGAGGAATCTCTCTGGAGAACCACGTATCCATTTTTTTTTTATTTGAGCATGATCAGATGTGATAGAACACCCTGTTTCTGATTATTTGTTGTTAATGGAACATGTAACTTAGTGGTAGTGTTACAGCTGGACATTGGCCTCAAATTGTCCGTTGAAAGAGTGGCAAGTGTTAAGTGCAGCAGCAAACAGGCCCACATCCAATCTCGGCTACCATGGACATGCCAATGACCACTAGGCTGATGCTGCTCCCCACAGCATCCTTTCCTCTTTTTATTTCAAAACAATTTATAAACAGAGGATTCTAGATTTCATTGTACATGGTTACAGAATCTCCTTGTATTATTTTTTGCTTAAAAAACATATTACAACAAAATGGTGCTTAATCCCAAGTCATCTAGTTTGCAACAGAGCAATGGGAGCAAATTCCATTATATTCCTGTAGTCATTATAATGCTATGCTTTAAATTACTTTAAAATGCAAAACAGCAGATGCACATAGCATAGATTTTTAAAATTGGATTTTGCACAGGGTTTGTGTGCTTACTTGCTTTCTTCAATATATCAGAAATGTAGATGAAATTGTAATGCACAGAATGGTGGATAAGGACAGAGAAGTGCTACAAGCTACTGAAACACTTGGCTTCTAAGGGTGTGGAGGGCTTAAGAGTTTTAAGCCTGTAGTTTAAAATTACGTAACTGCAGCGCTGATGAATCTGTATTTCATCAATTCTAATCTTGTTTTAACTAACAGTGTCCTCATTTCCTTTTAGCTAACAACCAGATCACAGTCTGAACTCTGCAGTTGTGAAAGCCTCATTCATAATTTTTTTCTTGTTGTTTTGAAGTAAAAGTTTTAGGAAAAGTCAAGTTGGAGGAACCAACCAAATCCATGAATGTCCCTGTACATCTTAGTTGCTTAATTCTAACTTTAAAGTAAGAGGTCCATGGAAGTGGAAATGGAATATCTGAAAAGCAAATATTAAGCAGAAATTAGAGTAATCCTTGTGCGTTCAAGGTCCTGAAACAAATAAAAATTCTTCTTAAAAAGGATACATTTCCGCAAACAACAAAAGCTGTTCAGGCACCAACTTTTTTATTATTTTCAATTAAATTACAGAAATTCTCTCCATTTTTTATCATTTTCTTACCAGTTGTTATTTAATACAATTTAAAATTCCAGATACTAGCTGGGAAATTATTCTTACAAAGTCATAGACAAGACAATAGAAAATTACTACTTGACATATATCAGCTACCTCCAGTCTTTATTATCCTACCTATGATGCATTTGTTACTCGGAGCAATGGTGGAGCGATGGTATCACAAATACAAAAATAAACATATCCTTCAGGAAGTAAGCCCCACTGAAACCAAACTGACATACTTTAAAATAAGCACAAATGAATTTTATGAAATTGTTCTGTACAAAGTTTTGAGCAATAAGAGTGCAAAAAATTATTCTTTACATTTTCTGACATAACTTTAAAATAAGGATCTTTGGTATAGAATAAATACGTTTGCCCTCTCAGTGAGGACAGAAATAGCAAGATTTTTATATCTATCCTTTCCCCCATCCTTTTATTCCTATTGAAGGGCTTCTTCCGTAGAACAATCCGGTTAAAATTAATTTATGATCGGTGTGACCTCAACTGTCGCATTCATAAGAAAAGCAGAAATAAATGTCAGTACTGCAGATTCCAGAAGTGCCTTGCAGTTGGAATGTCACACAATGGTGAGTATATAGCTTTTATCTTTTTACATACTTGTTGTATAGACAAAGTGTTTTGGATGGTATTAATATTCATTTTGGTATGGCATTTAAGGATCAGAAACAAGTTCAGCATGCTTAACTGGAGGCATAAGATCAGTCACAGCTGGACCATCTCTTGAGCTTGAAAAGTTACTTTCTAGACTACGGTTCCCAGAATTCCTGAGGCAACAATAGTCAAAGATTTTCCTAGCTCTGATTATTAATTTACTGGTTGCATGCTACGCAAGACAATCTTACCCACTTCTGGAATTGCTGGAATCCATGTGTGAGCAAGTTCAACATGGTAGTCTCAAACTATGCAATAAAAAGTTTGTGTAAAATTGTTGAGATCCATACCTACATCTATTTGACGTCTTGTACACAGACACTGTGCAGATGAAATGGGCAAACAGATGTCCAGTGGGTTCAGAAAAATACTTGACACTGAAAAGCCAAACAGCCACTGTTGCTCGCCAGCCTTGTCCCTTCCCGACCAATCAAACCAAAGGCTTCTGTTGCCCAGTGTTTTGTTTCTATAGTGAATCTTGGATGCATCTGAAAAACCCACAAGCAGAGCATAAGTACAAGAGCATCTTTGCTGAATTTCCTGGCAGCTGATATAGAGATGTATGTGGCTTCTGGTTCTGGAGGTGATACATAGCCATCATCAACAGAACACACTGACAGCCTTTGAAGAACTTTACATTTGTGGTAATAGAAGACCTGTAGATATGTTACACAGAGCAAAGCTGGTTTTACTGTAAAATATATGATCAAGAAGGAATGGTAGTCCATCTTACCTCTATGAAAACCTACCTGTTTTCCCATATAGTACATCGTCATCATCCTCATCCTCATCCATGCATTCATACTTCACTTTTCTCCCAATAATGGGATTCAAGCTAACAACATATTTAAAAACTAAAAACTATACAAAGTCATTAATGAAAAAGAGTTATTTAAAAAGTTATTAAACAATTTATAACGTTAAAACATTAAACATTAAAAACATTAAAATTAATTAAAAGACTATATACAAACCCATATACAGCACTGCACAGCATTCAGACCCAACCTCAGGCAGTTTCTAGTAGTTTCTATATATTTTTGTCCCAGTCTCACTTTGTATTGTTAGATGTGCTGCTAAAATATCTTAGTTGCATGGCTAGAAAACTTAATGTGGGAAAACACCCCATGAACCAGTTCACATGGGGGATGAGGATCTATGAGATCCTCTCAAATAAGACAGTTGAACAGGAAATGGTATAAGCCCAAGCTCCTCAGATATGGACCCGCTGTGATTATTGTAGCATTGTTTAGTTCCCTGGAATTAGAAAAAGGGAAGTCAGACTGTATATATATATGATTGAGAGTTATTCTGCAAAACAGGGCAGCTGGAAAAATGTAGAAAAGATGTGTGATCATCCTGCAAGACAGCTGGAAGGGATCTGCAGTTATCAGTAGTTTGCTAGCTGGTATTTTTCTTGCTGTGTCTGTTGTACACAAGCAATGTTTATCATTCTTTATGTTCCCCTCACTACCGCTGTTGTTCTTTTGCTTCACTCAAATATCTTTTACTCTGTTCTACCACGTTGTACATTTTTTGTGTCTTAGGCCCAAATCTAAGAAGTTCCATCCTTCTGTTTCCAATGTTTTCCAGTGCGTGCAATCTGGGCATTATCAAAAATTACCAATTATCTATCAAATGTGGATATAAAATAATACAACATGAAGATGCTCTCCATCCTTTTTCCTCTTTTGATTATTTTGTCTGAATGTTTCCCATCAGTTGCTGGTGATAAAGTACACAGAAAATTTGTCGTTCATCCTAAATTATAACAGCTTGTAATTCGTACTGTTCTAGTTTTTGGATAAAGAGGGCCAAAGTAAGCCTGAGTTATAACACCAAGGGAAGGGCTATACATGAGCAGACCCATGCCTATACATGTCCCACGAGCAGCCACTATAAAATTTGTGCTTTGGAAAGCTACCTTTGTGTTTAGGTCACAGTTCTCCTTCCCTTATCCTGTTTCCTTCTTTTCCATTGCAACATCTCCATCAAAGTGCACTCGCTTTAGCTTGCTTGGTTATTTGCATATTATTTTAGTAATCAAGATTGTATCATTATTGCCCGTTCTTTGTTATGGCCCTTTCTGTTTCTAACTCATTTGCTATTTTGCATCAAATGATAAGAGATGTAGTGACTCAGTAACTAAGTGAGAGGAACTTTTCTTCATCTGCTTGAGGAAACCTCCCTGTGAAAAAGATCACAAACTGAAATCTATAGCTGAACATGCAGACATTGCTTGAAATATGTGTAAGTGCCATGAACTCCAGTAGTTTTAAAATATGAGATAGTGTGTCACATTGCCTTCTACATGAGATAACAAGGTGGAAATTTCTGGAACTACATTTGTTTCTCATAATTATTAGTGTAGTGTCAGAAACTCAGGCCAAGCAATGAGAAAGTATCTTGGAAAGGTGGCTAATAGGGAAGCTAAAATAAGCTAAAGCATAATGACAAGTTACCTCATATGGAGAAAGACAGGAGATCTGATGGCTTTATGTCACCTGGCGGCCTCAGATTGTCCATTTGCTGTCATGTTATTTCCCATCAGAGAATTATGGGCTGGGATGTTAAAGGATTCCTAGCTGTAATTACACCGTTCTATGACAAGCAGTTTCCGAGGTGTTGGATGCCTTTATTATGAATTGTTCAGTAATTGATAGGTTTGCATTGATATAAGCAGACCTCATTTTTTTGAGACTTTTGTTCCTGAGAACAAACATTACTTTCCATTTCTTTGATTGTTGTTAATTTTCTTCAAGTCAGCTTCAGTTTATGGCAACCCTCTGAATGGAGGACCCCCAAAAGTCTCTGTTCTTGACAGCCTTTCTCCGGTCTTTCAAACTCAAGGCCATGGTTTCCTCAACTGAGTCAATCCACCTATAACATGGTCCTCTGATTTTCCTGTTGCCTTCCACATTACCAAGCATTGCTGTTTCTTCTAATGTTGGTTGTCAGGTGAAACATCCTAGTCAGAGAAAAAAAAAGTCCCCCCCCATTCTATCAGCAAAAAGAGATGTCTACTTCCTGTTAAGATAACTGGGGTATTGTTTTCTAACTTCTCACACTGTGCTGTGGTCATTTCATTTCCTGTCTGGACAGCATAGCTGAGTAAATACCTCCCCAGGTAGTATCTGGTTGCTACAGTAACATGGGGAGGCAGGTCTTCTTTACCTCAGATGAGAGCAATGATCTTTCACAGTGACAATTCTGCATTGCCAAAGTTCTTCGTTATGTAGACCTATGGTGTCTACATATTGAGTAAATCTGGAGAAAGCAACTATCCAAGGTTCAGGAGCTGCACACACCCTTTATCCTTATACATTCACATGCCCCAATCCCCTGATTTAAAAAAAAATGTTAAACTTTCTGTACCCACTAGGGGAGAATGGAGGCAATTTGGCAATCTGTGGGGTCTTCCACAGGCTGTTCTATGCCCAGGAGAGGCTTTTTAAAAAGAAAGTAAAACAGAAGTTACAGTTCACTTCCTGATTCCCGCACCCCAAAGGTTTCAAATAACTTGGGAGGTATCAGTAAAACATAGAGACATTGTGTCCTGTACTGACTAAAGGGTGTGGGTTGTTCAGAGATTTTTCTTAAGTTTTCCAAGAAAGAAAGATTTTGGGAGCTTGAAGACCTTGGCAGAGGGAAGCTTATGCAGCCTCTGCCGGGCACGTTCTTCTCCCCTAGACTAAATGATTCCAGGTTGGCTGGAAGGATCATGTGGTAAACGAGAAAAGGGGTCCAGAGGTGTAGCAGAGAAGCGGTATGCAGGGGCAACAAAGAGATGCAAAATGGAGGGGGGGACTTCTCACAGGGTTTGGGGGGATTTCTTGGGACACATTCTATGTCTTTTACCCTGCCAATTATTAGTGGAGGAAAAAATCACTAAGGCTTTACTTCTTTGTTGCTTATCTTTCTTAGATATTTAATGGCCCATTTGCCAGAACATTAATTTCTGCCCTCAGATGTAAAAATCTTCAGCTGTAGAGTATTCTGGTGCGAAACAGTCATGTGGGCCATTTGGGCCAGTGTGGCTACAAATAGTTCCCACATGTAAATGCAGACACCAGCCAGCAGCCCTGTTGAAGAAAAGCAGCTTAGATGAATTGGGGTGGGAAAGTGGTGAGCAGGAAAACAATAAATTAGTCCTTCTGTCCCCATTCTGAATGCTTCTGTGTTCATAATGTCTCTCTTCCAATGCTGTATTTCACCAAAAGAAGCTGCCACTGGGGTTTAAAAGAATGCATTTGTGCGTAACATGTAGTTGGCCCTGTCTAACCATGAAAGACTTAGGAGACTGGTCTATCATACAAAACAGTTTAAAGGACAATCCTCTCTATACTCCAAATGCAT
Source organism: Iguana delicatissima (assembly GCA_948472985.1). Classification (NCBI taxonomy): domain Eukaryota; kingdom Metazoa; phylum Chordata; class Lepidosauria; order Squamata; family Iguanidae; genus Iguana; species Iguana delicatissima. The sequence continues at coordinate 302,767 of CAOKZL010001265.1, read as the reverse complement.
CATATACATTCATGCAAAATTACTTTATATGAGCAGTCCTAAATGTAAATTCTAATGGGGGTTCTGTAGACTCTGCTTGTCAAAGCCAAATAAAAACAGGAATAGAATGTCATAACATAGAGATGTGTAAAAAAAAATTCCAGACATGACTGGGAAAATATCTTTTTTATTCACTATTCTCAGAATAAAAATTAGGTCACTGACGCCAAAAGGAAATCTTAATTTGGAATGTTAACAGAAACAATTAAATTGCAATGAGAACTATTCTCCAATATGATCTGTTTTTATTTTCAGAACAAGAAATTTTACTTTTAAAATATGTTTAAATAATTTTTATACAAACATACTTTATGAATTAATTGTTAAAGATTAATAAATCATACCATTTTCTGCTGATGCACTCTAAGATTCCTACTGAGCATCTCAATGTAAAATACATAAAAACAATTATTGAATTGTTGAGTTATATTGTAAATGTTTATTAATTGACTGTTTCTGGAAGCTCCTCCTTTCATTTTGTCCTTGTACTGTCAACACGTACATGTCATTGAACCAAGTTAGTTAGATACATGGTTTATACATTCACAGAAATCTGTTTATGACAAATGTTAGTACATGCCCCTCCTGATCAGTTTTTTAGACCTTATGAGCAGAGTAAAGAATAACTGTATAACATTCCTCAAGACAAGACTAGAAACTATTAAGGATTTGAGTCTACCATAAAAAACACAAGCTGTGTATTAAGTTTTTCCCTAATTCTTCCAGTAATGCCTACTTCAGCCTTACCTTATCTAGTAAAATCTTTGGCTAGTACCTGTTGGGCTGGAAAGAAACAAGGCAGTGATAAATGGTAAATCCCATTATATTTCCATTACAAAGGAGGAGCCCAAGGTGGAGCTGACACTTTCAACCATAGGCCTATGTTTTTTGTAATATCATATTCAACTGTCAGGAAAAGACAGATGTGCCTCCCTGTTTCCTTCCTTGCTGAAGATTACTTGAGACTCTCCTCATGTGCTTCTAGTTTATTACATATTTTCCTGGGAAGAATAGGTAAAAGTAAATACGTGTTTGTGACTTTACCAGTTATTGTTAAAAGAGTATGAATAGGTGTGTTCTTTAGATTTCCGTACAAGAACTAGCAACAGTAAAGGATATATTTATTGAGTGGAAAGCATAGCTTTCTAATCCTAAAAATTATGCTTCTCCCTGGTCGTGTGCCTGAAATATCAAATCTATTGAGTACAGCACGACAGTAAGACTACTAATCATTGACAGAAATAAAGAATTGCAGGAATCATTTAAAACAATTGGAAATGTTCCAGCAAATGTGGCAAAACTGGTTCTTAACCATATTGTCTGTTTCTCTCATTTTAATCTGAACAGAACCTTGAAAAAATGACTTTTTAGACGAGAAGCCCCCCAAATGCCAAACCCAGTGTGGCAGACTCTGGATCTAATTGTACTTTGTCATGTTAGAATGACAAATACTCTAGGGTGATGGCCTGGGCATCTGAAACCTCTTTCAGCTCCATCATCTGCAATTGGGGAATATAAGTAACATGACAACAGAGACACAACTTGTTTTGACCTCTAGTGCTTGTGGTTTATAGCACTAATCTAGGAAATTCTCAGATTGTTAAAGAGATTATGTGCTTTGCTATAAGTTTATTGCAGGCAAATACAACAGTGTGTCTCAGGAACAGAGGAATTGTCAGTTACCTGCTTTGTTAAGGGCTATAAAATTTGATGTTCATGGAAAGTGCTGCAGAAATAAAGGCTACAAATAACACTGTTACCACCTATAGAAAGCATTCAGTTCTTCAAGGATACATAGAATACCATTTGATCCTGTATCCTTTATTAGAGTGTATATATATTCATAGAATCATAGAAATGTAGAGTTGGAAGAGACCACAGGGGCCATCCAGTCCAACCCTCTGCCATGCAGGAACACCCTCAAAGCACTCCTGACAGATGGCCATCCAGCCTCTGCTTAAAAACCTCCAAAGAAGGAGATTCCACCACACTCCGGGGCAGCATATTCCACTGCCAGACAGCCCTGACCGTCAAGAAGTTCTTCCTGAGGTTCAGGTGGAATCTCCTTTCCTGCAGCTTGAATCCATTGCTCCTTTTCCTGGTCTCTGGAGCAGCAGAAAACAAGCCCACTCCCTCCTCTACATGGCATCCCTTCACCAGCCGCCTTCAGTGGAGTTAGGAGCTTGCTGTCTTGTCTCTCATACATAGGCCATTTCCGCACTACACTGTTATAGTGTTCTTATTCCACTCTCAACATCCTGTGGAATTCTGGGGTTTGTAGTTCACTGAGGCGAAAGAGCTCTCTCAATGAGAATTCTAAATGCCCCTCCCTAAACTGCAAACCCCAGGATTCCACAGGATGTTGACAGTGGAATAGTAGCACTATAATAGTGTAGTACGGAAATGACTGTAGTCCAATGCCTGGCTTGAATGCAGACAAAGTCTTAATCCCATGGATCAAAAATCACGTGATTTCTGTTGTGTCAGTCAGTCAGTCAGTCAGTCAATCAATCGTTATAAATAATCAGCCTTTTCCCCAAAAGTGGGACTCATGAAATCATACAAACAAAATCTGTAGATGACAGGCACCATCGTAAAGGAAGCTGTGCATTCTCCTACTATGCAAGCATCCCCGACTCTCCTACTGTGCAAGGGTAGCTGCTGTTGGTAAGCTGCAGACTGAAAAATCTTCACATTTCACTTTTAGATGGTGATAGTTTTTAAGACCTGAAAAATTGTACACACACACACACACACACACACACACACACTTTTTTTTGATGTATAGATATAGACATATGGCCTCTTTGAAATGTGTAAGTCTTTTCCACATGTAAGGGACATGTGGAAATCCAGAAAGCAAAGGTTCATGACAAGATAATTTGGTTAGATGATATTTGATGTGATTTTCATCATTGTGATTCTAAGATTGCCAGGAAAAAATCAACTGTGCTTGATGGATCCCATTTACCGGATAAGCATGTTGTGTAAAGTAATCCAGATATGGCTGGGACGAGGGTGAAACTAGTGAGGAAAAAATAATTGATTAATCAAAAGTGGACTTTGTTTTTTTTCTCCCCATGCTAGATGCTATTTGAAACATCTGGTACTTTAAATCCACACATCCCCGTTGAATCAAAGTGGCATCATTGAAAGCAACACAAATTAAAGTTGTTCCAAGGCACTCACTGAAAGTCTCTTGCTGAAACTGAACAACTTTAATCTTTTTGTTAATGTTTAAGAGAGAATGTTGATATCCCAAGTATACTTTTCACTCAAGAGTCTGAACCCCTTTGGTATAAAATGGCTGGTCACTGTTACAGGCAAGCCATAGAAAATATTCCTAGTCACAGGCTAATTTGTGGATTTCAGACCCATGTAATTATTAATTGAGACAAAACAGGAGTAAGAGGCTTCCCTCCACTTTTACAGAGACCTGCTGCTCTGCCTTGAAGCACACTATATTGGCAGCACTCAATTACTATTGGTTGAAAATGATCACAAAAATTTCAGCTGTAAACATCCTGACTGCATAGCAGTAGATTTGAAATCAATGGGATTTTTCTGCAGTAAATTGTTTACACCTCAAGCCTGGGAAGGGATTAATGGCCTATAGGTAAAGGGCTGCGTTTACTTTTTCATGTCATTTCACCCCAAATGCTAATGATACTTTTAGCAATTCACCCCAAAAGAGTAAGATCAATATTTTTGGATGCTGGCCTTATTTGCACGCAGGCTTTTTACTTAACACGCGAAGTCCTAGGGTCAGGAGAAAAGCATTTTTCTTTTGAAAAAATGGTGGCAGCTTGACATGATTTCTCACTGGGGCCCTTTCCACAACTTACCTTTTCTTGGCGCGGGGGCATGGGGATCACGCGAGCAGCCTCTTGTGAGAGGCTCTTGCGTCCCCGCTGCCTCAGCTCCGCAGCTGCTGTCTGCTGGCTGGCAGGCCACCTGAGGGCTCTGCCTCTTCCTTTCACAGCGCAGCCGGCATTTTCCCAGGCTGTGCCGGGGGAGGAAGCATGAGCAGGGAGGCACAGGGCTCTGGAGTGATGCGTGATCGTGCACCATTTTCAGCTTTGAAATAGTGTGCAGTTGGCACCTGCCAGCCCCGGTAGCATCGCGCGATTGTGAGGACACCGTCTGAAACACTCCTCGCAATCGCAGGACGCTTCAGAGGCTCTTTCACATGGCAAATGCCGTGTGAAAAGGGCCTGGGAATGCTTATTGGCAACTGACTGCATACATGCACACTGTCTGTTGGGAGAAAAAAGAATATACACGTCAGGCTACAGTCCAGAACAAAAGTCAACAGGGAATTATTCAAAGCTTCCTATTGGATGAAACAATGGGCAAGGGATATTTTCAGGGAATGGTCTAAATTTATACGTTGTTTCCTATCCCCATTCTCTTTTTCTTCCTGTGATGGGATGCAGAATTGATGCAAATGAATCCTGAAGTCAGAAAAGGAGGTTCCCAACTCCACCAGGTTCCTTTGCATTAGGATTCCTAGAAACTAACCGCAAGAGAAATATAGGGTAATCTGGATCTAATCATAGCCAATGCCCATCAAGTAAACAATTAGACACTTGGTGACTTCCTTATTTCATTTCATTTCATTTCATTTCTATCCTGCCTCTCTTCCAAAACGGGATCCAAGGCAGCATACAGCATTGTAAAAACATAATAAAATTTAAAAACTATTAATACAAAGGTTAAAATGCAACTAAACTAAATTTCTATTTTAAAAACACAGTTAAAAACAGCATTCAAATTTTTAAAAACATCAATAAAAGTTATTTTAAAACATAATAAAATAAAAACACTACCTTAGATTTTGTGAGTATTTTCAGGAATAAGGAAAATGCCCTGCAACACAGTGTAACCAACAGGAAAGAAGTAGACAACCAAAATGTGGAGACTATGTATGAAGTGATTGTACCATTCATTAAGGAGACAATAGTGGACATTAGATTTATGGATCAAATGTTTTCTTTACTAAAATACTACCATTAACTATCTCATTCTTCCTTTCCTCTCTCTCTCTTACTCTTTATTTTCAGAGACTGAAATCTTAGGTCTTTTCTGCACTAGCCTGTTATAGCGCGATGATTCCACTTTCACATCCTCTGGAATCCTGAGGTTTGCAGTTTCGGGAGGGGCCTGGCCCCTCCCAAAACTGCAAACCCCAGGATTCCAGAGGATGTTGAAAGTGGAATCATCGCGCTATAACAGGCTAGTGCGGAAATGGCCTTATACTTGTAAGTTTGAAAGTGGTTTAAATTTGTTGATTGGTGTTGTAGATTGATGTCTTGCCATGCTCCTATGACTTTTTCAAGTTGCTGAGCCTCTACACAAACACAGATTTGTTGCTTATCTTGCACACCAATGCAGAGAGCCAGAATTAGGACTCACCATCTTCTAAAATACAGTTCTGTCATTTTGCTGCCTTCTTGATAGTTCTGAAGAGGTACGCACACATATTCTTGTAGGTGCAGGTCCAGAATGTACTACAGATGATGTTAATTATGAACAGTACTGGGAAAAGTTATTCTTCAGACATAGAATTCTTCAGCCAATGTGGCCACTATACAGTGAGAACAGTACGAAACATACATTATCAGCCCAAAGGAAGAGGTACCCACTTGCCCACAGTACCTACTTTCTTCACTTTCTGATTTAATCCCAAATTATGTCTCTGAGAAAGCAGGAAACAGCTACATTAGCATGCCTCTAGAATGAATCAAGCCCCTTGGATTTGGCTTCCAGCAAAATACCTCTGGATTCTCCTCGGGAGCTTTATAACTGGTCAACAACTTGTTACAAACATGCAAACTAGCTTTGTGGAGCCCAGATGCTATCATTGACCATTCTGTGAAGCCTATCACTCCATGCGCATTTTATGGGCTGATCATTTTTTTCCACTCTTCTTAAAGCACTTTTGCCATAAAAATTCCATTCCATGCAGCTATAAAAGATCATGGGGAAAAGAAATTACAACTGATACACATGTGTTAGTGTGCAGTTTATCATTACTGTAACATTTGTCTTTTGCCTCCCCCCCCCCCCCACAGCTATCAGGTTTGGGCGGATGCCACAAGCTGAAAAAGAGAAGCTCTTGGCAGAAATTTCAAGCGACATCGACCAGCTAAACCCTGAATCGGCTGATCTGCGAGCCCTTGCCAAGCTGTTGTATGATTCCTACATCAAATCTTTCCCTCTGACCAAAGCCAAGGCAAGGGCCATCTTGACGGGAAAAACAACAGACAAATCTGTGAGTTTTCTCTACTTTCTGTTGTTTTCTGTGAGGCTGGGGAAAAAAAACCATATAAGCAGACCAGTAATATTTTTTTAGGAAAAAAAATCCCTGCTGCATTGGTAATTACATATTTCAAACTATGACTGAAACACAGGAAATGTTTTTAGATAGGATAAGTAAACATCATTTGGGAAAAAAAGACCCTAATAAAATATTTGAATCCAGTACAAAAATGTGAAGGTCAGCATAACCTTTCTGGACTTGTCGAGCACCACTTCTTCCTGTACTGTCACCCCTTTTCCATAGGTTATCTCCCATATTATCCAATGGAGCTATCTGTTAGAGAATAAGCTGTAATACCCATTTCAAACATCCTGATAGTCTTATAGAACATATGCTAACTGAGTCCCTTGAGATCCATTCTTATCCTGTTGCAGCTTCTGGCATTTCTTTTCCTTTAATTTATAATGGGATTGATGCCATTCTCTGCACAGTGTCACACTTCATATTATATTCAGATTTCTTTGTTCAGTTTGTAAGAATTGAATCAGCTTTCCCCAAAAAAACTAAAAGAGAAATCTTCATTTTATTTAAGAACATATTTATGGAATGCAGCATCTGTGATCTTTGCCTCTTCCTATGTTCCAGTAAGCGCATAGAGCTCCTGTATACATGGACATCACTCTTAACTTCAGAGGTCCATGGAGCCATTTGTAATGGAGCTTTGTCACCATTAAAATTAGGTGGTAAAATTACTCAGATTAATCCATTAAAGCAGTGTTGAGAATCCTGTGGTCCTCCAGGTGCTGCTAGACTGTAGTTTCTCACTCTAAGGCTGTCCTAGGTAGGACATGTGAAAGTTGCAGTCAATAATTAAGGTTCTTATTGCAATATCGTCTTCAAAATCCTCTTTTGTCTCTCTTTTGTGCATGTTTGCGTTTATTGTCATTCTTATTTGTATAACACTACCATATCCTGACCTACAGTATACATTCTAGATGAACTTCGATTAGTCTGAATAATCTAACCACTCTGAAGAAATTTTGAGTCGTCCTACCCATCCTTTTCTGGAGGGTTCGGGAACTGTCTGGGGGAGTTCTTCAGTTGGTGCAGGATTTGTATGAGAAAGGGGAAACCTAGGCCGTTTCCACCATTAAAGGCCCCTCTCTAAACTGCAAACCCCAAATTCCATGGGATGTTGAAAGTGGAATAATAGCACTATAACAGCCTAGTGTGGAAATGGCCTTAGTTCTGAGTAGATTTGTGTGGGACTACCATGTTACTTTTAGCCGGATGTATTTGAATTACTATGTAAAAGTAATATGAAATTACTATGTGAGTACAATTTCATGCTACAGATGTCTATATTGGTACAAATATCAGTAGCAAAAATCTATCTTTGCTTGAAGTTAAAATACAACATAAATACCTAATTTCTCCAGCTGTCTCCACAGTCTGGGATTTCTTTGCCTACCATTTTAGGAGATAATTTTATGCTGGTGACTGACCCCTCTGACTTTTCACTATCTTATTCTGCGTCCCTCTACCACCACAACAATAAACTGTGTAATTAACATACCCATAAAACAGCTAAAAGTATCACTCACTCACTTTCTATGTAAAGTGCTTTTATGAAACTAAGAAACTCCTCCAAAGACATTTGTGCTTGCCTGCAAACCCCAGATTAGAGATTATTCTGTGAGGCACAATAGGCATATGTAGGTGTATAAGCTGCAGTATTTCTTTCCAGAATGCTCATAACTGATATGGAGGAAAGGAATGGATCACCACTTACAAATATTTTTATCAGCAAATCTGTGAGTTTTGTGTAAACATGCAGACAAACCCTCTGTACCTGATGCAGTTTGAATATTTTGTGATTGGTGTTTGAATGTCTGTGTTCCAAGTGCAAGAAGCAATTCGGAGGTGGATTTGTGCATGAAGGAAATGTAATTGAAATAGCCAGCGTGGTATAATAATCTGAGCATTGGACTATGATCCTGGCGACCAGGGTTGAATTCCCCACTCAGCCATGAAAACTCACTGGGTGATCTTGGGTGATTCACACAGTATCAACCCCAGAAAACCCTGGGATAGGGTTACCTTAGGGTTGCTGTAAAGCAAAATGACTTGCAGGCACGTAACAACAAATGTAATTGAAGTCATTTTTCCTCTGTTAAAAAAAAAAAAACACTGTCCATAATGTTCACTTAGGCCCTTTTCGCACGGCATTTCCGATGCGAAAGGGCCCCTGAGTGTTGCGTAAATGTGAGGAGCGGTCCACACGATGCACTCACATTTGCGTGACGCTCAAGGGCCTGACACAGACCGCGCACACATTTTTTCATTTTCGGCTTGAAGCTGAAAATGCTCGTGGTCACGCACCGCTCCAGGGCCCCGCACGCACTTACCTGATGTGCAGAGCCTCGGGAGCTGGACGGTTGTGCTTCCTGTCCAGTGCAGCCTGGAAAGATACCAGCCTGCACTGCGAAAGGAAGAGGCGGGGCTCTCATGCGAGCAGGAAGCTCGTACAGAGCTGAACAGCCAGGGGAGCGAGAGCCTTCCTCCGGAGGCTGCTCGCACGAGCCCGTACCCCAGCACCGTGAAAAGGTAAGGTGCGAAAAGGGCATCTCATTTTAAATGCCTTCCAGTCATCACATGATGTAAAGGTTGCACATTTGTAAAAGAAGGTGGTTATTTCATAAATTTGGGCAAGGTTTGGAGAGGGAAGCATACAAATTAAAACAGCTCTTATATATTATTAACTGTCTTTCTACTTTCTATCCTGAATTAATAATGATCAGACATTTATGTAAACAATGCAAGTGAAACTTAAAGACAGTGTATGCCCCACATGTGAAAATATTGACCCTGATACTTGCTATCTCATTCTTAATTCCATCTGTAGTGTTAGGCCGAAAGTGGGAATCTGTTGCCCTTTAGATACTGAGGGACTCCAGCACCTAGTATAACCAATGGTGAGAGATTAAGGGAGTTGCAGTCCCATGACATCTGGAAAGCTACAGTTACCTATCTGTTTAAGATGCATGCTATGAAACCTAACACTGAAAAAGACACACACAAAAAGGTGTCTGAAAGACGTATTGTGATCTGTGCTAAATTAAAAGGTATGAGGCATTAGAAAAAAGTAGTTGGCCTTTTTCATGAGAAAAGCAAAATTGAAATTGATCATCATATATTAATTTAATGGTAGTGAATCGGATTTATAGATCTGAGATGCTGAAGTCAGTATAAAGTCAAATATCAAAAAAGAAGGAAGTAAGGAAATCAGAATTACGGCACATATAAAACATGAATGCAAACAATATATATCGCTGTGTGAAACCTTAGAGTGTTATAAAACACTCTGACATTATTCTGCACATTAAAGATAATAAAACTCCACATTACATACTGTATTGCTGATTTCCTTGTACATTTCCTTCATTTTCTGCATTTATGTTTATTTATGCATAGAATTGGCTCTAAAAATGTTTTATTATGCCATTGTGTATTAAACAACAGGATGCATGACTTTTTCTACCCAGCAGGACTCTACAGGCTAAAATCCAAGTATTCAAATATAAGTGGCTTATAAATTAACCTCCACAAATATGAATGACAACACATCTTTCACGTATTATATTGAAGTAACATTACCCATTATTCGTGTGGGGCATATTCCAAATGAATGTAAGCACTTTCTATGTAGCACTGAATCAATGGAAAAATTAAGCACAAGATTAAATCCCTCCTGTTGAAATCATTGGGACTTTACGGTGATTAATGCTTGTCAGACTCTGTCCATTATATACAAATCAGTGTGGTCTCTATCCAGCATAATCTGGTCTCAGCATAAAATTAATTACAGCATGAATTCTCTATTGATTTTACTATCTTGTTTTGAAACTATGATAGACATACTTTCAAAATATCATAAAAGCAGAGTTCAATTTACTAAGTTTCCTACACTGCTGTGACTGCATCCTTAATTACAACATGTTGTCTCTGGGCATCATCTAATCCGTTTGTCAAATTCTTGAGAATCCTGCCCTTGTTCCGATTAAGAGCTTCTAAACAGCATGGTCAGTAGTCATGATCTTTTTTAAAGAACTGATACCATAATGTAATAAAAGTCTAGAAGGGACTGCAGAGTAGTTTACAAGTGTTATTGATGTTAACTGCAGTCAAGTTAACTTTAACTTATGGCAACATATGGATGGGAGATTTCCAAGTCATCCTATTATCAGCAGCCCTGCTTAGGTCTTGCAGACTCAGGGCCATGGCTTCCTTGATTGAATCTATCCACCTGTAATCCAGTCTTTCTCTTTTCATACTGCCTTCTACATTATTGTCTTTTCTAGTGAGTCAGGTCTTCTCATGATATGTCCAAAGTATGACAGTCTCAGTTTAGTCATTTTGGCTTCTAGAGAAAGTTCAGATTTGATTTGTTCTAGGACTCATTTATTTGTCTCTTTAGCAATCCACAGCATCCATAGAACTCTTCTCCAGAAACAGATTCCGAATTAGTTATTTCTTTCCTGACAACTTTTTTCATTCTCCAGCTTTTACAACTATACATGGAAACTGGAAATGCATCAGCATAGACAATCCTGTTTGATATATTTTCAGCTGAATTTCTTATCTAGTTCCTTTCCAATAGTTCATTTAGCAGGTTGCAATAGCCAAATGATTTTTTTTCTAGCTCTTCATCTCTCTGTTGTCTATACATCCCAATATATTTGAATCCATGAGTAACTCCGGTGTATTTTCTGCTTTCTGCCAATATTCTACTATTTCCAGTCCACAAACTCTCTACTATTGTATCTTTCTGGGATTTGGTCAGAGTTCCTGGCATTGGAATGAACTGTTAGTATTCTCCCTGTTGTTGGATGCATATATTACAACCTGTAACCTATCTCACTTTGAACTCCCAGAGAGTGACAGCAACATGAGCCAAAAATGTCCTTTGAGACATTATGTATAGAAATTTTAGATTGCAGGTTCACTTATCCAGATCATTATTCATTTTGCTCATGGTGAGTTTGTATCTTCATCCCATTTCATTATCACCACAGCCAAATATTCTCTAAATTTTTGGGGGGAAGTGACTCATAGATCACTTTGGGAATCTAATGAAAAGCCATGCACCCCCACCCAAAGAAGAAATACACAAACATATATGTGCATAATTTTGTATAAAATTTATTTTTAACTGTATGGAGAATTGATTTTCTTTACATTGACTAGTAGAAGCTGAAAAAAAAATAAAGTTAACATTTGTAGTTAACGTTTGAAATGACTAAAATGTTACCTTCAAATTCACTGTGGAAGGGGAAAAAATCACTGTACCGAAAAGGAAAGTGAAGGGGGAACCAATCAATTTTGCACCCCATTTCACAGACCCCTCTAAAGCCCATCCAAGAGTTAGGAACCTTTGGACTAACTCTCTGAAGTAAATAAATGAGGGAACAGTGACTTGTTTAGGGCCAATGTGAGTTTCTGACATCCAAATCCAATGCTCTATCCATTATTCCAAATTAACTAGTCTTTAAGCCAGCTTTGGTTTCTATCTTAGAATTCAGGTAAATACATATTGACCATATTTTTTTCCCATAATTTTGCTTTTAGCTTTCTGGGTTGTTGAATTTTAGCGCATATAGATATATATATATATACACACATAATATATTGCTATACCTTATTTCCATATTGCCTTTCTAAGTGACTAAGGACCCATTTCTATCTCCCATTTTATCTTTGTAGCAGTCTTGTAATGAAAATTAATTTAGTTATGTTAAGAGACAGTGGCTTAAAGTGACTCACGAATTTCATGACTGATGACTCTTCCAGATTGGTCTAAAGAAGCGTGAATTCTTGTAGTGTACCTCCTTGGGTTTTGCCAGATTTTGCTGGTTGTTGTCATCTCTTTTCCTGTGTGTTCCATTCTTCTGTGGGGATGTTTGTAGTAGTTTCTTGGATCTGCATCATGGTTTTTCAAGATTTTAAAATTGGTGCATAGTTTGCTGTGGTGATTGTATGATTTGAAGAGCAAATTTTCTCCTCTCTGAACTTTTTTGAAGTTTTAGATATATAGTACCAAAATGCCATTTCACTGCAGCACAATAGCACTATGACTTTGAAAAAATTGAAGAAGAGAAGGGAAATAATATTCTGATGTATCCTCAGGTTAAAAAAAAGAAACCTACTTGAAAGTAGGAATAAAATGTTGCAGCTGGTGCCAAGTGTCGCCACAAAATAATCTGGGACAACAGAAACATTGTTTGGATATTTTAAAAAACCTGAGAACTATAGCAACAAATACCACAATCTCCCAACACATTTGCCCTGCCTTGAGGAGTTCTGAGTGGGAATTTGAACCTGGTCCTCTTAGCCATTGTCCAATGTGCTACACTACATTTCTTCTTGGTTTTGCAGTAATCTACAATTCTTTGACTTCCAACTAAAATGAAAATAGTGCTTAATGTCACATGGCAGCAGGATTACAATTCATGGATGGATGGACATTTTTAATGAGTTCATTAATTGTGTATTTCTGCATGGCAAGGAGTTGGATTAGATGGCCCTTGTGGTCTGTTCCAACTCTAAGATTCTATGTATAACTAGTTAATATCCTTGTTCTCCGCATGTAAAAAAAATAAATAACTAGTACAAAAAGAAACCCCTTTAGATGCTCTTATTAAGTAGTAAATTGCCAGTATTGTACTGTAGTCTGTAATAAAGAGTTTGACAACTGGATCCCGAGTACAGTGTATAATTTTGAAGAATTGGTGCTATGTTTTTGGTTGCAAGGTTTTCAAACATATTTTGTGCTAGTTATGTAGATGTCTAGAGCATCTGCCAGTCATTTTGTGTCTGGCGTGCTTAGCTGAACAAGTTAATTTGGACCTTGTGAGTGACTCTATGATGTTTGATCATCACACTAATGTCCTGTTCGTGCAATTTATATAGGGTGTGCTCATGGGGCACTGTTTGCTTCAGAACACTCAGGAACCAGTTGCTGGGGTAGAATTTACCAGCATAAAACTATAAATGAAAAAAACAAGCCCCAGTAAAATCCCCAGCTTTATCGAGTTGATGTTTGAAAGTACTATAGCCAGAGTAAATGCACTCATTCAGTAAATAATGAGTAAAACTTTTATTATTATTTGTACTGCAATGGACTTTGTGCTTTGAAACATCAAAATGTTTATGATAGACACAATTTAACATTATGCTTCTCCTTCCAGTTGTGGACACATTGACATCACATGTCAATGATTACTAATGGTCAAGTCGTTTATGCCATCTGAAATTACTATATAACCAACTTTTCTCTGGAATGTACAAAACTCTCTGCCACAGAAAAATATGCTGTAGGTTACAGAGTCCATCTGAGCTTCTCCAGTTTGAACTGGTTTGTATCTTCCTGCAAGACCAACACAGCAATATTGCAGTGATGGGTGTCTCTAGGCCAAGCATTTATTTGCTGATCCAGAAAATCCTGAAATCAAAACATTAGTTTTACACTTTCTTGGCTGTTGTGAAATAATCTTCATCCCACACTATTCAGTTGCTTCAGCTTATGTGGACTGGGCTCATGTCTTTAAATAGATCCCTGTAATTTGTATCGATGTCCTCATCCATGTTACAGAGCAATGAACAGGAACAGATGTTTTTAATGATATGTTGCTTGTTGGAAGGACAACACAAGTTGCTGCTAATAAGCTGTGCGTGAGCAAATATTAAGCAAACTCTTTGGGTTGTACTCAGTGCTGGCTTTACACATAGGGACGGAGCTTATCCTTGCACAAGGCAGGGCATCCAGTTTTCTCAGATCCTCCCTCCCTGTGCTGTAGCCGTCTGAGCCGTATCCCCATATGGTTCCATAGGGTCCTTGAACTTTAAAGAACAGCTTTGTCAAGGGACTGCAGTGAGGAAGGCAAATTGGTGTGAATTGGAAGCCCTGGCTTATACAAATGCAAGTGCCAGGGGAGGAGTGTGAAACTTGTGGCTCTTTAGATGTTGTGGACTGCAACATGCATCAGCCTTCATCATAGGTTATGCTAGGACTGGAGGGAGATGCAGTGTAACAACATCTTGAACAACACAAATTGTCCATCCCAGCAATACCGCAAAGCTACTGTTGGATACAGCCCCTTGATTTTAAAAAAATTTAGTCTGAAGTCTGGTTTATCACAAAGACATGAGTATTGCATCTGAGCCTCCAGTTCCTCAGTATGCTTTCACTGCAGGTGCCACTGGCTTTAGAAGGAGAAAGATGAATTTGACATGGATTTTTTTCAAACAGTGATTACAAGTATCATACAAAATACACACCATAGGGCAAATTCAACAAAAGGAATTGAGTCCCAAGGTTGGGAAAAGGGCAAGGATATAAACAAATAAAATAATAAAAAAAATAATGGTAGTATATGTCTTGGCCTTGCCTCAAGCACAGTGGCTTTTCAATGGGAGTTCACAGATTCACTAAATTTAAAATCAAGTGGTGGTATCAAAACAAGCCATTATATAAACAAGCTCATGAAAACTTATGCTGAAATAAATTGGTTGGTGTTAAAGATGCCACAAGCCTCCGTCATAATCATCGTTGTTGTCGTCGTCGTTATCGTCATCATATTAATTTATATCCTGGTTTTTTTCACCAAAATTGGGACTCAAAGCAGCTCACAATTCAAAAAAACAATACAATTAAAAACATACAAAAAGTGAATATTAAGACAGAATTAAACTATTTACAGCATTAAAGGATTTTTTTCTTTCCTTCCACCTTTTAAATGCTAAGTTCAAATTCAAATGCATACAGAAAATACAGCTGTAATCATTTGTGGATGTAATAATAGTTCTCCAAAGTGATAAAGAAAAATGTTCCCTGTTTTTAAATGTTTGTTGATTTCTTTTAAGTTTATATTAGGGACAATTATGTCTCTGTTTATAGAACCAAAAGTCACTATGTTTTCATGGAGGAGTTCATAAAACTGACTTTCTCAAAAAGTCTAGTTTCCTTGCAAGGGAAAATATTATGGCCAGACTTCTTCAGTCTGCAAAAGTTTAAGCATTCTACTGCTGTTTGTGTTCATTTCTCACTGAGTGTTTATCTTCCAAAATTATTTCCCAGTTATGTCAACAGAATACATACCTATTCCTTCTCACTCTTGTTTTGTTCTTCAGCCAAGTTTCATCCTTTCCACCATCTCTTGCGTCTGCTTTCAGTAGCATAGTAAGGCCTCATAAGAATCAACTGATGATTTCTTTTTCAGCCATTTGTCATCTATGACATGAATTCCTTAATGAAAGGAGAAGATCAGATCAAGTACAAACATCTCACCCCCATGCAAGAACAGGACAAAGAGGTGGCCATCCGTATTTTCCAGCGTTGTCAGTTTCGCTCAGTGGAAGCTGTTCAGGAGATCACAGAATTTGCCAAAAGCATTCCAGGCTTTGTGAGTTTAGACCTGAATGACCAAGTAACCCTCCTGAAATATGGTGTCCATGAGATCATCTATACGCTCCTGGCCTCTATGATGAATAAAGACGGTGTTCTCATATTCGATGGACAAGGATTCATGACTCGGGAGTTCCTCAAGAGCCTCCGGAAACCTTTTGGTGACTTTATGGAGCCCAAATTTGAATTTGCTGTCAAGTTCAACGCACTGGAATTAGATGACAGTGATCTGGCAATATTTATAGCTGTCATTATTCTCAGTGGAGGTAAGTGTGACAGAACAATACTGGTTCCTGGGCTGGAATGAATGTTGAGCCAAGAATGCAGTACTTGTGACCCATCAAGCCAAACTCAGCCTGCCAGCTATGTATTTTAGCCCATCATCTCTTTAGGACTTCCTATATTTTGCCATCCCAGGCAGGAAATGGAAACAGAGAGTTTCCTGAATCACTGGTGCTCTTCTGTACATAGTTCAGTATCTGCATTCAGCCTTTTGGATCAGAAGTTGGGCAGATCTACTTTGAGATCTTCACAGCAGATACTGTATTCATGTTTGGCAATAAGCTTCCTTCTTCTTAGGCCTTGATTAATATTTTACACATCATACTGAGTTCAAAAAGAGGCCACAATGTTAGGTGGAGGAAGGTGCAACTGAATGAAAAATCCTGGAGCACACATGGTGCAACATCCGGGTTGGGATGCAATTGATGGTGGGGATGGGGAAGGAGTGGTGAGCCAGATATTACAGACACTCTCGGGGCAATCTTCCTCACCCTACTTGTTCCCTGAGTGTGGGAAAATTAAGTTAGTATCTGCCTGTTAATGGCTGAACTGTGAAATTGTCCTTCTGAAGAGGTTATAAGCATCTTCTATAATTTATAAAGATTCTTGCCCCAGAAGGCCTAGGCTCAAACCAGGAGCCTTTGGGTCTCAGTTTGGGTCAGCCGCCAAAATGCCCATTAGCAGCATCTGTCCAGACAACTTAATGCCCACAGGGCCTGAACTGATCCTCCTGCTCTGGCTGGCCATTGGGTCTGTCCTGGACAGGAAAGGAAGAGGAGAGAGCTTCCTGTTCCAAACAATCCTTTCTTGAGCAAGAAGGCCATACTGTGTTTTGCCATAGTCCTATATTCTTTGGTTGTCCCTTAATACTGACTTCCGGTTGTTTCTCAGTCTTATTTCCTGGTTTGTCTTCCAGGTTTGACTTTTATTTTGGTTTATGACCATTAGTTTTGTCTCAGACTGCTGCTTACAGGGCTGACAATTCTGTCACAAATTATAGCATAAAAAATTGCCTTATCTCAAGTGAAATTGGTTGTCTGAGAATTCTCCTAGAGATTCTGTGGCTTGGGGATTCTGGGAGCTGTCATCCAGAAAGTAGCTTTTTGTAAATTCTGATGATGAACAGCAACTGCTGCCCACCATCACTAGCAGAAGTATCTTCCTTGATCCTTTTCTAACTGATGATGTCAGGAGTTGATCCTGGGACTATCCACATACAAAGCACATGCTTTACTACTAACCTGCAGTCCCCACCTAGAAGCAATGCCAGGTTTCTCAGAAGGAAGGTATTTGTTTTGCTCGTGACCTCTGAATACCCATTGTTGTTCTTCTGTGCCTAGCTGTCTTATGCATTGCTAAGCAATGTTTATGTCTTGTCCAGCAAGCCCTAGCTGCATCTTTCCACCTCTTTCTCTCCAGATGTGTTTGTTGTTTTACATGATCTGATGTACATCAGCTTTTAAAGGACTTAACAATTGGTTGATGCTTTTCTTTCATTTACTTAAAATTACAGCATCATGGCATTTTTTTATTAGACTAATTAAAATCACATTTAACACATACACAAGCTGTCAGAATGCTTTTCCAAGAGGAAGATTTTGGAACAAATTGATCCCTAGTGGGTTACCTTTATTTTTATATATATAGAGAGAGAGAGAGAGGATTGTTGAACATAACGTTTTAAAGGCCAAACCATCTATCAAATATTGGGAGATTTTTCTCATGTTAATGGACAAGTTACCAATGAGAAACAGATTGTAAACCCATCTATTTTTGCTTTAAAAGTATTCAGTCTTTGACCATAAACTGGGTTCTGTACAAAAATGTTGTGTTTTCTAATTTGGAAAAAGAATGATGTATAACTAATCTTAAATTTTGATCCAAGAGTATAATACTCATCCAGCATCTTAGTTTTTCTAAGCCTGACTCATCACCTAAAAGCAGCTGTGAATTACTACATGGGTATAGTAGCAATGAGTTATTAAATGGTAAATCTGTAGCTCTAAAGCAGTACTTGGAAATACCAGTGATTATGTAATGTAGTATACTAACATAAAAAGGTTAAGTCATTAATATTACACTGTTGAGAAAAAATCATGGCCCTAATGTGTGCCATAAATTCTTATTAACATACTATTAACATGTTAAATTTTAAATTAGAAAAAATCAATTGAGCATATTAAAAGTGGCCAAAAATGGCCCCAAAGCCCAAAACTACTCCCCAAAACTAACAAAATAGATTAACACAAAGTGGTAATCATTGCTCGAAAACAAAATGGCAATGGCATTTAATTATTAAATAATTTTAAAATATTTGTGAAAGATTAGAAAAAATGGAGGTAACAAATTTCAAGAAATTATTTCTAAGCTCTACTCTGACGTGATTAAAAATGCCTAGTTTACCTAATCTTTCTGATTTGGCTATCTCCTACCTAAATGAGTATATTTAAATATTACTTTGAAAAGGTCCTGACTTCCTTCTTCCAATACTAAATGTTCTAGATGTTATTATTTAAATTTATTTTTTATTTTCATTCTAAGGGACAGGATATCATCAGGTAATGAACGTTAAATAACTGTCAGCTAGAACATCAGCAAGCTTATCGGAAAGGACTAAGATCTTTAGAAGAATGAGAATGTCATGAAAAAGATAGAACATGATATTTTCTAGGAGAATGTTAAGATGTTCTAAATCCATTTTCTATTGAAATCATACAGGGCCCACTTTTTTTTTTTCCTCTGAAGCTTTCAAGGTATGAAGCATTAAAAATAGAGGCTTTTACTGTACCTTTTCTTAGGCAAAATTCTTACGTCCTGGTTTACTTCTTACCAGTCATCTTTCTACTCCTGCTAGGAATATATAGGTTTCAAACAGCTGTAATTTGCAAGCCCATGCCCATTAACAGATAGACAAATGTATTCTGCTGCATTGGCTATGTTGCAGATTGTCTTCAAGGGCAGCTCTATATGAATCACCTTCTAATCATCCAGCCATGGGTGTCAGCAGTTTTTACTGAAGTAATATTGTTCAAGTTCTTGGGTGACAACGGTCACAGTTCCCTGAATAATACAACATATTGAGAAAGCAAAGAGCCAGCATGGTGTGGTGTTTTGAGCATTTGGACTGTGACTCTGGAGACCAGGGTTCAAATTCCAGCTTGGCTGTGGAAACTCACTGGTAACCTTGGGTGAGTCACACACTCTCAGAGGAAGGCAATGGCAAACTCCCTCTGTATGAATCCTGCCAAGAAAACCTCATGATAGTTTTGCCTTAGGGAAGCCATAAGTCAGAAATAACTTGAAGGCACACAGCAGCAACTGACAAAGCCCTTTAAAGTAGTTTTAATATTGCTGGTTTAAATTGTCAGTTTTCTTTAGAATTTTGTTTTGGATCCAGTTTTTTGGAAAGGGAGTTGACCAAAGATGCTCTACTCCTTCCCTCTGCTGGATCAGAAACATTTCATGGATGTGGGGAGCCCCTCTGGCCACAAGGGACATGTGCTGGACCCAACACAGTGTAATTTTGTACCTATTCCTCTTAACATATGTTTTACAGTAGTTTGTGAACCCTGAAATTTTACCAGTATGTGAACTCTCATATGGGAGGGAACCCTCTCAAAAACAAATACATCAGTGAAACACCAGGACCTCATAGTTTCTACCCCTTTAAAAATGATATTTTGAACTTCTTAGAATAATGGAACACATCTTAATCATATGTAGAAGTAACGATAAACTTTTCTGGATCTGAAACCTGATTTGCCATATACTCATTAAAGCCAGGCACACAACTGCTGAGTCATACCAGCAGTACGATAAGGGCTCTCTACCAAATGCTTATTCTTACTTTAAATGACTTTCAGTAGCATTTGCTGCTGGAGATAAGAAATGCATAGGAATTTTGCCTGTGTACATAAAGCATAAACTCATTCTTATGAACCTTTTGTCAGTGAATGATTAACAGAAACATAGTTAACACTGAGATTTTTGAAAAATGAAACAGGGTTTCACATTGAGAAGAAATGTCCTTCTACATCTTTTTCATCTGTTTCAGTCCAGCCTTTGAATCTTATCGGCAGACTTTTTATATAATCTGCAGTATTTCAAAATAGTTTTCATTCTATCTATATTACAAAGCTAGTAGACTTATTCTAAGGCTCTGCGTGTGTGTGTGTGTGTGTGTGTGTGTGTATGAGTGAGTGAGCGAGTGAGAGAGAGTGTGTGCATTTTTTTAAGGTCCGTCAAACTTCATTACAAGCAGTCTCAGATGATCTAGCATTTGTCTGTTTCAGGATAACTTCAGATTCCAAATATTTTTTCATAATTTCAGGGAAAAATAATATTTGAAAAATCATAGAGATTGCAGTGGGGAAGGGAGAGAGCTCCTAGTGCTACCAGAAGGCAGCATTCAGCTATTCTGTATTTTCCTCTTTAAAACATGGTAAAAACATTGTGCAATTACAGGTGCAAGATGGTATTGACCACACAACACAGTAATGCACGGTTCAAAGGAAGCTGGCTTACTATTCACAAACATGCTAGTGTGTGGTACTTGCTTACTCCTACTTTGCTAGGTGGATTGGTATACTCTTATGTCAGTCTGGACTACCAAATCAACAATGGAGAGACATAATTAATAAACAAACTTAGAACAGACTGCGGTTTCCTTCTCTGGTTCATCAGGAAGAAAACATACCAGACCATCACTGATGCCCTTGTTGACATCACACGACGAAACAAATCGCATACAAACATACAAGCAGGTTTAGCCATGGTGAATTGAGCAGCTAGGATTTCCATTTGATCTCTGACTTAACCTGTCAGGCCTGCTGGACCACAGTCTTAGACCCTTTCTAAAAGTCCAGATATCAGGCAGGGTGACTTCTTGATTGAAGCCTGATTTGGAAGCATCCTTGATCTTATTTTAGAAAGAACATCCTTCACCATGTATGCTTCAGTCACTGACTGGCCTGGGAGTAAACCCCATTGTGTTCAGTGGTGCTTACTTCTGAACAGAAAGGCATACAGTTGCATCGTTCCATAGTCATTCTTAAGTGAGGCAAACAAATTAGGAATTTTGTAGCATTTCAAACACAGGAGGAAAGGAGACTAAGGACTTTGTGCTTGTTTGAATTTTATATTAGTGCACTATGAGTCATATCCAGATGTTTCAGCGTACTCCTGCAGATTGACAGTAAACTGTTTTAAAGCTGTCTTGTCCCACAAAAGCCAGACTAGTAGTGTCTATTCAAATATAAAGAATTACCATATTATTTAGACCATTTCCGCACAAGGCTGTTGTAGCGCTATGATTCCACTTTGAACATCCTGTGGAATCCTGGCGTTTGCAGTTTCAGGAGGGGCCAGCCAGCCCCTCCCTTAACTGCAAACCCCAGGATTCCATAGGATGTTCAAAGTGGAATCATGGCACTATAACAGTCTCTTATGGAAATGGCCTTAGTCACCTGAGGAAGTAAAATGGGTAGACCTAGAAATGCTCTGAACAAATTGACTCTTGGGATTATGCCCATGTCGTGTATGTGGACATCCATTTGTGCAACAGGAATTCCCTTCCACATTCCCAGTACCCTGAATACCCAAATATCTGGCATTGAAAACCTTCCAGTGTTTTAGATCAAGTTGTGCGGCCACAGGAAGCTGAGGGCAAAAACCCATTCCTCTAGCAGGGTCCTCCATACTGGCTATATGGAGACTGTGGGACTTAACCTGTGAGAGTGAATTTTAAAAATACTAAGCATAGAGATTTGTGTATTCCTTCTCCTTTCTTTTTGACCTTTTTGATACCCCATTGTTTGCCCTTCCTTATTATTGGAACTGTAGAGTTTTTATATTAGTTACATTCCTTCTGTTGTTGTTGTGTTCCTTAAAGTCATTTCCTACTAATGGCAATCCTAAAGCCAATCTGTAATGGGTTTTTCTGAGGCTGAGGATATATGACACACCCAAACCCCGGTGGGTTTCCGTGGCTGAGTGGGGAATTGAACCTGGTCTCCAGAGTCATGGGCCATTTCCGCACTACACTTTTATAGCGCGATTATTCCACTTTTAACATCCTATGGAATCCTGGGGTTTGCAGTTTTGGGAAGGGCCAGCTGGCCCCTCCCTAAACTGCAAACCCCAGGATTCCATAGGATGTTGAAAGTGGAACAATCGTGCTATAGAGAGTAGTGCGGAAATGGCCATAGTCCAATACTCAAACCACTACACTGCAAAGTACAAATAGCCAAGGCATAATTTCTATTTCTGCTGTGTAGTGCTCATAAGGATGTAGTGATTTTTGACTTTTTATAGAAGAAAGCTATATGTTCTTGCCATGTAAAGAAAAAAACTGCTATACAATTTTCTTTGTATTATGATTAGTCAGTCATTGTTGATTCTAATGTTAAAAGAGAGAGAGCCTGATACATGAACGAACCATCAGGCACATCCATTTTCAACTTTCAGATTGTTACTCTTCTTTTATCCAGAGTGACTCAGTTGCTTTTGTGATTCATAGGACTGAATTGTAAATCCTCACAGGAACCAGTTCAGCCCCCATATCCTCCTTTAAATAAAGGGAAATAGCTGTGATCTTATAAACTTGCCTTTTTCATTTCCTTTATCTGTAGTACATGGCATGACCTTAGTAAAAATCACATTCGTTGTGACTTGAGTGAGGAAAATGCTTTGAAAGTGTTCATATAATTAAATTGTTAGATCCAAATTACTTCTGAGAGTAAATGTTATCAGCTGAAGTTCAGCTGAACTACTAGATTTACAGAACTATAACTTAACCCTCCAATTTTTAAGGAAGCTTAAGAAAAGGCTATAGAATGGGCTTTTTCTTCATAGAGGCTCTTATCCAGAACTTAAAAAGTAGGATAATTCATTTTCAGAAATCAAGCATTCTGTGTCAGCCTTTTTCTGATCTCAGTACCAGTCCCCCTAATTTCTGGGATGTGAGGGATGGTACTTGTTTCTTTGTTGTTGTGTTTCTTCAAGTCATTTCCAACTTATGGTGATTCTAATGTGAACCTATTACAGGTTTATCTGGGGCTGAGAGTGTGTTATGCGCACAAGGTCACCCACTGGGATTCCACGGCTGGCCAGAGAATCAAATCCTGGTCACCAGAGTCATAGTCCAGTGTTCAAACCACAACACCATGATGGCTCTCATCTGTTTTTTTATATGTACTTAAATCTTCAAAAGCTGAATATGAGCATTCAGGTACTAAAATGGCTGTAAACCACTTATCTGAACTGAAGGGCAGATATTATTATGCCATGCCTGTACAACCCACCTCGATGTGGTATATGTGTAGCTTATGGGGAGGTGTAGGTATGGGGGGACTTCATTGTCACCTCAAATAATTATTCTACCCCTGCAATGAAATTTTCATTCTGTCTCTAAATGCCCTTCTAGCACAGTAGAGAGTGAGACACTGAAAATTGTTCATACTGAAAGCCCTTATATTCACTGTGTTCACTTTCTCTTGGTAATCGTGCCTGCCTCTTTTCTTTGGATGCCTAACCTGTATTTCTAAATACCCGACTGAAATGTACATTACTGAAATACTAGAAATTTGAGGACTGAAGGAAAAATTGATGGTGGGGGCAGAATTCTTATTTGGAGTGGTGCCCTCATCCCCCTCCCTCACAGCTACCTCTGGTATACTGCCTCTCCATTTTGCACATAATAACTCCAACTGAGGTGGGCTGAAGAGTCCTAAAGAGTTTGTACCCAACCTGCCCATTTAGCTGGATGGCCTAGCTATAGTTTTACTTATTAACTTCTGTTCTGCTGCATACCCACAACGGATTCTGGTAATCAGGATGTCGCTTCATGTTGCCGAGTGAGTTGAAGAGGTTGTACATTAGCAGCCAGGGCAGCAATCAGTTATTTGCAATTGCTGTTATAAAATGAACATTCTGCACAATTACAAGCATCATTTCACATAGATTCAGCTCTCATATTTGTTGAATTTTAATGTTTATTATTTTAAGTTCAGTGTGAAGCCAGCAGTTAGCCTTTGGAGAGTTTCTTCAGGATTTGCAATAGAAACAGGGATCGCAAAGGGAATTATCTAACAGATATGACTGTAGAAAGGACTGACAGTTGTCGGAGTGCTGTTTGCCTTCACAAAGCTTCACACAAAACTAAGTACATAAGGAAATGGCAGGGGGAAAATGTAGTGAAATATGTGAGAAATGAAAGAGGTGAGCGTATGCAGAAATAGGGTCTCGGGAGGGGGAGACAGCAATTGATCTAGCTATTACAGTGCTTCAGTTCCCATCCAAATGTCTCTTCGTATGGGTTCCATTTGCTTGTGAAAATCTGAAGGATTTCATTTATTCAAAATATTTTAATTTATTTATTTGATCACTTGCAATTAAGTGCAAAAAAGAATTCATATTATCCAAAAGGCCAGAATTAGGCTAAGAAACATGATGTATATAATGGTGTCAGTAGCCAGTGCCCGTCAAATACCTGCTGATAACAGGACAGGAAGGGGAAAGGGGAAGGGAGCATCTAGTCTCCTCCTCTGACTGCTAAACAAGTGATCATGTAAGAACACCAACAGTTGTGACAGTGAAACAGGAGATTCAAGGCAAGAAAAGCAGAAATGCATCAACGCTGATGTCACCATGACTCTCAGAAATGCATCCTCCAGTCAGCTGATTCCAAAGCACTTCATAAGAAAGAGTAGTCTTTAAATGCATTGAAAATTAGAAGAATCACCAGAAACCAAATTCTTAGACGAGATAGCTAGGATAGGAGGACTCAACCACAACATTTTAATGAGAACATGATTGTCATCCTAAAAAAATTAACAGGTCTCTTCATTGTAATGGCTGGAAACTGCTTTGAACGTTGCCTTCTGTTGCTGATTCAAGAAATGTGCAGCCCACATACCACCAAATCCCTTCTACCTGTATTCATATCGGACACAACTCCTGATTCAGTATAACATTACACCATCTATAATGAGCAGTTTTTATATGATAAAAAACTATAAAAGCCCCATCTCAGACCTTGTTTATGTCCACGTACCTCAGTGGTGTTGTCTTGGAAATCTTGCAGAAGCCCCTATGAATACAGTTAACAGATATATGCGTGTATCCAAATTATTTACATTTCGTTTTGTTTTGTTCACTTTTAGATCGCCCTGGATTACTCAATGTGAAGCCCATTGAGGATATTCAAGACAATTTGCTGCAAGCTTTAGAACTCCAGTTAAAGCTGAATCACCCCGAATCATCACAGCTGTTTGCAAAATTGTTGCAGAAAATGACAGATCTCAGACAGATTGTAACAGAACATGTGCAGCTGTTGCAGATTATAAAGAAAACGGAGACAGATATGAGCCTTCATCCACTCCTACAAGAAATTTATA
This sequence comes from Iguana delicatissima, assembly GCA_948472985.1. Taxonomy (NCBI): domain Eukaryota; kingdom Metazoa; phylum Chordata; class Lepidosauria; order Squamata; family Iguanidae; genus Iguana; species Iguana delicatissima. The sequence continues at coordinate 277,326 of CAOKZL010001265.1, read as the reverse complement.
AAGACTTATATTAAGGGCCATAAAATTTCTAATCCACTGACATGATGTACGTTCTTCAAATTGCACTATTTCTTTGAAAGGGAAAATATTACATGCCAAAGAAATTACTGTGAAAACAAACATTTAAAAAGACAGAGCTTTACTATTATAGATCTATTTTATGCCTGTTGTTTATAAAGACACATTTACCATTTGCTTTTAATATTAAAATATCTATATCAACAAATTGTTGACAGTATTTTCCAGATTAATTTTTTTTTATCTGTCTGCTTGTTCAATCTGATTAAAAATATCATTGAGGTCGGTTAGCTGTGCAGTTAAAAATCCAGCTTCACAATAAAAAAAATGTTTTTCTTTCTTCTGACAAGCTTTCTGGGTATCTTAGTAGTGATATGCAAATACCAGTTAAAGGTTACTGCATCATCCCAGAAAGCACCAATTAGCACCATAACTCTTGATTTCTTTTTTGATCCATTTTTAAATTCATGCGAAGAAAGAGAAAATGACCCATTAAAAAGACCCAGAGCCAGCTTGTTGATAGCATTTGGATGTTGGAACAGGACTCCGGGAGACCAAGGTTTGAATACCTGCTCAGTCGGGGAAACCTACTGCATGATTGTGGACAAGTCTTACTCTCTCAGTTTGAGAGGAAGGCAATGGCAAGTCCCTTCTGAATAAAAATATAGACAAGAAAATCATAGGATAGGTCTCACAGGTCAGAGCTGACTTCAAGGCACGCAACCACATCAATGGACTACAGATCTAGCAATGCAAAATGCATGTTGACATTGGCTGGTTTTGAAGGTGTCCCACTGCCAATACAGTTGGTTATTATTATTTCATTTGAATGTAGTATGAGTAACAACATATTAATATAAAATGATACATAGCCCATGTACCTAGTCTGTGTCATGGGTTATTTGCTCTGTATGTATTATTATATTGTAACAATGTAACATGGATTGTTTATCTGTTTACCTTCAGATATATGTTGTTGCTCATATATGTTGTTACGTATTGGTTCCAACTATCAGTTACACAAAAAATTTGAATAGACCTACCCCAGTAAATGGAAATGAGCTTGAGGCCAGAAAGCTGGATTTGCTCCTCAAATTGCCCCCAAGATTGAAAACGCCGTGTGAGGTGGCAGTAACATGCATGTTCCTTTTGATCTTGGCAAAACTGGCAGTCAGTTCACTTCACGTGATTGCCCTCAAGCGAAATGAATGTTGAGGAGCAGCAGGGATTTTTATGAGGGCAGATAGTGCGTGTTTCCAACTACGTTATTCAGGCCAGGCACATAGTATTTACTGAGTGGCAAGCTGGGGCAAGTCAAATGTTTGGGATTGTGAGACAGGGGAAATTGTTGCACACCGGGAAAACGTGGTGACATTTATTATCTCCTGAACTGAAAAGCCCTTTTTTTCTTGATGTTCAAAGAGACCACTCCCACCCCCCATATCAAAGGTGCACTTACCCTTTCATTTTATGAGGGAGAATTTGACGGTAAATTTGGAAGCTGATCTGAATGTGAAATACAAGAAGAAGCATAGCCTCCTTCTTCCCTCAAATTGTTACAATTGAAGGAAGTATTTGTTTTAGTGCAGATGGAAAGGAGGTGCTATTTTAGGTGTTGTGGTTGTATTTCAGTGGTAGCAATTATGAAGGCCTCCAGATGTTGGATTATAATTCCTGGCATATCTCACCTTTGGCTATCCTGGCTATGGTTTGTTGGGAGTTGCACTCCAACAAAATCCAGAGAGCTGCATGATTCCCACCCCAGTATAGATAAACTCCACAAGCTGAACACTGGTTCAAAAAGCTCCAGATGTTTGAAGAGTTCTGGGGAGTGTGCCGAAGGAAGTAGAACATGGAACTGCCTAAAAGCCCTGTGGAAAAATGAATCTCACAAGCTTATCTTTGCTAAGAAAGGGTCTAGCATCTAGTGGCTGAAGATGGTAGTGTAAGCTACAGACTGATTTTAACTAACTAAAATTAACATTCGTTGTGTGGTATATATTAAAAGCAAAAATTATTCTGAAATGTATACCACTAGGGTCACATTAGCATCCACATCAAGTTTCAAAGGTCTAGGTTTCATCACTTTAAACAGGATGGGCAAGATGGAGCTCTCCAGATGTTGCTGGACTGCCATTCTTGGAAGCCTTAGCCCAATGGTGACAGTTTCAATTTACCCATTCCTGATCACAGAGCTCTCTCTCCCTATTTGTTACAGATGTTGGAGAGTTAACCACATCTATACATATTTCAGACTCAACTCAACCAGTGCTAAAACTTGAGTATGGTACAGATTTTTTATAAAGCACAATTTTCTAGAGCATGTGATGAAGGAAAAAGGCATTTGGAGTCTAGACCTGTTGTTTACCATTTTTTTTAAGAGGTTTGGCTTATAGTAGCTTAGCTTTCTTGAAAATGAAGATATTAAAGAAAGCATATATGTGTATAACTTCTTAGATATACAACTACATTTTAGACATACCAGTGTTTGGAAAGGGGGGAAAAAAGCATTTCACAATGGACTTTTGCTGCGAGATTCGTTACAAGATATAATCACAGCAAGGAACTAAAGACATCTTCTAAAACTCCTACTGTTTTCTCATGTGAAAAATTATCATATTTTGGATTGGGGTTTAAATATATACTGTTTCTCTGAGATTTTTTTTTTTTTTTAAATAGCTTGCTCTTGTCAGTTTCTAAGCAGGCTATGTTATTTTCAGAACCTCCAGGGCTTTGGTGAAATGGTTCCAGGTCATAAATCACTGGCTGCTTTTTGATCATGAGAGCAAACAAAAACATTTTATTACATGCAATTAACCAACATGTCTATGTGTGCATGCGTGTTGCTCTTTTCCTTTTTAAAGATCCTTAACATGAGCCAACCATGCCATGGCAGTACAAAAAACATCAGAGGGAAACAATTTTGCTTACATTTTTTCATACTGAATTATTTATGGCTTTGTTTTTCTAGAGGAATAATTATTTCATGAAGCTGGCACTTGGGTGTTCTGAAATGTGCAGTAAGTGCCCCCTTTTCTGTCTTCTTTGAAAGAAGACCTGGCAAACTGCATGACCGTGCTAGTCAATCTTTTTAGTACATCTGCCATAGATCACATCAGTCTTACTGTCTAGTTTCTGCACAGGTGAGAATATTAGCAGGCCCCAGTATAATACTGTCCGAATGAAAAGGCCTATCAGCATACTGAAGCTGGATCTCAGAGGGGAGGACAAGGGGAATCCGGAAGCACCTTGGGAATTTTTGGCATTTCCCTCTGAGTCAGCTGGTGGCTTTCTTAGCTGGTGGGAAGGGGACAGAGCTATACCACAGAGATGTAAGGAACGGTGCACCAAACCTGCATAAAGAGAGATCAGCTTCTTCCTTGCACAAGTTTTGAAAGGAACAACTGCTCATGCAGCTAATTTTTGGGGTGACCTTAAGGGCCCAATGGAACCCTCGTTTTGGTGCAGTTTTGCCTCTTATTCGCTGTCACAGGAAGAAAGGCAAGTTTGACCTCAAACTGTAATCAGGCCTACCAGGTTCCCTTGGCCCTCTCTAGAAGTGATGTAGATCAGTGTTTCTGAAGCTATCTGATGTGGGGGACCACCAATTTTCCCCCCCTATTGATGCCAGGGACCAACGTCATATCTGTTCCCATTTGTTACAGCGGTTATTTTCATTTCTGGACCAGCAGCAAATGGGCTGGGGGCCAACACCGAACCACAACTTTGAAAATCCCCAGTGTAGACAATGGCCATTTCCGCACTAGACTGTTGCAGCACTATGATTCCACTTTCAACATCCAGCCAGCCCCTCCCGAAACTGCAAACCCCAGGATTCCATAGGATATTGAAAGTGGAATCATAGCGCTATAACAGTCTTGTGCGGAAATGGCCTCAGTCATCACTGGTGTTACATTGTCTGCACTGACTATACACAATGAATTCAATTCAAATGAACTCCTTTAATTAAAATAAGCCTATTCAGCCCTAGGCCATAACAAAATTGTTACAAAAGATGCTAAAGAATCCAATAAAATTGAATAGAGTCATACTCACACAGCACAAGAGGTATGCAACACACACACCCCTGCAAACGTTACAATCTGTAACTTTTATTTTAATAGCAGGGAGGAGTTCTGACTGCAGTGAATGCGTTGGAAAGGCCTTTTGTGGATTCATTTTTTTTTTCCTATCACTACTGGAAAGCAAATCTACTGTAGCAATCAGAAGCGAATCTAGTTTCTTTGCTTCTAACAAGTTGGTCATATCCCTCTGGGCTACATTGTAGCTCTAATAGCACCACAACAGTCTGTGCATTACAAATTTGGCACCTACTCCTGCATATTTAAAACAGATATTTACGGGGTTAAGGAAAACAAAGGAGAAGAGGGAGCAAACAGAAGGGGAGGCTAAAATGAATCAGAGGAATGCACTGAATTTCTTATCTTGAAAAATCTAGCCTTTATGTTTTTCTCTCTGTGTCTCTGGAATTCTTTTTAATGGGTACGCGGGACCAAGAAATCAGATGGCAGTTGAACTAATCATGGTCAAGCACATGAGCAGGGCCAAGACTGTACATTTTGGTACCTGGAATAGCAAATCCTCCCTGCTCTTTGTAAGTCAGGGTGCACAATGCTTGAGGGTTACCTAAGACAGAAACTGTCTCTTCCAGGGAGCAAAGAAGATAGCAAAAGCTAACAATTGCAGCCAGCTCACTCTCTTTTCTGGCTGTCAAAGTCCAGTCTTGTACTGAGCATTCCAATCCCAGTGAAAGTCATGCAGTTTTATAGACAGGTGGATTTTGACAAGGCAATGACCACAGTAAACTCTGTGTGTGTAAATCATGAGTAGAATCTAGTTGTTGCTAAACTGCAGCTCCTGGCAACTCTAACCAACACAGCTGGAATGCTGGCTGTTGCAGTCCAACAACATCTGAAGACCAGAGGATGCTCATCCCTGGCCCTTTCCACACCTTACCTTCTTCTGGCGCTGGGGTGCGGGGATCGCGCAAGCAGCCTCCGGCGAGAGGCTCTCGTGTCCAGGGTCCTTTGGCTCTGCACAAGCTGCCTGCTTGCACAAGAGCCCTGCCTCTTCCTTCCACAGTGCAGCCTGGGACCTTCCCAGGCTGCTCTGAGCCAGGAAGCACGACTGGCATGGCTCCAGAGGCTCTGCACGCCAGATAAGTGCACATGGGGCCTGGGAGCAATGCACGATTGCGCACCATTTTCAGCTTCCAGCTGAAAATGAAAAGGTGTGCGATCGGTGCCTGCCGGCCCCTGGAGCATCGCACATGTGTGAGTGCATCATGCAGATTGTTCCTCACAATTGACCGACGCTCCAGGTGCCCTTTCACATGGAAAATGCCGTGCGAAAAGGGCCATAGACTGAATGGATTGATGGATGGGTGATTTTCACAGAAACAGGATTGTCAATATGAATAAATATATCCAAATGTAATGTAAGGAATTTGAAGTTCCCTGTTAGAAGTGTCTGGTTTAGCAAAACAGGATGACAGAGCACATTCAGACATAAAATGCATGTTGGTGGCTCAGCAGTCATGAAGTTAAACTGAACAGTGAAAAAGTTTAGAGAGAAACCCCTGGGGAAGTGATATCTCAGTTTTAGAGAGGAAGAATAAACCTGCACAAAGGGAAACTGCACATTCAAAGTGTAGAAAAATGCAATTCCAAGAGCAAAAGTAGGGAGACATTTTGTCTGTTTGAGTTTCAAGTCAGATAACCCTTTTCAGGATCTATATCCCTGGAAGTCATGAGGCATAAACAAAAATGCTCTTCATTAGTGCTTTTTTTTTTTGTTTTGCTACCTCGTCTATAATGCAAAGCAAACCTTTAAAGTTGTGAGTGTCCCATCACCACACCCCATTACAGAGACTGAAAATGCTGCCTCTCATGGGGGTAGTAAGAAGGGCAGCAAAGTTGAGTGAAGAAACCAAGAAGCTTTCAGTAAAACAATGAGGAGGGACAGTGAGTTCCCTGAAAATAAGGCAGTGAAAAATGGTTTACTTGCGGGCAAAATGGGGGTTGTCAGATATCTTTTCAGTATGAAATCAGGTATACAAACAAATCTCTTCCTTTATGCTATTGGCACATGTTGTTAGACAGCAGCTTCCAGCTTTCCTCACCAACAATTAAGTTCGACAAGATGGAGGGCAGTTTCACATCCAGAAGGCTGCACTCCTCGTGCTCAAAAGGGGTCATTCATATACACAGACATTAGATACTAAAGTCTTATTGAAGACACAGTAAGAAAATAAGACCAATGATCCATCTCATCTACCCACTTCTTCTCACAGTGGGCAGCTCCATGGAAAATCCAAAAGCAGATCTTAAGGATAACAACTATGGTTTCCCAGTGAGTGGTTGTAATATATACCTGTGTATTAGGACCAGTGGACATTGAACTGAGCAGCTTTATCCTTCATTAAGAGCCATCATGGGGCTGTGTTTTCAAGATTGGACCTGGACTCTGGGATAACTAGGGTCTGAATCCCCACTCCCCCATGGAAACCCACTAGGGGCCTTAGATAATTCACACTCCTTCCATCTTAAAGGAGGGCAAAAGCAAACCTCCTGTGAATAAATCTTGGGGGGGAAATCACTATGAGAGCGTTGTCATAAGTGGAAATTGATCTGAAGGCACTTAACAACAACAACTCTTGTCTAGTCTAGTCATCTGTTAAAATCATCCAAGTTGATAACTGTCACTATACTTTGTAGCAGCAAATTCTGTATTGCTCTGTGAAATAAGACTTCATTTTGTCAGTCCTGAACTTCCCACCATTCAGCTTCTCTGGCTGACCCCAGGTTCTACTACTGTGAGGGAAGAAGGAAAGCATCTTCTTGCCTACTTTCTTCACACTATCCATAATTTTTTACACCTCATGCCTCCCCTTGCCTTTTTTCTAAGCCAAACTGACCCAAACATTCTAGTCTTTCAGCCCTGGATCATTTGACTTGCCCTTCTTTGTACCTTTCCCAGCTCTATGGTAAGCTTGCCTTGGTCACTGCCATAATTTTGCGATCGACCATTTCTGCACTTCAGCTCTACAGTATCACTAGAACCCTACAATATGTGGCAACCAGAACCGTATGAAATACAGGGGGCCAGGTCTCATAACCAAATTTTTGATCCCAAACGTGATTATGACCATGCCCCTTGCCCTAACATCATGGGCTCCACTGTTGCTTAACTGGTGCTGTGAATGGAGAATTGACTTTGCATCGTGCAGACCCAAGTGCCTGAGTTGGAAGAATGCTCCTACTCCAGCACTGAGATCCTGTACTCCTCCAGATGGGAGAAACATGGGATGGGCAGAACTAACTGGGAGACAGAAGGCCCCTTCACACAACACAGTTGTGGCACTATGATTCTGCTTTGGCTTCCATGGCAACATTCCATGGGATCCTGGCATCTGCAGTTTAGGGAGGGGCATTTAGAATTCTCAGCCAGAGAGTTCTCTAGGGCAGTGGTTCTCAACCTGTGGGTCCCCAGATGTTTGTGGACTTCAGCTCCCAGAAGCCCTGAGCATTGACCATAGTGGTTGGGGCTTCTGGGAGCTGAAGTCCATGAACATCTGGGGACCCACAGGTTGAGAACCACTGCTCTAGGGCCTCACCAAACTACAAACCCCAGGATTCTATAGGATGGAAACATAGCAGTTAAAGCAGAGGGTAGCTCTAGAATTATGTGGTATGAAATAGCCCTGTGAATCAGGCATAGCTCAGAGATAACAACAGGGGCTAGCCTTCCCACTTGTGAAGGCAAGTGGTGTGGTGGAAGAGGGAAAACCACATGGTTATTTCCAGTCAGAGATAACAAGCAAAATGCCCTCTCCCTTATCTGTTTTCCTGTTGGAAGAGAGAGCAGAATCAGGAAAATCCCTGAAGGCAGCTCAGTGGGAGGAGAGAGGCTTGGGGAAAGAACCCACTCTTCAGATTGAGGCCACCCACAGGTCTCCATGGGCCCTTCTACTCCACACAATTCTATCATTATGATTCCATTTGAGTTCCTTCACTGGGTTTGTAGTCTGGGGAGAATGGCAGTTAAAGTAGAATCATAGTGCTGTAATTATGTCTTGTGAATAAACCAAAGGAAGAGACAGTCCTCATCTACTAGAGTTGTGATTAGAAAAGTGTAGTGTATGTTAGCCCGCATATTCAGGTCTTATCCCCAAACATAGCACCTGGGCAAGAATCCTGATGGAACACTGTGCTGACATAACAGCCCCTTATGATAGCAGTTGAACCTTCTTTACAGCAAGTGGAAATTGCTGCCAATTCTGATAGTGTAGTGTAGTTAAGCTACAGGGGTCCACTCAAACTTGGGGCAGAGTTAGATGGACCACCTCAGGCAGCAGATTTGAAGTATTATGAAAGGGAAGCAAATTATTCATTATTTAATTGGCTATGATGGTGTTTTATTGCTAGATACAGGGAGAGGTTCTTGAGGATTTTCTGCCCCTGTGACAAAATAAGTTTGGTGTCTTTCAGCAGTTTGCACATTCACTGGAGTCAGTAAGGGCATCATTTGCTGTTCTCTCCAAGGCAGCAAAATATCGTAGGCAGCCCTCTGCAACTAGGATGGTTCAAGAGAAAACATAATATTGTATGACTTTAATGGAAATTTAAATTGTTGCTATCCACCCAAAAATCTCAGGCTGAGTTAGCAGAGATGTAGAAGTAAATCAGATATATGTGAAACATGCCTAATCCAAGTTTTTGTTCTTGGGACTTTTTGAAGACTTGCAAAAGAGCAAGAACAAGGTTGGCATGTTTTGTGGATCTATTCTTTCAAGCATTCTTTTGAGTCCTTTGTAAGATACCTTAGCAAGAACGTGGAAAAATTAAGATTTTGAACTACAGCACCGAAAATCCCTTAGCCGACATAGACAGTGGCTACGATGGCCAAGCAGTTCTGGGAGTCGTAGTCCAAAGGAGTAACTTTCCCAGTCTCTGAAGAAATCTTGCTTCAGTGGAAGAGGGCAGGGTTTCGTACCCACGCATCCTTACAATAAATATCGATGGCTCATGATGTTAAAGACAGCGGTGACCCAAGAGATCTCTCTGGCTCAGTGGAAACTTGAAGAAAAGAGGAGTGGGGGAAGAGTAATGTGGCATTCTCCAGAGGCAGGGGAGGGAAGGGGAAGCAGCCGCCCTATTGGCTCTTGCTATGGGAAGAGCCGGCAGTGCTCTGGAGTATCTTGTCCTTCTTGCTGTGGAGATTATTAAAGCCATTCTGTTGTGTCAGCAATATCCCTAGTTTGTTAGTACTAAATCTCAGCTGGCCATCGCCTGCCAGAAAGAGCAAAGGAAGCCTGCCAAAGAGCCTCAACAACCAAAAGAATATGCGCAGCCTTAAATATAACAAATGAGGTTGCACTTTCCTGTGGAAATGTTTCCTGAAATAAAATAATAAAATACTAAGCATGCATGCCAAAACCCCATGCTCTGAAGAGGAGGGGGAGCAGGATATGGTGGGGAAAATACACGACAATCTTCAGATGGGAATGACAGTGTAGCTTCAATCATTGGAAGGCCTCTGCAGACAGGATGGCACCCCCTAGACTGTAGAAATTGGAGGTGGGACTCTCTGTGTTTTCTCTTCTCTTCCCTCTCATGCTTCTTTCACCCCTTCCCTCAAATGTGGCATTGACCTTGCCAGATCTGAGAAATGCTGTCTGCATGTATATGTGTTTAAATGGTTTTCCTTTTCTTCGTGGTTTAGGAGGTGGGGAAGGAATGAGTTCAAGAGAAATTCATATGAAAACTTAAAAACTATGCCTAACTGCTCTCCAGAAGAGCAATGGGAATGTTCTTGGTTTGGTTTCTTTTTTCCCGTTTCCAGAATTCCCCAGCCAACTGTTTGGGGGATTCTGGGGGTTATTGTTCAAAAAATATTTTCCCACACTTTACTCTCCAGGTAGAATTCTTGCACCTTTGTTATATGCAGCTAGCCAAGGGTTCATGCCTGGAACTAAAGCCATTTTCAGTCACATGGAGATGTGCAGTCTTTGCTCACAGAGAAACACTCGTATCCCCACATCACCTTCTTCCTAAGCAAAATGGCTACTGAGATTGCTTCAGTCCACTTCCAGATGCACTCCAAGGGGTTATATGAAGTGACCCTTTGATGATTGTGGCTTGGGAGAACCTGTTGGTTCTACAGGATTTCAGAACATTTTACAACAGAGAACAGTAAGTGCAGGGTATTCTATATGCCTTCAATGACCTATAAAACAGCTTGGGGGATTTTTAAACCAATAGTTTGGCAAATGCAAATTATTAGCAAGCAAGAGAGAGTATAGTGTAGTGTAGAATGTAGTGTCTTCTAGCCCTTCTCAGACCAATTTGTCCATGTGATGGCGCATGGAATAGGGATCTTATACCAAAGAACAAGAACATTTTTAGGACATCACTCAACTCATCAAAATCAATTCATTTTATAAAATCTGGTCCACACGCCTGAACTGAATTGGAAAATAACTTTTTACTGTTTTGGATCTGACTCAGATTTGGAAAAGATATTCAGAAACTGGTGTTCTAAATATAATTCCTTCTCCCAAAACACATCAAGTTTTCAGAGATCATAGCAGCTCTGGCTTCAATCTTGGCCCTTTTCTGTGGGAAACTCCACACTGTGAAAGTCCTTTCCCATTTCCTTTTTGCTGAGCTTTACACCACACTGTTAGCAAAATGTTACCTGAAATTGAAGCAGTATCTTCTCACTGCTGCAAAGATTTTTCTAAACTGAATCTGGACTGAAAAGGAAAACCAAATGGAAAACCATAGGAGAGGCAAGATCTATCTTCATAGGAAGCTACCTTATGCTGTGTCATACCAATGCATGTAGAGAAGCATTGTCTGCGTTCATGCTGATGCTATCTCTACTAGCATCTTGGGGATGTCAGTGGGATTCTAGCATCCGGGAAGGCTGGAATTGCTGCAATCCACAAAACTTTGTGCTTTGAGCAGTACCAACTGTTCCCATATCTGCCTCTGAAATACCCTCTGCACTCCCTCAATATCCAATATAAACATGATTCTTTTATTATTCTTTTTTAAAAAATTATAATGTTATAATGTTATAATTATATATATAATTATATATTATAATTATATATTATATATATAATTATATATTATAATTATATAATTATAATGTTCTTAACTGCAAATGCATAAAAATAAACCCAAGCAGAAACAAGAAGAAAATGAGGGGAAACCATAACATATAGGGAGAAGCCATAACATATAGTCATGGGTTTGGCATATGCACTCATATAAACCAAATATGCACTCCAAAAGATACATGTTTGTGTACTGAGAAAGCAGGAGGAGGAGCCTTGATATTGTTGTGTGCCTTCAAGTCATTTCCAATTTATGGCAGCCTTACGATGAACCTATCATGCGGTTTTCTGGGGCTGAGAGTATATGACATGCCCAAGGTCACCAAGTGGGTTTCCATGGCCAAGCAGGGAATGGAACCCTGAGCTCTTTGGTTGTAGTCCGAAGCTCAAACCACTATGTCACTCCGGCTCATAGGAGGATCCCAGATACTCACAGTAGATAGTTAGCATTTATCTCTCCAGCCCTGAAGTATGAATCCCCCTTTTTTACAGCAAGCACATGTAGGATCCAATTGCACTAACCATCAGTTAAGATCCAAGTTGCAAGAATATAATTTAAGAAAATATAAGCTTCAGCATATGTCAAATATTTTTCTAATACAAAATTAATATACAGGCATAAATCTGTGAATGAAGTAGAAGCGGTACAGGACATCAGTTTAATAGAAAGTTTGTAAACACAGGCAAAAATAACATGGAAAGTTTGGCTCCTACATGTTTCAACTTTTCAGTAAACTTTTATTTTTCAAAATTAGCAATATGCATATGTGAAATGAGATGACTAGGTCAAGTAACAAGAAAACAAAAACACATTGAGCTTTCTGGAGACCACTTAAACGCTTCTTCCAAAACACATCCAGGCATGATTTTTTCTTTCACTTCTTCTCTGCATTCCATTTTTATGGCCAAAGCTATAGATCTATGCTTTTTAAAAAATTTGTTAGGGAAGAGCTGGTGAAGAGGGGCTTATCTGATCTCCCTTTTCTCTCTGTTTTGCTGTTCATACATCTCCAGTGGAGACAGCTGCTGTTTATCTTTTGTTTTAGGCAGGCGCACATAATTACCATAGGATCAGCTAGACTAGAATTTCATTCTTTGCTACTTTCCTTTGTTTGCTGCAGACATATGGCTGAAACTCAGCACCAAAGCTCTGTGTTTCTCCAACTCTCATTCTCCCACTGCCGATGCTTTTAAAAAGACTTCCAGCTAGACAGAGGAAAGGGAAAAAATGGATGGGCATAAAAAGACTGTTGAAAAAAAGCTTCTTTGTCAAAGGTTTTGTTAATTGAGTTTTGCCTGTATTGCAATACATCCAGGCAAGAAAGGAAACACCAGTGAACATTCCCTTCACGTACCTTATGGAAGCATTATCAGTGCTACATAACTAACATTTAGATCAACTGGCTATTTTTATCTTTAAAAGTCATAACAGTCTTCTATTAAACCCCCAATATTTTTTTTTGTTGGCTCAAATGTAATTTTATATCTAAAGACGAACTAGATGCTGAAGTTAATCCAATTTTCCATCGGACATCTTGATACAGAATTGTAATTCCTTATGGCACTCTATTCTAAATTAATTAACATCAATTTTAATACATTCCAGCAGACATTTATAACTGACAATTGTTGTTTTCAGTTTTTCTGAGGACGAAGTAATCTCTGCAAGTCAGAGATAGCTGAGGCACTCAAAGCCAATGACCCATAGTATGTGAACATGCAAAAATGTTACAATTGCAGGTTGCACATGGCATTCAAAGTGGATGTATACAGATTCTATACAGATATAGAGCTGTAATAGCAAACCTGTCTTATTTGAATTTAACACAGAAGCTTGAGTGAGGAAAGATTTGGGGCCTGAGTAGCATATACCTAGAAAGAGAGGCTAAGGGCAGGCTAAATGAGACTAAATAAAATTCAGTTCCATAAACCTAAAACCCTATAGGCTGCATAAGAGGACTGGGGAAGATTTCCTGCATGTGCAAGGGCTGCGTAATTTTCTTTTTCGACAGGGCTGGAAATCCTTCTATGGTTTGCCCATTGTTCCCTAGTGTGTGAAAAAATGATTCTTTAGTGTGTTTGCTTAAGTGTTGTCACAACTGTGATTGGTATCTATGACCTGGTCGGCAGCATCAACAACAGAATTAAAACAGAAAGCATATTTGGTGCCTGTTCACTATTTTATCATACAGTTCAGTGGGAGAAGACCATAGGGGAAATCAACGGCCAATTTATAACACAGCCAAGCATGATAAAGTGGTCAGTCTGAAGCAGACAGTCAACTTTGGCTAAAGTATTTTTTGTGCAGAGTGACAATATATTTCCTCAAATAAAAACTGAGTATGTTGTGATGCTCAGTTGGTATGTGCTGTTGCTTTTTTTAAGAAGTGAAACTATTCACAGGCAGCAGAGAATAAAATTAGAAAATTCCAAACGTGCGCTGTGAATTTTCTGGGAAATTATCTTGAGTCCATTTGTTTCTCTTCTCAATAAAATGCCTACAGCAAGAAAAAGGACGAGTCCCAAGGTACAAATCCATCAAAATGTCAGCACTAGTTGCTGGTATAGATGCAAATTCCTCACCAGCAAGGGTACTCTTAATGGATTCATAGCATTTTGTATGTACAGCAAGCTTGCCTTAAATCACATCCTAGCCCACAAATTTTTGTTATCCCAATTCAGGTAAAAGCACTGCTGTGGATGTCCCTCCCAAGCCACCCTGAATAACTATTATTGTATGATTAGAGTTTCCTCTTTTTCCCACACTTAACCAGCTGGAATGCTATAATTTGAAGCAGCTAACCTCAAAACAGATTAACATTCCCTGATGTTTAAGGGATGTGTTAACATGCTTTTGTTTTTTCCTGTGCTTCTGGGCTAAAAAGATCACAGGTTTCTAATCGTATTTTATTGAAGGAGCATGATGCCAAGGCTGGCTACCTGAACTATTGAGAACACTACTGTGTGCCACTGTTATAACTCTTTGGCTTGCATCCAAAAGACTGTACAAACAGAAAGCACATCCGTTCATGGAATAGGCAGTGGCTCTCTTTTTACCAGTCCACTCTGTAGCTCCTTCTTCCTTCCAAAAAGATTAGCAACAGTGTTGGGTATGGGCTAGCAAGGGGGAGCGCCTGAAGTGATGAGTGAAATTCAGGGACCCATCTTGAATGGACATATGTACTTTCCACATGCACAAAGACCACTGGACACAAGGGATTCTCACTGCAAAATGTTTTCAGTAAATCCAGCTAATGTATATAATGCCAATCAAATTAAACTCTGTAAAGTCGTTGTCACATAAGTAGTTGTGTTAATGAAGACTAGAAATGTTAAAGTGTCAACAAATTGATGACAGGGGACTGACGTCAGTCTTATGTGGTTTATTCTCCCTCCAAAAAAAAACCTAGAATTCTCATGAGTAATAAATACATTTAAAAGTAACATTGCATGAGTGAAGTATATCCCATGCACTCAAACTCCCTTCATTCTTCTCTAAAATGATTGCTTTCCTGTGATGAGGACATCTAAAAGGGTGGCGTAGGTCAGCGGTGGTTGGTATACTCTAAAAATTAGTGAATGCCTCAGAGATATCTGCAATGTGTCGACAAGCATTTTGAAACCAGACAGTTGTATAATCTTGTCTAAGTTTCTGGTGGGCCAAACCCAATGATGTCTCCAGTCCACAGAGCTTTCTGTTCCCAAGAATTCCTGAGGACATGACGACCTCCTGTTGCTGTACAAACAGGGAGAAATTGCAGAAAGCCTTGGGAGAACAGTATGTTTTGAATGTACAATTCAGGGTATTATATATGTACTCGTTTTAGAGATCCCTGGGGTATTTGAGGAATTGTGGTCAGAATTAAAAAGATCCACAGCAGAAAAAAAATCTACCTTGTTCAGCAGAAAAGTCTTGAAAGGACCCTGAATACACCTTGAATATAAACAAATGTTTGAATTGGTTCAGGTTAAGTGTAACAAAGAGTCATCACTGGATATATGTTCTATGTCCTGTTTCGCAGCTTTGATTGGGTATCTCAGTCATTCTACACAAAAATCCTACAATAAAAGTGTGTCCTGTAGAGGGAAAATGCCTGCTTACGTATTTCTTTCCTCCAGTTACAACTTGTTTGCTTTGCTAAGAAGCCAAGAAGAGAAGGGCCAAGATAGGTAGTGGGTTGTCTTTGCTTTAAGGACAGCTGTGAGAAAAAAATAAAGAGTAAGACCAGAAATTTAACCTTTCAACCTCTTTCTAACTGTATACCATGAAGAGTCTGGGATTGTTTTGAATAACCTTTCAGAGGTCCCTTGTTGTTGTGTGAGTGCAAGTCATTTCTGACTCTAAGGCAAACTTATCATGGGGTTTTTTGAGGGCGAGAGTGTGTGATGCTCCCAAAGTCAGCCGATGGGTTTCCATGGCCAAGTGGGGAATCGAATCCTCGTCTCCAGAATCATAGTATAAGATCCAGACCACTATACCAAGCAGGCTCTCTTACAGCTCAGTAGATTGGCTTTTGTGAGGAAACTCAGCCATAGTTTCTTTGCAAAGCCTTTCAGGCATTCTGCCTCCTGACCTAGAAATGTGTATCTACACTACACAGTTGGGAGCTAGAGGGGTATAGTGGTGTGAGTATTGGGCTAGGACTTGAGGAGACTAAGGTTAGAACCCCTGGTCAGCCATGGAAACAGACTAGATGACCTTGGGAAGTCATGCTCTCTCAGCCTAAGAGGAAAGCAATGACATACCACTTATGAAGAAATCTTGCCAAGAAAATTCCATAACAGAGTTGTCCTAAGACTGGATTGACTTGAAGGCATGTAACAGCTACAGCATTATAGCACTTTAATGTCATTTTAATCACTATGGCACTATCCTATGGAATACTGAGATCTGTAGTTTGGTAAGGTACTTAAAATCTTCTGCTGAAGATATCAAATGCTGAATACCCCCAAACTACAGCTCTGAAGCTTCTTCAGATTCCTCAACAAGAAGCAGGCATTTCCAATATTTTTTTCCCAAAAAAATCAGAGTAAATCAGTTCTGTGTTCTCTGCATATTTTCGTGGGATGATAGCATATGTTTATTTTATTTTATTTTATTTTATTTTATTTTATTTTATTTTATTTTATTTTATTTATTTTATCAGCAATTACAATTATTTCAATAATGTTACAATATTTCAACAATATCGATTTTACCTGCTAATATATTAATATGTTCCATAATTTAATCAGTTTTTTTAATTTAACTGTAACTCCTCAAATATCTCCCCCTTTTTCTCCTTTTTTTATAACTATAGTTATTATCCCCTCCCTCCTACCCCCACCCACCAGGATGATAGCATATGTGTTTTATGGGGCAGAAAGAAGACATTACTAGAGTCTTTAAAAAATGGATTTTGTCCAGAGAATGAGGCCAAAAATCTTAGCTGTTTATCTAATGAGCATATCCAAGTTTTCCCAATGCACTAAATTCATATTGCAAAATCAACCTGAGCATCTCTTCTCTTTAATCTTTCAATGTTTATAGCACTCCTTATGTTTAAAAGTTTGGGTCAGCTCAAGTAGTCAAAGGTGATGGCTATTTTTTTGACCCATACCCAATGTTGCAGTTATACGATACAGAGTTTACAGTGTTCCAAAGCAGATGGATGTTAGGTGCTAGCTTCTAGGTTGAGATTATCAGGTGTTCCGGTTCTGCACTGCAGAATAAAGGGGACAGGTAATCAGCTTATGTTGGCATGTTGAAAACTACAAGTTGCACATCAAAAAATTTCATTATACAGACGCTAAAAAAAGAAAAGATAGATGTCTTTCCTGTACTTGAAATGTACATATCTGTATTGCCTACTAGGAGGCTGTGGTCTGTGTGAAACAATGGACAGATATAGATTTTCAGACCATATGTAGTTTCTAATTTTAATCCTGTTCCATCTCTAAAGCTGTAGAGATTTGAAAAGTTTTAAAATGCCCCTGGGTTCATCTGGTATTCTCCTGTGATTTTTAATAGTTGCATGCAATTTTATTATAACTGTTGTTGGTATTATTATTATTACTACTACTACTACTATTATCGTTATTGTTGGTAGTATTATTATCCCATCTTTTTCCTAGTTTGAGACAACAGCTATTTGTTAAAACAAATGTTAAAAATTAACAGTATGCAAAAGTAAAAAGCAATTAAGTCGTCATAACATTTGAAACCAATTAAAGCAAATTAAAGCCACAATGACACCAAATTAAAGTCCAGAACATTATACAATGACTGTTTTGTCTGAAAAATCAATTCTCAAACGCCTGCTAGAATAAAAAGGGTTTTATCCGTTTTCAGAAAAAATAGCGAGGAGGGTGCCAGTCTGGTCAATCTGGGGCCATTTCTGCACTAGCCTGTTATAGTGCTATTATTTCACTTTCAACATCCTATGGAATCCCGGGGTTTGCAGTTTAGCGGGGGGCCTCAAAGGCTAGTGTGGAAATGGCCTGGGAAAGGAGTTCAACAGCCTGGGAGCAGGGTTTCCCACCAAAGATACCTGTGAGGGTGGTGGGATGTTGAGCAGGATCTCTCAAGAGATCTCAGAATATGGGCATGTTCTTAGGGGAAGGCACAGCCCTTCAAATAATTTGGGCCTGAGCCATATATAGAGCTTTACAAATAATCACCAGCATTTTGAATCCTGGCCAGAAACAGTCAGGCAGATAGGAGTCCTGGTGCAACAAGGGACTTGCATGCTTCTTTTCACCAACCCTGTTAACTGGACTGGGAATGAGTCTCTAAGAATGAATTGAATGACGTAAACATTTGCTGCTGTTACACGCCATGGCCATTTCCACACTAGAGGTGATTAGCACAATATACCATTACAATAGCAATGCTCTTGGGTTGGGCATACTGTTTTTTGCTCCTTCTGCCTTCAGTGGATGGGTAACAGTACTGCCACCTATCTTTCTTCTGCACCGTAGTGTGCTTGGCCACTCCTTGTCCACACCTTCATCCCACTCCAACAACCCTAATTGGTCAGGGTTTCTTTGTTTGTTTTTCTTTGGAATCTGCACGAAATACAGCAGTACACTATTGCATTTTCATGCTATGCCTAAAAATGTATTTTTTAAAAAATAAAAAGTGTTACCTCAAGGGAGAACTTTCAAATAAACATTGAAAGGTGATAGATTTCAAAATTACCACACCATGGGAGTCACTGAGGGAGGGACAAGCTGGGCACTCCCACAGCCCACCCACTGCCCATTCACTGCTGGATTCGCAGTGACTGGAAGCACTATCAAGCTCTGTAACAGTACCGAGCCGAGCTGGCTGACAGGATTGAAGGGCTAATAGAGGCTCTTAATGGATTTTTTCTGGAAACAGAATCAGGCAGTTTGGTGATGCTTGAGGACATGATAGCAGCTAGATAGTGATGAAGTCATGTGCTAGCACAGCTCCTGAGCCAGAAACAACCTGCTGCTATGGCCGTATGGCGACATCATGTGGAAATGGCCCACGTGTTCTGTAAGGCTAGAGTGGGAAGATGATGGATCTCCTCATGGTTGGACGTAGCTTTCTGTAATTCCTCACTATTGGGCATGATGGCTGGGGTTGAAGAGAGATGAAGAACAACATGAAAGGGAACTACTTTTGGCCTATCCCGTCTCACTCACCACATTCTTTTTTTGCCCCTTGTGTGGTAAAATACATCCTCTCCTCCCATCTACCTCATTCTTACCTCGACACCTACAACCCAGCTTGAGGCATATCGGCCGCCAGCACTGGGTCCAAGTAATATATCATCCCTACCATTTAGTGAAGCCACAGTCCCATAAATGTAAAAATGGCTTGAAAATTTACTGGCATGACACTAACAGAATGACTTTTTTATTTAGCAAATTGCAATCATTAATGTTATTAATTATGCCCTGGGTTCTCTTTTTTTTTTTAATAACTAGCTATTTGTAACTAGTTACTTCCAAGCTCTGAGCAAGCCTCATCGAAAACAATGGACTTTATTCCTGGATCATGTGTGTATAGGATTGCAGCCTAACAGGCTCTTTAACTGAGTTATATTTTAAAAATACATTTATGTGCTGTAATCTCCAGAGGAGTGTTATATTTTTCTTGTTCAGTCTATCATATGGCAGTGTATGTTCCAATCTGTTCCCATTCCTTGTAAAATTCATTTGACAAGTTTGAACAGCAGCCAAAGTTCAAAATAGTATCTTTGGTTGCTCTGATGGGCCTTAATTGAAAATAGGGTCAAGTCCAGTGGAAGTTTTATTGACGAAGCTGTAACACTGCAAAGCTAGCACAGGGCTGCTTGGAAGATAAGAATAGGATAGGAGACTGTCTTATCAGATCATAGATACATCTATTCTAGCATTGTCCATTTTGGCCAGCAGCACTGGAGCTCCAGGTTTTAAGGCAAGATTTTTTCATAGCCCTACCTGGAGTTCCTTGGAATACCCACATGATCTTCCATTGAAGTACTAAGCAATGTTAAGATTGCTATGAGATGCCATGATAACACTATGCTGTGCTATGGTATGGTATGGTGCTGCCAGTGAAGTTTTATTTATACCCCTTCTTTCCCCAAAACTGGGACCTAAAGTAGCTTAAAGTAGCTTAAAAATTAGAATACAGTGCAGTTAAAACATACAAAAGGCCAACATAAAAGCAGGATTAAACAAACAATAGAGCTAAAAATGACTTAAAAGGTTTTAAAACAGTACAATTACAACAACAAAGGTAGCACAGCACCCTCATCAAAAGGCCTTCCTTTAAATACCATCAGTTTTCAAAAGCCTGTCGGAATAATTTTTAAAAATCCCTTCAGCAGATAGATCGCAAGGGAGCAGTCACCCTAGCCTCCCTACAAAGGGAGTTCCAGAGCCTGGTTCTGAAAGAAGGCGGGGCCAAGGGCCTTTCCACACTACAGTGTTATATGCCATTTCTGCGCTAGACTGTTACAGCACTATGATTCCACTTTCAACATCTTATGGAATCCTGGAGTTTGCAGTTTCGGAAGGGGCCAGCTGGCCCTTCCCAAAACTGCAAACCTCAGGATTCCATAGGATGTTGAAAGTGGAATCATAGCGCTGTAACAGGCTAGTGTGGAAATGGCCATAGAAAACAAATTACATTAGTTTTCCAGATTTTGTACCCATGGTATAAATGAGAAAGCTGAACTTATCCCATCACTAGAATGATAAGCTGTTCAAGTAACTGTGGTGAATATATCTGAAGCGCATTCCTGCTCTTGCTACCAGCAGAAGGTTCTGTGGAAACACATCAAAATGACAGAGCAACAGCTGATTAAGCAACTGTGTTTGGCTTTGCTGTGCTGTATGGGTCATTTAGACAAAATACCAAGGGTGACAAATGGAAAGCACGGGAGGGACATTTTTGTCTCTGCCAGAGTGATAATGCTGCCTCACCACAAGGAGATAATGAAATGATAAAAGTACTAGCCAGAACACATTGCGTGCACAGTGTTCCCTAATTATTATTCCATCTGGGCCAAGGGAGAAATTGAAGATTCAGGACTGAAATAAATGCAAAAACCACAAAGAGACCTCTTGGTTGACTACTAGGCACTGGATTTTAGAATGCATTTGTGAAATTATGAAGGCATATGGAAATGACAGTATAAATACAGCCTTCTCTGAGGGCTCCTTAAGTCATGATATCTTTCCCATACAGGGACAATGGCCATGATCCTACATCAGGAGATGGGGTGCAAAGTTCCACCCAGCCAGAACTATGACCTGTCCCCCTCTTTGCTCCCTTAAAACAACCTGGCTCTTGCTTCCCACCCCCCTTCAGCCATATAGTGGCTGGTAGAGGTCAGGGTATACAGCAGTGCAATTTTGGGCTAAGACCCTGTGGCCAGACACACAACAACAACTTCATCCTCCAGAACCTCTGAAGGTCTCCTGGATCGTGCTGAAGGATGTCTTTGTCATTGTTAATCTGACATACCTGGATGCTCCTCAGCTGCGCCTGCTCTCCACCAGCCACTAAATGACCATATGATAAGAGGTGCCTCACTTGAGGATGTTGGCGTTCATTGTCCAAGGAAGGAGTTGGATTTCTCCCCTCCACACGATAATCCACCAAATCACATATACCAGTGGAATAAGATGGCTTTTCCTTTCAATTCCATGTGCAAAAGCCAAGTGAACTGGCAGAAGAATCTTTTTATTTTTAGTTCTACCAATGGGACAGTATCCTCTAGAATCCCTGTAAGACAGGACCCTAGCTTCAGGGAGTGGCAGGAGAGGCTCACATGGTACTTTGCTCTCTTCTCCACCTCTCACCATTTGCTGAGTGGAGCAACTGCCTCATTCAGATCAACCTGTGAAATGGGTTGGCCCAAGTGATGAGCCTGCATGTGAGACAAGAAGCCACTGGGGTATATAAGTGGTACAAACGTGTAAGCATGACTTTAGTTACTCAGTGCTTCCAAATATGCTCCCACCCACCCACCTTGGCCAGAGCTGTTACCCAAGTTAGGACAAAATATAAACTGGCACAAGAAAGAGGTCTAACTGATACTGAAGCCAATGGGATGTTTGCCATTTGGCCTGTGCCAAATGAGTTCCCTTGTGGTTGTACAAGGAGACATCACAAGAGAAGCAATAGTTTGCAATTGTCTTGTGTCTGATTGATGGTACATTATATTGAATAGGTCATTTTTGGCATCTTAAAAAACACCCTTTCACAATAAGAGAAAATGAATAATTTGCTGTCTGAGCAAACAATGCCTTGTCAAAGGCAACTGTCTTAAGAATGCTGTTGCAGCCAAACAAATTAATTTCCATTCTGGCTATGTGGCAATATGTGCAGATGGCAGAAGATTAATTCGTGCAAAACGAGGGAGAGAAGAAAAGAAAGCCACTCGCTTAACATCCCTCACATTATATTCCAAAGCTAAGAAAAATCATAAGTAAATAGGATGCTCCTGTTAGCAAGCGCTCATTTCATATTAACTTCTCCAGCCTCATCCATCTTGTAAAACTATCAGGTCAAACATATACATATGGCAAAGCCCATTTGTTTGAACAACTTTGCAATGACATTGTGTAGCAGCCATTGGAGGTCATCATGAGATGCTGTAGAAGAGGAAAACCATTAGCTGAAACTGTTTAGAGGATGCTGTTAGGCTATACTGTCACAAGTTTACAACCCACTTTAGCATAATAAAATCAATGAGTGGATGTCAATACATACACAAGTATAAAGAATAATCCTTTATCTCTTTGACAAGTAGTATCTCTGCTGTTCCCTGAAATCAGTTATGCTGACAAGGTTCTATAGTCCAAAAAGGTGACTTTTCCAAACTCTGGATAAGTACATTCCTTAAGACTGATTTTTGCCGACTGACAGGCTCTGAGAACACATGCAAGATGGAGTATGGTGGAATCTCCTTCTTTGGATATTTTTAAACAGAACCTGACCATGTGTCAGGAGTGCTTTTATTGTGCATTCCTGCATGGCAGGGGGTTGGGCTAGATGGCCCATAGGGTCTCTTCTCATTCTGTGATCCCATGATTCTATGGAAAAGTGGCTGAGAGGTGCTTTGCTTATTTACTTCCACCAACATAGGTAAGTTGGACTCGTTCACATGGGCTTGGGATTCAAGGAGCTCTCACCCAAAAAAGTACCTTTTCCAAAATTTGGGCTAGGCCTAGGTCATTTAGGACTTACATGAAAGCTTTGTTTTTCAGCTGACCTAGAATAAATCTAGGTCTAATATATTTCCTGTTTTGTTGTTAATTCCTATCAAGCTAGCTTCAATTTATGGCAACCGTATGGAAGAGACACCTCCAAGAGGCCCACTTATCAACTGCCCTGCTAAGGTCTTGCAAACTCAGGGCCTTGGCTTCCATGATAGGATCCTATTCAACCGTAAGGCAACCTATCTTTTCTTCTTACAGGTCTTAGACAGACTAAGAACATTTTGGGATGATTCCTTAGTGCACATAACAACTTGGGGATAATCCACCAAAGTTCTCCTCCATGATTTTCATTTTCTGCTGCTTCCGCAATTTTCATCCAGACATTTTATCCTTGATGTCACGGGCTGGAAGTCAGCATGGGGTAGTGGTTGGAGCATTGGATTATGACTCAGGAGACCAGGGTTTGAATCTCTGCTGAGCCATGGAAATCCACTGGGCGACCTTAGGCAAGTCACACTCTCAGCATCAAAGGAAGGCAAAGGCAACTCCCATTGAATAGATTTTGCTAAGAAAACCCCGTGACTGGTTTGCTGCAAGGTTGCTGTGAGGAACTTATCTCATAAGACAGGTAAATTGCAATTACAGCAGGAAAATGTTTTTTACCTGAGACTTATCACATGATGTTGTTCCTCTTCTGTTGTTTTCCAGGTGGGAAACTGTTTGGAAAGCATTTCTTTTACAAACACACACACAAAAATCCAATAATTACTTCCTTCGTGTGATAGATGATGGCTCTGAGGTTGATGAGCAACTGATTACGCCAGAGGCAGTGATTGACCAAACCAGCTTGCAAACATCCCCACCAGTTGAAAGACAAGCGGGGGCAGAGTTGCCCCAACCAGCTCCAGAGAGAGAAGGAACCAGCAGTGATTTAGAGGAATTACATTCATCTGTGCTCCCTAGATTCCAATCACAGAGGAGGCTGAAACAGCTCAGAAGGAAGCTGTGTTGGCTAAATTAAGGAAACAATGACAAGTAACACCTGTTTTCAGTGGCTATTTAAGTCTGTCAGTGTGCTTTGCTGTTTGCTTGTAGCAAATTACTATGCAAGCCTCTTGACCCTTGTGCTCCAGCTCTCCTGACCCCTCTGGATGGACTTTTGGCTTTCTGGACCTTTTGGATTAGACCTTGAGTCAGCTCGGCTCAGCATTTCCATTAGACGTTTTGTGTTGGACACTCCACACTGTCTCCTCTTCCTTCTAGGGCAAGCACCTTTGCCTCCCCTTCTTTACTGGCAGAGAGGCACAGCCAGGGAGTTGGACTCTGACACTTTGTAAAAGAAACCCTTTTCAAAAGGTCTCTCGCTAGGAGAACAACAGAAAAGGAACAGCATCATATGATAAGTCCCAGCCAAAGATATTATCCTGCTGTAATTGTGATTTACGTGCATTGTATGATAAGCTCCTAAGTCAGAAACAACTTGAAGGCAAACAACAACATACACAAGAAGAACTGGAACAGGAAACAGGTACATCTTGAAAACAGCTAGTTACTCAGACTTAACTCCTTTTCCCAATAATAAAAGTATATCACATTGTGGCTGGTATATTGTTGATTAGTCCCAACCAAGGTAGGCCCATTCAACCAGTTGCTGAATGGTGAGTCAACATATCAATAAATCTAATGGAGTCAATGGATCAACTCTGGTCAGAATTAAAATAGGATTTAGGCCAATGATCATAACTTAATAGAGATTAATTTTAGTCCTTTTGTGGTGTAACTATAACTTTTTAGGACAAGACCCTCCTGAATGCCAGTGGAGCAGAAAGCTCTGCTAGCATACTTATTTGATTTGGGAGTGAGCACAGGAAAGAAATAGTCTTGATGGGAGAATGAAGTTCCTGTGCCCGTGGCATCAGAAGGGAAGGGAAACTGACATGAGGAATCCATTTTCATACAGATATATGGGATATCTCCCTCTCTGCAAGCTCCTAAAAAACACCTATGTTCATACAACCCGCAGTTGCACAAATATAGGGCCCTGTAGGACCACAACCTAAGTTATTTTTTTTAGTTGCAGGAATGTGTCCATGATAAATAGTGAAGATGGGACATTATGGGGTTCAAGTGCTGTTTAGTGCTGTGTTTACCCTGATGTTTTGTGCTCCAGTGTAGCTGTTGAAGTGATGACAAGGTAGAATAGAGAAGAATGTGTTTTGCAGCACAAGCCAACAACTTGTAGCACTCAGATATATATTTTTTTTAAAAAAGGCAGTTAAAGAATAACTGTTTGATTACTTCAGAACAGCTCTTCTTATTTCTCACCATTTTGAAAACAAGATAGAAGCTATAGAGCCCCTCCTCAGGAAAAAAAATCATAAAAATACATAAATGCATTCACACAATGTTTTGCATACATTTTGTTTAATTGCAGTTGAAATTGGTTTCCTTCTCACAGTCTGGAACAAGAAAAAATTATGATAAACAGTGAATGGAAAAAAATTATCGTAAAGTTCAGTGTGACTGGGGGCGGGAATCAAACCAACTAGAAGGAAACTGAGGAATTTTTTTTTATTTTTCCTACTCAGTTCATGGCCTCTCTGCTTTGGAGCAAAAGGAGATGTACTTTAAAAGGGAAAGAAAGAAAGAAAGAAAGAAAGAAAGAAAGAAAGAAAGAAAGAAAGAAAGAGCTACTAATTATAATGGGTGGAGAGTATGGCCCTTTCCGCACCTTACCTTTTTCCGACACTGGGGTGCAGGGATTGTGCGAGCAGCCTCCAGTGAGAAGCTCTCACGTCCCTGCTGCTTCAGCTCCACACGAGCTGCCTGCTCGCGCAAGAGCCCTGCCTCTTCATTCTGCAGTGCAGCCTGGGAGTTTCCCAGGCTGCGCTGGGACAGGAAGCGCGACTGGCGTGGCTCTGGAGGCTCCGCAGACCAGGTAAGTGTGCACGGGGCCTGGAAGCAATGCGTGATCACGCACCATTTTTGGCTTCTAGCCAAAAATGAAAAGGTGCACGATCGATTCCTGCCAGCCCCTAGAGTGTCGCGTGATTGTGAGTGCGTCGTGCAGATCGCTCCTCACAATTGTGCGACGCTCCAGGCACCCTTTCGCACGGCAAATGCCATGCGGAAAGGGCCTATGTCAGGGGAGACTTTTAGCTATATAAACTGTGTTTCAATTGTAACTTTCCAGCCTCTGGAGACTCTGTGTGTGTGTGTGAAGAGATCATTAATCAGAGCTTATGTTCCATGTACCATGTCTGTTCTGATATAACAACTTCCACATACTCATATAAAGCACAAGGCTTACTTACTTATTTACTTAGTTACTCAGTGGGGACATTTTTCATTATGCCTTTCAGAGTGTCCGTTTACAAAAAGTGAAAGCAATAAAAAGATAATAAAAGTAGTGCAATTAAAACTGACACGGCAGTATAAGTACCACAGTGGTTCCATAGTGACATCTTGATTAGCCCAGTCAGAAGGCATCTGTAATATTTCCATATGTCAAAAATATCAGCATATGTTCTAAGTAACACCTCATTCTTTTGGGTACAAGTAAAATAAGATACTGCTCTTTGCTGACAGAAACTATGAGGAGCACCAAGAAATGCTTATCCCTATGTACAGATGCAAGGGGAATTTGTTGTTGTCCAGGTAGTGGTAGGCAGGGGGTGTGTGCGTGTGCGGGTGTGTGTGCGTGTAGTCAGATACATTTACACTAGAAATGGCTTATGTGCTGGCATATCTCACGACCAATGACTGTAAATAAAAAGGGAGAAGAATAAAAATAGCTGTCTGGGTTTTTTTCCCCAAAAAATGCCCTCTCAAACAATGTTAAAAGGACATAAGATGAAATGCAGTACAGTGTGCCTGCTGCATATACAGGGGTTCAGTTGCAGGAATACCTGTGTAAAACAAAAAATATCAAGTGTTATGTC
The DNA here is from genome assembly GCA_948472985.1 of Iguana delicatissima. Classification (NCBI taxonomy): domain Eukaryota; kingdom Metazoa; phylum Chordata; class Lepidosauria; order Squamata; family Iguanidae; genus Iguana; species Iguana delicatissima. The sequence continues at coordinate 250,554 of CAOKZL010001265.1, read as the reverse complement.
CCATTATAGCAGTGGTTCTCAACCTGTGGGTCCCCAGATGTTTGTGGACTTCAGCTCTCAGAAGCCCCAACCATTATGGTCAATGCTCAGGGCTTCTGGGAGCTGAAGTCCACAAACATCTGGGGACCCACAGGTTGAGAACCGCTGCATTATAGTGAATGGACACAGTATGTGGACCTGCCATATCCGTTGATTATAATGGGACGTGACACTTTGTGCAACCTCGCATTTGTGCATGCAGTGGTTGCACAAGAGGAGGGCCCACTGTACTCCTATTAGCAAATCACACTTCCTCCATGTTTTCCTCTTCATATCTAGTAAAAGAAATGTGATATTGTGTTGGATTCTCCATGGCCCTGATTCAGTTCAGTGCAAGAGGGGAGAAATGCTGAGTATGATGACATTATGCCATGTTCTTTTATTAACTGATGGTGGAGACAAAAGATCTTTTCTTTATCATTTAATAGCCATTAGAATGCCTGTATAAATGGATTGAATGGCACTTTTCTTTGAGTAATCCGTACTGTACTCATTTGTCCCATATTGATTTCCACTGCATTCATAATACATGTGTATTATATAAATAAATTTCTTACACAGCTGATAAAAGGTTAGACATAAATAAGAAATCAAATATTTCAGCCAAAATATCCCCCCCCCAATGTGGACACTCATTATTTTTATCTTTCAGTCCAAACAGATCACATTTTGGCTGTACAGAATAAATAGAAGTACAGGGCTATTGCCTGCTGGCACCAGTGTAACAGTGGCAGCTGATGAGTCCCATATCAGTGGGGTAGTGAACATGTTCTGGGTTTTGGGTAGCTTTAAATGAGCTCTCAAAGGTGTTGAGTCATCTCTTCAATAACATCAGCATTCTGGAATGCATTCACCATCTATTGACACGGAAGCCACAAACCTACACTGTGGCATAAGAGTATGTAAACAAGACAACTGAAGAAATAAATTATTAAATGTTCTTGCACAATGGATACAAATTGTTGTAGGTGTGTCTTTAATAAAAAATCTTAGAAATGCAAAATTCAAATAATGGTCCACAGAAGAATTGTCCACTTTATTTTAAAAAAAATACCATGGGATAACCAATTTTAAGTTCATAATCTTGCTAATTTGGGGGCATAATCCATTTTAACCATTTATAACTAGAAAACAGCTATATAATTAGTACATTCCAACTCGCCTATATTGCGTTTATGCACAGATCTTGTAATTAAGTTGAACGTTATATTATTAATTTATTTTAGTTTTTTAGTTTTTCTGCTTCTTTTTTTGTAATTTTGTTAAAGATTAAAATAAAATTTAAAAAAAGAAATAATGATGTCCCTACATAATATGTAGCAATATGAAAAGCACCAAAGAAAAGAAAGAAAAGAAAACAGCAATGCAGAAGCTGATGGAACAAGTATGTAATAAAGAATGGAATGTCTTCCAAAAAAACCCAACAACCGCTAAACAATTAGTTTGATTTCATCATGGTATCTTGAAATTAATATTTTCAAGTATTAATGTGTCTAAGAAATCTTTGATTTGATCTTGTTTGTGAGGAGATGTTCTTTCAATTTGTTTTTAAAACATAACATCATCAGTGTCTATTAAAGGTTACAGGGTAAACTGGATTAGCTTTCCAGTCCTACATCTCTTACCTGGAAATAAGCGCCACTAAACTCAACAAAGTTTACTTTTGAATAGAAATCTAGAGGAGTGCATGTTTTCTATTATTTACTTGTTGCTTCCTTAAAAAAAACAAACTTCTTACTATAATTGTGTTGCTTCGAGTAATTTCTGACTTATGGTGACCTGAAAGCAATCCTACCATGGGGTTTTCTGGGGCTGAGAGTGTGTGATGTGTCCAAGATCACCCAGTGGGTTTCCAAGGCTCAGCAGCGAACTGAACCCTGCTCTCCAAGGTTGTGGCCCAGCTCTCTAACCACTACACCATGCTGGCTCTCCAACAAAACTTCTACCACCTTTTATTTCGTCGAGAATGGCAGTGCACAGTTTATTCAGCCACAACAGCTAAATAGCAATAGAAGTTGTACTCAGTAAACAATTTCTTATTTGGGAACAATCAGTCTTTGGAGGAAAATGTGCATGTGCTGGCAGGAAAATTCAAAAGCTGGCAGCACTTGTGTGTGCTTATTTTTCACACAGCACAGACAATCTTGTCCCAATAGAGAAAACACCCTGGAGTATTTGAACATACTTTGCCTGCAGTATGAATAATCTCCACCTTCTCAGGCATTGAATTTAATTTCATATAATCATTTCAGAAAGCTATACACATGTCCCCATATTTTTATCTTTTTATAGTCCATAATCCCATGTGAGAATTAAACAAGATTATGGAAAGGTTTCCTGGGACAAATGTTTCAGTCTTTTTTGTTGTTGCCACCAAAGCCCTTGTTCTCTTAAACGCTCAACCACAATAACAACAATAACTGTTTTCTCCAAGTGGCAGGCCAATATTCCAATGTTCATAAACTTACTGTTGAGGCAACATCTCACATCATAATTTATTCTGTTGCTGGGTGTTTTCTCAATTTTAGTTTTAAAGTAACAGGCTTTGGGGGAAAATGCACCATCATTTCAGTATTAGTACAGACCACAAATGAAGGAGATAATACATACATGGCTGATGGTACTGACTTAAAACAACAACAACAACAACAACACTATATGCACTACTTAGGGACTGAGTAGGGCCAGCCCTACCCTTGAATATGAGAATCTCCAGATTCTGGCCATTTTCACTCGGGGGTAAAACCCCGCGGTGTGACGACCGGAGACGGAGGTCGTTCACATCGCGGGATGAGCTAGTGCAGTTGGAAACGGTGAGGCGCCACATCTCCAACCGCTCTAGCGCAGCCGCAGGGGTGGTACTGTGAGTTTTTTAAAAATCACCTTCCCAGGTGGTTTTTATCAAACTCGCCCGCACTAATCCGTGGCAGCTCCCGGTGAGAATCTGCAGAGATGCGGTAGTGCATCTCTGCAGATCTGCCCAGGGGCAGGCTTCCGGTTGGCATGCTGCCCTGATTGGCGGAGCGCTGCCGGAAGCCGCCGGCCGCCATTTTGGGCGCCACGGAACGCCACCAAGCGCCGCCGAATTTGAAGCGGCTGAACCGCGTTTCCCGCAGGGATGGAGCAGGGACAGAGCAAAATGCAAGCAGGTAAGCTCTGCCCCTGTGTGCGCTGCCCCGTTTCGGGCCCCCCACATGAGAAAAGGGCCAAGCTGTTTGACAACAATTCCTGATCAGCATTAGCAATAGCAGGAATGCTGGGAGGTTGCAATTCAACAACTTCAGGAGGTCTGCACAATTCCTCCCACTGCCTAAGGCAGAGATGATCATCTATGGCAACTGAAGAGTAACAAACAGAAGAACATATTGTTGGTTATTTAACTTGTTACTGCATTGTTAGTACTGCCAGAGAGAAGAAGTGGTACTTGTAGGATTTTCTTCCTCAGATGTCCAAACAACTTGGCTGGAATGGGGTACCAGTAGCTCAGGAATGCAGCTACAGGGAAGGAAATTACCCCCAATTAACCCCCCATAAGAACTCTGCTCCCCTTTATTCCTTCAATGTCTAGCATTATAGAGAGTGAGACACTGAAAATCAATCACATCTATAACTTTTTCACAGTTTGGAACAATTACCGAAAAAAGTCAAGAAAGAAAATGCAGAGGCAGGTTTACAGTTGTACCTTACAAAAACAAAAATAATGACCACAGATGATTTAGATAACCTTGAAGTAAATGATGAAGATGTTAAAAAAGTTCAGGATTTTCCACTCCTTGACTCAGCCATTAATCAGAATGGAGACTGCAGTCAAGAAATCAGAAGAAGACTAAGACTTGGAAGGGCAGCTGTGAATGAACTAGACAAGATGCTGAAGTATAAAGATATATCATTGAATACTAAAGACTGTCCATCTCATTATATTTCCAGTTTCTACATATGGTTGTGAAAGTTGCGCTGTGAAGAAAGCTGATGGGAAGAATATCAACTCCTCTGAAATGTGGTGCTGGGAAAGAGTTCTATGGATACCCTGCACTGCTTAAAAAAAAAAAAAGACAAATTAGTGGGTCCTACAGCAAAGCAAGCCTAAACTCTCCCTAGTAGCCAAGGTGACAACTGAGGCTGTTGTACTTTGGCCTTATCATGAGAAGACATGATTCCCTAGAAAAGACAACAATTCTTGGTAAGGAAGAGGGCAGTAGGAAAAGAGAAAGACTGCATTACAGGTGGATAGACTCAATCAAGGAAGACATGTCCCTGAATTTACAAGTCCTGACAAATTCATACGGATGATAAGGTGACTTGGAAGTCTCTCATCCATAGGGTCACCGTAAGTTGAAGTCAACTTAATGGCAGTTAACAACAACAACAATTTCTAAATGCTTAACTTGAAGTTTCAAGTTACTACAATGCTAGAAAACTGGGAACTGAAGGAACATTTCATTTGGAGGGGCAACATTCTTATTATGGGGGCAGTAACTTCATTTTCCCTCATTGTACATACACCACTGCAGTAGTCGACCCCATACCCTATTGTGGGTGAAAACAGAAGATGCCATTCCACCAGAATACATATTGCTCCCAGGCCAGCCTGTTGCAGTACTTTTATTTTTATTTTTTTTAAAGGAAGGAAAAGTGGAATATAACCTTTCCCTTTTTGTAAAACTTTTAACTTCTGTAAAACTTGTAAAACTTTTGAAAAAAATTGTTTCTCTTGAAAAATGGTGAATGTGGCCAATGCACATTTGCTGATTCCAAGGGGATCATGAATGAGGAAGGAACATTTCAACTCAACTCATTGCTTCCATTCAAACTGCGCGAGCCATCACCTTGACTTGGTTGGGAATGGAGAATGGGAGCCATTGTAACAAAAAATCTTGTAAAATAACAAAAATGTTTTCACAAAAAAAATTACCAAAAAATAATAAACTATTATACTGCTAGGGGATGCATTAGTAGCCAAAGATAAAGAGCAGCTAGACTGACCATATGTAAGCATCTTCTCTTTGTTTTGACTATGGGGTTATAAGATAGAGCTGCTTGCTCTGATGTGCCCTTGTCAAATTACCTTCTTCTGAGCAACTCGCTTTTGCAAATCCTGTTCCATGCATTCACTGTAAAAATAACAAATCATAATTTCCTCAGCATTGTATTTGGTTCTCCAGTTATTTTCCAACCTTGGTTCTTAGAGTACTTACTAGGGAAATTATTTAACACTGGCATGAGGTGGCAAAGACTAAACAATTGCTATTTCCTTGAAGTTCTTCTAAGGAGAATAAACACTCATGAGATTATCTACAGGAACATTCTGGGCTGGAGTCTAAATTACATTGAGTAGTCCAGGATTCTGGCTCAATCTGGAGCTCCCCTTGGAGAAATGACAAGTAGTACATCCCTTAGGTCTGTGAAATTGTCAGCAAGGGAGCTTGCTTTGTTTTCCCCACTTCAGAGAGCTAGCACAACCCTTTAAAGAAAAAGCAGAAGTGGCAGCAAAATTGGTACGTTTGCATTCATTTGTCCAGTTGTCAGCGACTGATTGCAGCATAAGTTTCCACGTATGACTGTTGAGAATCCCTCTTCTCTGAACTGAGAAGCACACCTAAGGTCCAGAGCAAATTAAGCACTGTTTTCTCATAGGAGACATGATATATTTTTTTTAATAAAGTGATAGCCTGGCAAAGGCTAATTTTAATTTCTGAAGTCTTTCCCAACATATACAAGCACTTCTAGGCAGTGGAGAAGTCACCTAATTGTATAACCTGATATATTCACTTTGTAACAGAAACCCACATAGACTGGGGTAGGAATTATGCAGCCATCCAGATTTTGTAAGACTACAACTCTCAGCTTCCCTAGTCAGCACAGCCAGTTGTAAGCTTCAGTCTAACAAAAACCACTGGAACTCATGAGTCCTGATGTAGAACATGGGAATGTTCAATCTTATTTGACAACAATGGTCCAAACAAGATTGTAACCCCATTCTTGCAATTCGTATGAACATGTTGCTTCACATTCTCTTCTATATACGCCTGCCTAACAGAAGTTACCTTGTAGAGAAAATTGTCAGGGGATTCCATCCACATGTCAGTGGATCTTCATCCACAGACTGATAGCTTCCCCCAGACATATATTTCTCCATTCATTTTAATAATTTTCAAACCAAATCACTCTCCATTAAATTGTGTCTAACGTATGCATAAAGGCATGCTAAGGTTACAATATGTCTGCCTTTTCCCAGACATGTCCTCTTTTTCAGAGCTAAAATTTCTGCCCTAGGGCCTTGCTTAAATGCCTAGATTTTCTTACAAAGTCCTCCCCACCTCTGAAACTTGAAAATGAACAATTTTTGGAAGTCCAATTATTGTCAAGCTATGGAACAAAATGAAGCATGATGCAGAGAACATCTTACCACTAGGAATGATCATGATTATAGCCTGTGAATATAGCACCATCACTGTGCCAATGGAATTCACAGGGGGAGGTAGGAGGAAGATCGAGAATGTTGGCAACAGGGGTTCTGGTGTGGAAGGAGCTACTGTGTGGCATGGAGTGACTGTGGGCTTCTTGCCTTTCCTCCAGAGTACCTGAATGTTTAACTCCCCCCTGCTTTTCTCCTTCTCAAGGCCCTCCGTCCATTGTCCCTTTCGCTATTCACAGCTCTTCTTGACAGTTTTCCCTGCTGTTGCCCTACTTCGCAGGGTTGATGTGGGAACCTGCAGTGCTGGAGTACTAGATGAGCCGGCACCAACTAAATCAGTTGTTGGTATTATTGAATGTCACAAATAATCAGTTGAAAATGTTGTTGTATTTACATGCAAAGAAGGCTAGGAATATTGCTAGTAGAAATTATCACAGCTTAGGAGGGTTGTTTAAAGTGGGAGTCATAGCAACTGGTGATTTGAAGGAGTCAAATATGCCTTTCAAAATATGGTAACCCTAGTGTATGCCATCAGTGAGCGAGTGAATGGGAGAGAGAGAGAGAGGGAGAGAACAGTCGAGTTGCTATGGAATAAACAGCTTGGAAAAATTCCTTTTCAGATTGCAAGCTCCAGAGTCCACATTGTCCAAGAAGAAATGCTATCATGAAGACAATTATATTATCACAACTGCACTAATGTAACTGTTGTAAAACCTTAAGCTCCAGTAAGCATTCAACTCTGCTAAAGACACCAGAAGCACATGGGTCACATTCAGCAAATGCACTGATCCTGTGGAATCCTGGGGTTTGCAGTTTAGGGAGGGGCACTTAAGAGTTCTCAGCCAGAGAGTTCTTTGGCCTCAGTAAACCCCAGAATTCCACAGGAAGTTGAAAGTGGAGTAATAGCACTATAATAGCAAAGTGCAGAAACGGCCTTTGAGCTCTGGATGAAAAGAACCTGAAAGCTCATTCCCCAGTTTGTGACATTCGGTTGATGCTAATAATAAAAAGTATTGACTGGGATTTTGCCATTTTCTTTACAAACCAGTGCATCTTCTTTGGCTTTTAATGTGCCCCCTGCCCACTCAGTTTAGTCTGATATTGTTTTGTGCCCACCTGCCACCAAAGATAAGGAAAGCTGACATTTGAATGGCACCTGTTTTTGTAATGGAGCTCTGAGAAGTTGTCACCACTACCATAATTGATCAGAAGACTAATTAAATCCTGCATCATCTAATAGATGTCCTATATTAGCAAATAAATTTCTTTTCATGTGGCATACAGTCTTTCCTGTACATTGCAAAATAACTTTTTCAAGTGCCGTACATGCAGTACCTTCACTTGTTGGGACATGATTTCTGAGGGATTTCATTCCGTCTTTTGCCATTTCTGAGGACTTTTTTTTCCCCCATTTTATTGCACCCAGTACATTCCAATGTCTGGGTTCATGAACATGCTGTTTTTTTGTGGGTGGGTATTTAGCTTTTTTCCAAAAAGGTGACGGGTGGGTGGGATTTTCCAAGAACAGTTCCTATAACGCACGTCATTTACCAAGAAATCCAGGCATCTTATTTTTCCAAGAGACCACATGATTATGAAATTTTTCCAAATGCCAATGAAATCCAAAGATTGCCCATGGGAGCAAGAGGAGGTTTTAAACGCTACAAAAATAGTTGCATTCTCAAGGTCATTAGGTTTCTATGTGGTCATAATGAACCAACAAATGAATTCCAATGGCAGAACACCTTGGGGATACCATGTGTGCATTGTACACTATATAACAGGAGAAGTGGGCGAATGATGCCACCACTCTCTTTCCAGGAACACTCCAGCCTTTTTTTTCCCCTAAAGAAAATGTTATCTCTTTGTTGTGTGCCTTCAACTCATTTCCAACATATCGCGACCCTAGTGTGAACCTATCACAGGGTTTTCTGGGGCTGAAAGAGTGTGAGGTCCCCAAGGTCACTCGGTGGGTTTCCATGGCCAAGTGGGGAATTGAACCCTGGTCTCCAGGGTCATAGTCCAATGCTCAGACCCCAACACCAGGCTGGCTCTCCTACCTTCTCATAATTCTCTTGGAATCTGACTGAACACATATAGCTTGGAAGCTTTCCTTTTGGACTATGAATCTCAGGCCCTTTCCACATGGCATTTGCCATGTGAAAAGGCACCTGGAGCGTCACGCAATTGCGAGGAGGGATCTGCACGATGCACTCACAATCGCATGATGCTCCAGGGGCTGGCAGGCACCGATCGCGCACCTTTTCATTTTTGGTTGGAAGCCAAAAATGGTGCGCAATCATGCATTGCTCCCAGGCCCCTCATGCACTTACCTGGCGTGCGGAGCCTCTGCAGCTGTGCTGGTCGCACTTCCTCCCCCAGCGCAGCCTAGGAAACTCCCAGGCTGCGCTGTGGAAGGAAGAGGTGAGGCTCTCGCACGAGCAGGCAGCTTGTGCGGAGCTGAAGGACCCCGGATATGAGAGCCTCTCGCTAGAGGCTGCTCACGTGATCCTTGCACCCCAGCACCAGAAGAAGGTAAGGTGCAGAAAGAGCCTCAGTTTCCCAGCCAAGGTGGCTGATCTGTGTAGACTTGACCCTGGTCCTAACTGGCGCAATTACATGCATTTTGGTCGACTAGCACCGCACATTCTAAGCTGATTAACAGTGTGCTCTGCCAGGTCTGATGTGTGAGACCAGCTGCTATCCACTGTACCTGATATGCAAGTTAGGATGTTGTTGTGGTTTTTTTGAGATTAATTTTCCCTTAAGGAATCATTAATGTGTGGCGATAGGGAAGTGTTTGTATGTGCCTTTATTTAGTAAAGTAAGTTATTGCACGCATAGCCTGACTGGGGCTTCCCACAGATGTCAGGCTGGCTACTTGCATGACCAATACACTGGACTGGACAGCCCTTTGCCCTGATCCAGCAGAACTCTTCTTACCTCCTTATATGAATTTACATGTTATATGAGGTTTAGCCCAGAGTCTGGAAAAGTAGAATTTGGGAGCAGTGGACTACACTCACCAGAATCCCTTAGACACATGGCCAATGTCCATGTCCATGGGGGTATTCTGGGACTTACAGTTCAAAAAAATAACTTTTCCTAGCTCTGGTTCAGCCCTATAAGACAAATGTAGTGACTTTGCCTAAAATCATGAAGTGAGTCAGGAGCAAAATAGAAGAAAGTATCCTAGTACAGAAACTGTAGGCACCTCCTGAATCTGCCACATTAAGAAGTTATGGAGTTAGAGGAACAGTGAGAACTTCCAAGCGAGTGTGCTCCTGGTGTTGTTAAATTTGCCCTAGTTCTTGGTCTGCCATACTCTTAGAGTGCCTATAAATAGCAAACCAAGAAGATGTTGGACGTATAGTGTCCTTACACAAGCCTGTCAGGGAAAGGGTAATGACCTTGCACAACACCCAGATGCTGTTTGACTTATTCTGACTATTCAGAGAAAATGAATCACAACTCAGATTTGACTGGAGTACTGATTTGTTATGTAATATTGACATGGTGAAAATCATGCGTCTATTGCAAAAGCTGATTCAATCTGGCCAAGAACCTAAACTAGGAGGTTTTACTAGCTGGCAGTCCTTTTTCTGCCTGTTAATGTCCATTGTTGACATCAGGTTATCATGCGATAGCTCATGCCATTCACACGTGTTGCAACAGTGCATTTCACAAACACCAGCTTGATTTGTTGGGTAAGAGGGCATTTAAGGTTATTCTCCTGCCTAACCAAACATTAACAGAAATGGACTTTGCCTTTCCCTGCATAATATTATCTTGCCTCCCGATACGCACACAACAACACACTTGGTCAATATCAGATTATGTCCACTGAGTTACTGCTGAAAAATAATGTCATGGACCCTGTCAGCAAATTGAGCTTGGGCAAGGAAAATTGGACAAATTTCATTTTCCTTCTTAATGCTGTCATGGATATGCACCACTTCTCTAAAGCCTGATGGCGATCCAGTGACTCAATATGTCAGCTTAGATATTCCTTTAAAAATCACATTTGCTTTGGCTCCCATTTCTGGTTATTTCAAGTGTGACACACATGATACTCATGAACCTCAGAAGGCTTTACTAAATCACCATCTGAGTAACATCTAAGTCTAAAAAATCCTTACAGTACAGAGTAATTGTTCCCAGAGCTTGGAAGTAACTAATTCCAAAATTGCACCACCTGTAATTAATTCATTTCCACAATATCTAAAGTGTAAGTACATTACATAGCAACTGTAACTTAATGAGGGGTAATTGTAACTTTAAGTTAATTTTATGGTTATGGAATATGGCCTCACTATGCAGTGTGGTAGGACTATCCCCTCTTTCAAGTGTTGCCTCACGCTGTACCACTTGTTACTGAATTTAAAACATTCATATTTTTCAAAGTAATTTTTAAAAATAAAGCTAGGGTGGAAATTATTTTTAAGATATTGAAAAAATGACATTTTTGTAACTATAACAACTAGCTATTTGAGAGGGGTTTTGGACCTATAATGGTAACTTTTTAAAAAGTAACTCTCCAAATACTGCTATGAGTTACATCTTCCTGAAGACATATCAAGTATGATGCCACATGGTGGTCCTCTAATCTAGCAATGGATGTATTCAGCAATGAAGAAGGCTACTTCACACATGATGATTTTCCTATGCAGCTACTCCCTCTATGAGGGAAAATAACATATTACCATATGGATTTCTGTGGCATGAAAGCTGAGGCTGGCTGTAGCTTCCACACCAAATTCATGCGTAATCCAATAGATAAATGGCACTGGCAGAAAAACCCACAATAAATATACTCTACAGATATAGAAACAGACATAGATGTAGATGGGATAGATATAAACATATAAAGAATCCTCTGGCCTTTATCCTTGACTACTTGGTTCCTGAATAGGAATCATTGAATAGGATATATTTTCAGGTGTGAATTCTTGAAGCAGCGCTAGAGCTTCAAAATGGAGATCAGCCACCAAGAATGCCTCCTTAAATGCACTTGCTGTTTTGTACTTGTCAGGAGATTACTCTCTGATGATCACAGGTATAGCAACTGGAGCTCTGAAGTCTAAATCAGCAAAATCAACTGTATCCGCAGGTTGCCGGTGCTAATGTTGAAATAATGTTTTCTTAGCAAACAACTTCCAGCAGGAGACACTATTGCATTTGGCACCAAAAAACACTTTCCAAATAAGCTTTCCAGGTTGTGCAGTGTCAAGGGAAGTTCCAACAGCATGATTTTGGTAGTCAAGTAACAGTAAAAATATTTCACAAGCCAACTAAATTTCATACTGCTTCCTGATTATGGCATGACACCATTGAAGCTTCCTGGAAGAAAGGTACTATTTATTTATTTAACCTGTCTTTAATGGGGCTGGTTAAGGTACCCGAGTGATTAAGGTACACCTAAAGTGAAACTGAATGCTTGTATATAGTCTCCACTGCTGCAGATTCTAAGTGAATGTTGCTGAGAAAAGCAAGTTTTCAATCTGGAACTGTTTATCTGTGTATTTCCTATTGCAGTGAATCTTAACCTGTGGTCCATGGACTTCCAAGGGGCCATGATGTCTTTGCAGCAGGCCTGCAAAGGCTTGAAGAATTGTTATGAATATTTACCTTTAAAACAGGAAGGAAGGAAGGAAGGAAGGAGGGAAGGAAGGAGGGAAGGACAGGAGGGAAGGGGAGGGTACAGAATGAATCCAATAAAAATATTATAATAAGAATGTGTGCATTTACTTATTTCTTCATTTGAAGACCCTTGATAAGCAACTTTACATAAATATTTGATGCACTGCTCCAGCTTGTCCTTGCTTTTGTGCTCTTCTTTATTAATAACTTTTGCCATCTGGACTACACTCTGATGTTGCTTGGCTACACAAGCCCCAGTTTTCGTCTGGGAAATGTTGGACAGTATGCACACAGCAATAATAACCACTATTCTGCCAGCAGGCCACTGCTCCTGCCACTCACAGCATTTGCTGCCTAAGCCTGCTGCCTGATTCTGACTTAAAGTAGACCCAGTCCTGAGTCTTAAAGGTGCATCCTTCTTGGGAATCATTTCCCCAACAACTACACTGTTATAGCGCTATGATTCCACTTCCAACATCCTGTGGAATCCTGGGGTTTGCAGTTTAGGGAGGGGCATTTAGAATTCTCATCCAGAGAGCTCTTTGGCCTCAGTAAACTACAAACCCCAGAATTCCACAGGATGTTGAAAGTGGAATAATAGCAGTGTAGTGCAAAAATGGCCGAAGTCATGCGTATCATGTCCCTAAAAAGCCATGTTAAATGTGCAGCCATATATTTCCTTCAAGCAAAATAAATTCAAGCAACAGAGCTGTTTAGGAGCAAAGATGTACATCTCGCATTTGAGTCACAGAAGATTATTCTACTGGGAAAAAAGGCACATGAATCAGTTTTCCCCCTCCTGCCCCGCATTACAGGTTAGCAAACCCATGTATGTATTCTGCCTATACTAAAGGTTTCCCAAGTCACTTCCAACTTACATTGAACCTAAGGAGAATATATTACACGGTTTTCTTGGCTAGATTTGTTCAGAAAGGGTTTGCCTTTGCCTTCGGCTGAATCTGAGAAAGTGTGACTCCGCCAAGGTCACCCAAGAAGTTTTTTAACTCCAGAATCATAGTCCAGCGCTCAAACTGCTGTACCACAGTGGCTCTCTACATTTTTTTAACTAAAATAAGTCACCAAGAATTCCTTTGCTTTTATCTTTCTGCAACAAAATAGCACAGAATTTGACTATTCATTAGACTTGTATGAAAATAAAGTTTGGATTTTCAATGTAAGTTAAATAGCTGATAAAACTTGAAAAATTCAACTACTGTTGTCTGGACATAAATTTGAGGTCCTTTACTGAGTTGGACAATGAATCAGTTTTCATTGTTTGTCATAAGAGTCTCACCTGGCAAAGGAAACAGTGGGTCGAATATTAATCTAAAAGTACCAGAATTTGGATGGGAACCAGTTATAAATAATGAGTTATTTACAATTAATTGCTTTTTGGAATGCATATATTACATTACAATTGTAAATTTAATAAGGAATAACTCCAGTTCTTTTGTGTTGTCTCTGTAACTCATTTTAGATATTCTTCTCTTTACAGTGTAGATCTGGTCTGAAAACTTACTATAGGCCAGCAGCTTGTAATATTCTAATGTATATCTGTACTTGTTAAGTAAAATGAAAAAGGAAAGAATCTTTTCTAAAATTTAAACTATGATGGTAGCTAACTACTTCCAGGGCCTTAGAACTGTAACCAATTACATATTAAACATAATTTTCCAATAATTGTGGGCCCTAGTAAAGAAGAGTTGTATTAACCTCTTTGATAGGCAGATACAAGCAAAATCTGCCTAGACCAGCGTTTTTCAAACTTTAGTCTGCTAGGAGTTTGAGACTTCCAACTCTCAGAAACTGCACCCATCTTGGACAATGATCAGGCATTTTGGGATATGATATCCCAAACATCTCAGGGACCCAAGATTGAGAACCACTTGTCTAGACTGGCCAAGCAAGCATAAAGAGCAAGAGTATGGCTTTTTCTTCTGGCTAGGGCAACACAGCAGATTTTTACTTTGCTGCTCCTAGCTTTACATTTAGGGCTAAACTCAATTGTTAGTCTCACCTTGAAAAGGCGAATAAACGGGTCTTGCATAAGTGTGGACTCACCAAGTTCCCACTGATTAAATGGGTCTACTCCGGTTGGAAATAACAATTGAATTTAGGTTACAGGCCTCTCTGATAAGAGCCTCTTAATGTATGTCCTCTTCTTCATCTACTTAGTCTCTCCTCCAAGAAGAACATAATTCCTCCATCTTTTGTTGGCCACCAGTAACTGCTACAATGATAGATGAACACTGAACATTTAAGATGTCAAAGGAAACCTGATTCCTGCAGATCATTGCAGAAGATCTGTTGAGGAAATCAAGGAAGAAGGAGGAAACCAGACAATATCATTAGAGACTGCAAGTAACAAGCTACAAGCAATTAAGTTCCTTTTCTCTGTAACAAGGATGGAATGAAAGCACTCTCAGTGCAATGTAACAAGTTATAAGACACATTTCCTAATTACTTTTAAAAGTTAAAGGGCAATTTTTTAAGTTTTATGGCATTCTTTTATCAAACCCAAGGTATTTTATTTTGTTTAATTCAATTGCCTCCCCGGCAACAAAAAAACAATGCGCAAAAATAACACCATGATTTATTTTTAGAACTGTAACAAGCAAAAGCAATGGATTATTTTCAGAGCATTATAATGTAGAGCAGGAATGACTCTTTTCAGAACTAATTGTCCATGCTCTTAGTATAACCAACAAAACAGCTGAAATGCTTCAGAAAAACCTAGTGTCATTGAGATGTAAGATGTTGCTTCTCTTCCTGCTAGAACTCTAGCTGGAGAGTAAACAAGATTCCCACTCTGTTCTGTTTTTTATTTATCCTGTTTTCATGTTGTACCATAACAACATTCTCTCTGTTAGTTCTGAACCTAGGCTGCTGAGTGATCTTGAAAGATGTGGGGTACAATAAATATTTCATTCTGGTGCTCTCTACTTGACAGGATTTACTATTTAAGAAGAAGACGATAGGGTTGCTGTGCAGAGAAGATGGTGAATTATTAACAGGGGGAAGAGAAAAGGCAGAACTACTTAACACCTTCTTTGCCTCAATTTTTTCCCAGGATACAAGTACTCAACCTGGCGGTTGGGGAGCAGGTGAGGAAGGGGAAATGAGGCACATAATAGATAGAGAGGTGGTACAGGAATACCTGGCCACACTGGATGAATTAAAGTATCCAGGGCCAGATGAATTGCATCCTAGGATATTAAAAGAACTGACAGAAGTCATTTCGGAACTGCTTGCTATAATCTTTGAGATATCTTGGAGGACAGGAGAAGTTCCAGCAGACTGGAGGAGGGCAAATGTTGTCCCCATCCTCAAGAGGGGGAAAAAAGAGGACCCAAATAAGTATCGCCCAGTCAGCCTGACATCAGTACCTGGAAAAATCCTGGAGCAGATCATTAAGCAATCAGTTTCTAATCACTTAGAAAGCAACGCAGTAATCACGAGAAGTCAACATGGATTTCTCAAAAATAAGACATGCCGGACAAATCTTATCTCTTTTTATGATAGAGTTACTAGCTTGATAGATGAGGGGAATGCTGTGGATGTAGCATATCTCGATTTCAGTAAGGCCTTTGACAAAGTTCCCCATGACATTCTTGCAAAGAAGCTAGTAAATGCGGGCTGGACAGGGCTATTGTTAGTTGGATTTGTAATTGGTTGACCGACCAAACCCAAAGGGTGATCACGAATGGCTACTTTTCATCCTGGAGAGAAGTGACTAGCGGGGTGCCACAGGGTTCTGTCCTGGGCCTAGTGCTGTTCAATATTTTTATCAACGATCTGGATGAAGGAATAGAGGGCATGCTCATCAAATTTGCAGATGACACCAAATTGGGAGGGGTTGCTAATACACCAGAGGACAGGATCAAAATTCAAAATGACCTGGATAGATTGGAGAGCTGGGCCAAGGCTAACAAAATGAAATTCAACAGAGAGAAGTGTAAGGTTCTACACTTAGGTAGAAAAAATGGAAGACAGAAATATAGGATGGGGGACACGTGGCTGGGTAGCAGTACGTGTGAAAGGGATCTAGGAGTCTTAATAGACCACAAGCTGAACATGAGTCAGCAGTGTGATGCGGCAGCCAAGAAAGCCAATGCAATTCTCGGTTGCATCAATAGGAGTATGGTGTCTAGATCGAGGGAGGTACCGGTACCACTCTACTCTGCCTTGGTTAGACATCATCTTGAATACTGTGTCCAGTTCTGGGCACCCCAATTCAAGAAGTACATGGTCAACCTGGAGCAAGTCCAGAGGAGGGGCCTGGAAGCCATGCCCTATGAGGATAGATTTAGACAGCTGGATATGTTTAGTCTGCAGAAGAGAAGGTTAAGAGGGGACATGACAGCCATGTTTAAATATTTGAAGGGATGTCATGTAGAGGAAGGAGAGGCCCGTGTGGTCTCTTCCAACTCTACATTTCTATGATTCTATGATTCTGTGATTCTATAAATTAACAAAAGTACATTGAGGAGTGGTGGGAAATTCCAACTGATCAAAAGTACTGCAGCCAGACTTCTGAGCTCCGTATGGGGAGCACAGGTTTTCTTGGTTTACAACCACTCCACTGGCTACCAGTGGGCTCTCAGGCACAATTCAAAATGGTGGTTATGACACATAAGGTCCCTGTGGCTCAGGTCCTGCCTATCTGAAGGACCATGAGAGCCTTCCTGGTCTTTGAGCTCTTCAGGGAAGGCCCTCATCTCCGTCCCACCACTGTCACAGCTGTTGAGAACACAAGAGAGGACCTTCTTGGTGCCCACTCCCAGCCTCTGGAACTCAGGCAGATAGATTCTCTTCCTTCATGATGTCTTTCCAGCAGCAGTTGAAATTTTGCCCCACATTGTCTGTGGAAAAGGCCTTTCAAAGTATGCTGGATTGTTTTTATTTATTTCTGTTCAGGTGTTATGTTTTAAAATTGCTTTCAATTATATTGACAGTTTAATTAAAGGTGAATAATCCCAGTGGGTGACCTTGGGCACATCATGCACTCTCAGCCCCCCAAGCCCCCACTATAGATTCACCTTAGGATCACCATGTCAGAAATGACTTGAAAGTACACAACAACAACAACAACAAAAACAATAACAACATTTTGTATATTTTTACTGAGATGATCTTTTATCTGTAGCTGTTTTAATTTTTATAATTTTGTAGTTTAGAGTCCTAGAACTGGGGAAAAGTTAGAATATAAATATATAGAAGAAGAAGCCACTGCTACCATCAGGTTGGAAATGTACTTAAGATAGAACTATGGATTGGAAGTGTGTATGAGGTGTGTGTCGGGGGAGAGAGAGAGAGAGTTTAATGATTTCATTCCTGGCATCAATTCATCTTTGGCAAAACTCTTCAGAATGTATTCCTTTCACACCAGAATAAAATTGGCCCAGCTCTTCTCTTTTCTGCAGGAACGTTTGAAACAATGCATGGACCTGATTCAGCAAGGTACAGCCATCAAATGCATATTTTAATAGTCTTTTCTATTAATAGCTCCATTGTCTACAGTGTTACGAATCTGGCTTATGCTTAAGAACCTTGTTGACCTGGTGCCTGTTTATTGTCTGAAATGTTCTAAAAATCAAGAAACCTCTGAAATAATTCAGAACAGGAGCCTTCATTATCCAGAACGATGGGATAATGCCCTAAATCATCACATTCTTAAACGGTACTAAAGCAAAAAATCCCTAATTTTCTGCCAAGGAAAACATGTTGTCTTTTCTTAAAACAAAAATAAACTAAAAAACATCCTCTTGAGAAATGTCCCCCTTTTTCATATTTTCTTTCCGTTTTTTTCCCATAACAGGAAAAAGGTTTGCTGTTTCTTTGTTGAATTTGACATACCAGCAACTTAATATTCCCTTTTTTATTACAGTAAAATGCTGCATGCCAAGGCCTACACTAGGAAGTGATCTGTTTGTTTAAAATACATTTATGAACAAGTAAATGCAAACAACTGCTTCTCATAAACCACTAGGGTGCCCTTATGATGGAAGATGCTGAGCATTCTACCATAGTCTACTACTCTGACACTTTCTCTTGCTTGACTTATCTATTGCTCTTTTCCAGTTCAGGGGTCTTTGATGTTACAGTCTCACCTGAGAATCTGAGGAACCCCTCTCCAGAAAAATACATACCATGTTTCCCCAAAAATAAGACACTGTCTTACATTTATTTTTCCTCAAGAAGACACAATATGGCTTATTTTCAGGGGATGTCTTATTTTTATTAAGTATGGTACAACAATCTACATTTATTCAAATATAGTTAAGTCAGAGGTTTTTAACAACCAGGGAGAGCGCAACCCTGTGCTGCTCCATCGCCTGGCTCAGAAGCAGATTTGCAGATGCGCGCAAGTGCGTGCCTGCAGATCTGCCGGGGGCGGGCTTTCAGCTGGCGAGTTTCTCCGGTTGGTGGAGAGCCTCCACCAACCAGAAGCCGCCATTTGGGATGCCGGAGGAATGTGGAGCAGCAAGCTTGCGCTCCTCCGCGTGGCGATGGACTTGCCCAGCTGCTGGTAAGCTCCGTTTTCGGGTGTTTTGCCCGTCCCCCACGTGGAAAGGGCCTATGTCTCCCTCTATGCCTCAGCTTGCAGCACGCACAGAATGACCGGGACCTGACAGGGGGAGCCGACCTTGTTGATGAGGCTGCCCGCACCTCTCCGGTCACCTCTGAGATAGCAGCTGTCACGATGGGGCAGATGAGAAGGGTTGCCCATCTTCTTTACTGCTCCGCGCCGGTACACTGCATAGCCACGCCTATCACTATGTCTTACTTTTGGGGTATGGCTTATATTGCACAAATGCTTAGAAATCCTGCTACGGCTTATTTTATAGGTATGTCTTATTTTCGGGGAAACAAGGTATATACATACAAAAATCTGCATATAATTTTATTGTCTAGTAATTGATTTCTTAACATAGACTAATCTGGGGCAGGAAAAATTGAAAAAGTCTGTATTTTTAGCTTAAAATCCATCATTACAGAAAAATATTCAAACAAATAGGAGGGAGATTAAAGAAAAATCCTTCTTTGTATCCAGTTCATGGATTTCCTAAAGACAGTCCATGGAACCAAAGCTAAGAACTCTGCTCTAGTCTCTTTCTCCCTTTCCTTTCAAAACGGTAATCTCTGAAATGTTCTCCATAGTTATATATAGAGTTCAAAAACTTTCATAGGCAGCCATGTTAGGAATCAAATATATATGACCCATTCCCATAAAGGAGATTCAACACCAACTCAGAAAGTAAGCCAACATTTTTTTAAAAAAAATGATCCACAGTTGAAATAGTATCAAGCTTCTTCCTGACTAAGACCCACAATGAAAGTGGATCTTTATCAGCATCATCTTGTGGCACAAACAGAGAAGATATTTGTGGCAAATATTTTCATGTTTCTTCAAATTTTTTACCAGAAGGCCTGGCAAATAATTAACAAGGGATTGCGATGGTAGATTTCATAGAATTCCATAAATAGTGAAGTTTGATTAACCTGAACTTGAACCAAATCATGCCAACTTTCATCAGGGCTGAACACAAACCAGAATCAAACCAGAAAACTTAACTGATTCCTGCCTAACTCGTATGATTGTACTGCACATTCTCCACTTACAGGTATTTTTTAAAACTGACATCAAAACAATGTCTGAACCTTGACCAGCTCATTTCTTTGCAAACTCTGTAGAAAAGCTAACAACAAACCATTTTCCTGGTGAGCCAACCTTAAAATTGGGAGAGAACATCGTCACAACATATTATCTATTAAGAAGATAGTTTTCCATGGGGAGAAGAGTTTCCAAGATACCAGTCCTTTTGAAGGGATATTTGCAGAACATTTTGTGAGTACAGTAAAAAAACACTAAGGCCAGTTATCCTGTATGACTAGCCATTCAGAGCTGGCTATTCACCAGTTCTTGGATTCACTGTAGAGGCACTGCAGTCTCTTCCCTACCCCACAGCCATCCCACGTCTGGTGAAGATTGGGTTGGGGGAGAACAGTAAACTGTCTGGTTGTATTCCTGTACCAGTTGTTGTTGTTTTTGTGTGCCTTCAAGTTGTTTCCAATTTATGGAGACCCTAAGAAGACCCTATCATGGGGTTTTCTAGGGGCTGAGAGTGTGTGATGCACCCAAAGTCATCTAGTGGGGTTTCATGGCCAAGTGAGGAACTGAACCCTGGTCTCCAGGTTCATAGTCCAACACTCAAACCATTACTCCACAGTAGCTTTCCCTGTAGCCAGACACATAATAATTACATCTTCTGCTGAAGCCCACTGTGGCCTTCTGAAGATTTGAGTAGAAGATGCAATCATTTCTTGTCTAGCTACAGGAATATAGCCAGATTCTTAACTGATTTTCCCATGCTCCACTAGGTATGAAATGGCCATGGAAGGGGAATTCAGTGGCTCTACAGGGTGCCCCATGGAAGCTTTGGTCAGTGGAGATAGAGGAAAGGGATACCATCCTCTGCAACAACCAAAAAAAGAAAAAGAAAGAAAGAAAGGAAAAGAAAAGAAAAGAAAAGAAAAGAAAAGAAAAGAAAAGAAAAGAAAAGAAGACACGCACAGGTATAAGGCTGCTTTATTATCTCTGTTAGCCACTAACAAGATACCAGCCACAATTTGATGCCATCGTTCTTGGGAAGGAAGTTCCAGTTCCGGAAAATTTCTTCTCCCAGAAATGTCTGTATTAAAATAGTAGAATGGGAATTCCTGACAAGGAAAATATTGAGTGGAATTCTGCTAGTTTCTTACATATACTTAAAGTTTCCCTATGGAGTTCAATATTCAATATTTTTGCTTAATGAGCAATGACCACAAAATCATAAAGCAGATTTGCTTATGCAATGCCATTGCCCTTGAACATGTGCATGTGGATGTATGTGCGGTGGTGTGTTCCCTTGGCAATTCCTTTTCACGTCCTGTTGCACACTCTATTTCACATCTGATTGTACCTGTAGTTGAACATTTGGTTGCACAACACTGCCATTCAGTGGAAGGGTGCTGTTATGAATTTTGGCACGCATGGGGAGTGGGTGGCATGAATTTCAGGACCAAGAATTAGCCTCCCCAAAAATAAAAAATAAAATAAACTTTAAAATGGGGTGGTGGTCAAGAATTTACAGGATTGGTAGGGGCTTTATGGGCAGCAAGCATGGTGTCTTAGGGCTGCATAGAGCCCTCAGCTGATCCTTTCCCTGCCCTGTGCTAGCAGATGTTTGTTTCTTTGTTTGCACATCATCATCAGTGTTCAAGATGCTCTACATGAGTGGTTTGCAATTGTTAATTTGACAGTTCCCTGTCCTCAGGCTTACAATCAATACACAAGGAAAAAGGGATGGCAGTTGGAGAGGGAATCAAGTCCAGCAGACGCTAGCCGTCCTTCTCTCTTTCTATAGGCCACAGGAGTGACAACCGGGAGGAGAGAGAGCCTTTCACCAGTTGCTGACATGACGGAACTCGGCATGATGGAACTCTGCCTTTCTGTTCTTTTCTCCCTCTAGAGGCCCCAGCAGTGGCAGTTGGGATAGAGAGAAGGCTCTTCCTCAGTTGCTAGGTCTAAGCATGATGGAGATGCATGGCTAATGTGTTAAGGCTTCCCCCAATCTGTGAAATCCTCTCTGTTTCCTGAATCTCTGCCCTGGAATGTTTCCTAGCCTTCCGCAGTGAGTTTGGAGGATACATGAAACTGCAGAGGGGAAGGGGAACCATTTCTTCCCTTTTCAACTGATGGAAGCAGCAGAATGATCCCACTGCATCCCGTCCTGGATGGCAATCGCCACAGCCACCAAAATCCTGGGTTCTGCTCCAACATCCCTGTCAGGAGTTATTTGTTGAATGCCAATGTCAATACAGTGGTACTGTATTGTACTGATTGTACTGATGGTACTAATGGTATGAAACCCCAAAAAAGCACTTGCATGGCTTAGATGGGTCAATGCTGAGGCTGGGAACCATGGCCCTCTCCGCACCTTACCTTCTCGTGTTGTCCTCCAGTCGTGATCCCAACAAGAGCTCTGCTGGGAAGGGTGTGCAATAGGAATGTTCCCCTCACACTGGACCAGGTCATGCAGAAGGGAGCATGATGGACACATCTCTTCCTTTTACAGTGCAGCTGGGCACTTTCCTATGCTGCACTTAGCAGGAAGCGCTTCCATCACACTTACAGGCCTTCCACAGGGCAGGTAAGTGTGGGGCCATCACACAATTGGGGGTCATTGACAGGTTTACTCCATGATCATGCTAGTTGGTGACAGGAGAAGGACAGGACCATGACAACGTCTTGCAGAAGCGTCATCGCAGTCCTGATCTTCTCCCATCCCCATGCCAGGATGAAAGCTTCCTGTGGCCCATGACTTTTAAAGGTTTCTCCATCTCCTCGCATGATCAGACTCTAATTAGTACAGCTAATGGCAGTATCACCAAAGATGCTGAAATGCATCATGCATACACACTGGGAACAGAACTATGTTGCATGGCCCTTTCTTTAGCAAATCTTATCCAAGTGAAGTCAATGGCCTCTTCTGCAGGACGTCGCTGTCTCGTTTCTCCCACAGGATGGCAGTGGTCGGCAGGTCGCACTTCCACATAACGTTGTCGCCATCCCACTGCCATCCTGTCACGGACAGTCGCGCTTGCACAGTTTTCATAAAATGTCTGTGATTGTGCGACGCTCCCATCGCTTCTGGCCACATGGAAGCAACAGAAGCACATTGGTGACGCTTCCTTCTGTAGCGCAACAATGGAAAAAGCCCAGCTGCGCTGTGGAAGGAAGACATGGCACCATTGTGTTCTCTTCCACATGGACCGAGCGGGTGAAGAGGGGAGCGTTGCTGACACACTCCCTTCTGGACCCGGGACTGCAGCAAGACGACGTGGAAGAGCGTCGTCGTGTGGAAATGGCCAATGTTTAGTTACTCCTCTAACATGCATGGAGGCAACATAGGATCCTGGATCTTGGAGCTATTGAAATTAAGTGCAGATCTCTGACAAATTCCAGATACCTGCCCTTTGAGACAGAAAACAGCCCAAGTGTCACAATGTCACATCCACTTTCTTACAGGAGGGTCTCATGCCAGCGGAAAGGTGGGATATGAATAAAACAAATAATCAAATGGCAGGAAGGTTTGTGAAAATACTTCACCCTGTTCACTTCACTGCAGTTTTCAGAATCAGAATACAGTAGGGTCTCAACATTCGTGCCAACACTGGTGTTTAAACCCACCAGCATTGTGTTCAAACTGAGGAGGGTATTACACAAAAGAAATCACAACTATGAGACAATAAAACTGGGTATGTGATTGCAGTTGACATGGGCCTCTAGTCAACTCCAGTGTGGACCTGTCCCAAACCTCAGACATTCCTTTGATGTTGCTGGCTTTACAGTTAAAATCAGTCTAAAGCTATTCCTGAACTTTTGTGAGATACTGAATGCCATTCATTAATAAATAACTTGGCAGGCCTCGCCTTGTGTTGACATTTTCTATCGGCCATAAAAACATTCTCTTGGAACTGCTCTGCAGAGGCCACCGGTGAAAGTTGCTGAGGTGAGGACATCTAGTGGCTCCAACTGTACTTACATTCTTCTTTGAAAGAGCAACATAATGAGCGGAAATTGAAGGGAAAACATATTTCATACCTCAATTTCTTGGTTTGTTTTTGCTTGCTGTCTTGAGCCTGAGTCTTACTGATATGTCATTGAATCAACTGTTGAATGGCAAGTCAACACTTATGTGAATCCTAATGTTTCAATGAATCTACTCTAGTTGGAACTACCAATAGAGGATCTGGGCCTCAGTAGATAAGTAGCGCGTGGTGACTTACAGGTGTACTTGTAAGAAAAGAAAATATTATGCCATTTAAGAACAGCGTGGTACGAGAGATGAGTGATGCAGAATCTGTTTATTCATTTAGCGCACACCCTCAGGGATCTCCAAAGATGTATTTAATTAAAAGTTTAGCATCCCGTTTACAAGCAGGAATGAGGCAATCAGAAGAATGGCTGTGCTGGAATAATAGCACTGGGTCTCAATTGGTTTCCAAACACATTTTTTTAAAAGCTTGTTTTGATCTTTAAAATCCTGAACAAGTCTGGTCCAGGTCATCATATGGGCTCTGCCACAAAACATTTTCTGAAATTAAATTGATGGTGAGGAACAGAGCCTTCTTGGCAGTGAGATCTTGCTCTCAGAGATGCTTGACACAGCCTCCAACATTTCATAGATGAAAATGGAGACACTTGTGGCCAAGCACTATTAGAGTGTTGTCAAGATGGCAAAATTTATTAATGAGAAAGAACACATAAGATAAGAGTGCTGCAATAGTTTCCTTTCGCTTCAGTCTACTGAGATGGGCAAAATTCTGACCTTCTCCTCTCCCCCTGCTGAATTAACTAAATGCAAATTGAGTACTTTGGATTCAGTTTGTAGCAACTGAAGTATGCTACGGACAAAGGGGGAGAAAGAGAGAGAACCTGGGACATTTTAAAAGCAGCTGGGGAAAATAAAGTGGGATGACAAGAGATTAATTGAGATTGTCTGTGCCAAATAAGGATAATTGGAGGATATTTCATTCATTGATTTTTTTAAAATACTATGTTTTATTATGCTTTTCAATTATCTCATGTGAGGCTCACTGAGGACTTGTCATACCTTGTAGTTGCTGCTTTGTAGCGAGGAGGAGGAGGAGGAGGAGGAGGAAGAAGAGGAAGAGGAAGAGGAAGAAGAAGAAGAAGAAGAAAAAAAGAAAAGAAATTCTCCAAAATAATTGTACATGACAGTGTCTTAATCTTTTTGTGAGCCATCTTGGGTCCCTCTCTGGGAAAAAGGCAGCATATGAAATAAATAAATAAATAAATAAATAGTCAGAAAATCCAAAGATCTACATCATGGTAATAGTAATAGTGGTAGCAGTGATGATGGTGGTGATGACAGTACAATCAATATGTGTCTACTCAAAAGTAAGCTCCACTGAGTTCAATGGGTTTCTTCTCAGGGATGGATATATATGATTGTAGCTTCTGAGTGAACATGTGTAAGCTTGCACTGTAAACTGTATAACTCTGAAATTTCTTGCTGTGTTGGAATATCTCACTTTGCCTGATTTTACAGCCAACTTCTTGTCACTCTTTCAGAAAACTATTTAAAGCCAAAAAAGTAAATTTAATTTGTTTTTACAATGAATTATTATGGACTATTTAAAAAACAAAACAAAGCTACGGCTTTTGTAAAGTATCCCAAACCCATTCAAAGCTCATGTTGCCAACATTTAATGGGAATTCATGCCATCTCAGAATCACCCAGAATTTCAGAATGGAAGAAGAGCAAGCAAAATTCTAAGTATCCATTGATTTCCACATACTGTAGAGAAGAAGAATTTTATAGATTATATTTTACGGACACTACCTGCTATACTTAAAATTCTATTGATTGCTATAGCGTTTGGATTACAGAGATGTGAGTGGATTATTATTTCAAGATATTGTTGGGCTGAGACTCCCAGCAGCCCTAGCCTGCATAGCCAATGATGAGGAAAGCTGACAGTTGCAGTTCAACATCTGGATGGCCACACAATCCCCACGTCTAGTGTAGAGTATACTACTGGAATTAATTGATACTAAGTGTTCATGTTGCAGCCAGATCGCCCTCACATCCTACCAAGTCTTTATGGAGTTGGCTTTAATTTTATAGATGAATCGCCAAACTGTTAGGACATCATGTTGAAAAACAGCAGGATTTTTAAAAAAGATTTTAAAACATAAGTGACTTCAAGGGAATGACTTGGGTGTGGGAGTTCTGGGCACAACTGCATTGCTATTACTGAGTAGTATTCTTTATGGGGTGATTTTCCCCCTAAAGCTAGAAGTTCAATGGAAAGTGTCATGGAAATAAAATAAAGCAGTGCTTTGGGAGACATTGTGGAAGGAGGTACTGGATAACAGCAGCTGGAAGCTTCCTAGCACAGTTCTATCACCATAGCCAGATCAGCTAGACAAGTACTGCACAGCTTTACATTAGTGGTGCTTTTTCATTTCTGGGTGTGAAAGGGAAGCTGCTCTGTGCTGTGACAACACCTCATAGCTGATAATCATTTATGGGCGTGAGACCTTACAAAGAATGAAAAGACGGATACTTTCCCCACCAAAGTGTTCACAATCTATATTATTCAATTGGCACAATAAAGGAAAGGGATAGAGTAGTAAAGGAAAACAGAGTATTTCAGTTATTAGTGCTTGGATGTTTGCAGCTTAACAGCTGATTCAAACCATTTCTGACTTAGGGCAACCCTTAGAAAAACCTATCATAGGGCTTTCTGGGGCTGAGAGCGTGTGATGCACCCAAAGTCACACACTGGGTTTTCATGGCCAAAGTTGTAGTCCAACACTCAAACCACTATGCCACGAAGGGTAGGGGCCTGCATTAGCACCCCCCAGAGATTTGGGAGGCCTACACTCCACACCTCCTAGAGGGCTTTTGGGAACATTTTGGACGAATTTTTTATTATTATTATTGACTGAGGGTCCTCAAGGCCTCAAAAACAGCTCCAGTGGCACACTTTGCCCACCCTTGATTATACAGTGAAACCTAGAATAAAACACAGCAGAGCAGAGTGCTGCTCTCCAGGTTTATAGCCAACCATTCAACATTTTCCTCCCCTGGTAATAAATTAGCATTCTATGGCCCCTGAAAGTGCTTAGGACTCCTTGAATTGTTTTGGTTCCCCTCATAGAGGATGGTGGCATTTTGGTAGGGGGGATGTACGTAGCTGGGATTTCTCCAAGGCAAGTGATGGTGTGTATATGCATTTTGGCAATGTAAGGAGAATATATCTATCAGAGGTATATATAGGAATTAGTTCTCTTTACAGCCAGGAAAATAACACCTCTGAACACTGAAAGAATGCAAGTGAGAGTAGCCAGCCCCAGGTCTCCTGTGGCAGAACTGTGTGCTGTCTGCAGATTCAGATGGCGTGGAAAAGGGAACTCTGTCTGATGTATGTGCATCAAGGTTCTTGACACACAGAAGAGTCCTGACTGGGACAGAATTTGTGCAAATATCTTTCATTTCACTGAGGACAGCCTATTTCATTCTCAGTCCATTTCAATGTATTCTTCTAGTGCCCACTACAAAAGTTCACAATAGGAACTCAGTTATTGTTGTCATTGTTATTATGTGCCTTCAATTAACTGAAGCTTATGGAAACTCTATTGTAGGAGTTTGTAGGAAAGATTTCTTCAGAGAGGGTTTGTCCTTGCTTTCCTCTGAGGCTGATGGGGTGTGATTTCCCAAGGTCATCTTGGCTGTGCAGGGATACAGACCCGGATCTCCCCTAACTCTAGTTCAGTACTCAAGCTACTATGCCACTGTAGCATCCCAGGATAAGCTAGCTGGAAGCATTTCCAAGCCCTTTTGTCAAATGTGACCTGAAGAAGGAAGTTCATAGTTTATGCTCTCAGTCATTGACCTTGCTACAGCAAGGCTGACAAAGAATTAACCTTGACAACAGTTTTTATCACTGTGGAAGGAAACAAACTCACAGTCCAGAAGCTGATGAACTGCTGTCAACTGAAACTGAACTTGTTGACATATATTTATTTCCAATAACAAATGGGCAGTTAGTGGTTCCAAGGACAATAAAGGACGGTCCCTAGCAGTCACAAGTCTGTTTTAAACGGCTGCATGTACTGTAACTAAAATGACTTCATTGTTACAGGTGCGGGGGGCCTTTTTTATTTTAGGCAGAGTTAAGAAGATTGTAACAGCCATATTCCCACTTCCTCCTTGCACTAAATGTGTGTGTGTATTTAACAGGCATGTGGTTTTTGAAAAAAAACTTGGAAAAAAAACTAAACTCATTTGGTTTTGCATAAAAAGGAAAATGAGGGTGGTAGGAAGAAAGAATCCAGTGGCACCTTTGTTTTATTTCAACACAATTGCTTTTTCCGTTTTACAAACTGCAAAGGGGAAAGGGTGGGAATGCCTGCTGCTTTTCAGTGTTGTTACAGTGACACCAATGTCATCTTGGGGGAATTGTTAAAGCATCCATCTAAAAATTAGTTTTTAAATGCCAGGTACAAGGGAAGTAGAGTTGTGCTGCAAGATCAAAACAAGATATTATAGCCCCTTACCATCAAGTACCTAGGAAACCAGTGCTTTCCTACCTTTTGCACCATAATAACAACGCTCTGTAGTAGTGAGTGTTGGAAATGCCAAGAAGACAGGGCAAAAGCAACACAGACATTACATTTCAGAGACATATGTGGCAAATGCAAGAACCAATGTTAAGCATCACTTTTGCAAATACACTTTTGACAGTACTTAATAAAGCCTTCCCAAATTTATCTGACAGGCTAGGGATGGAACCACTGTCAGACAACAGAACTGGTTGAAAAGTGGGACCCATGTAATGCACTGTAGGGAGCATGAAGGACTTACGGAAGCTCACTCAGGACCAAGTCACTGTGTGCTGCTTGCAAAGTCTCTCAGCTGGCTTGGCGCCTTTCTTTCAGCTTGCTTTCAAGGGAGTCTCCATAGGCAAAAAGAACTGATGAAAGAGTGAAATCTCCAACAGATTAATAAAAATTGTCCCTGATTTGGAAGCATCAAAAGAGTGAGTGGTCAGATAACAGGGTTTCAAAAGGCAAGGCTTCCTGTATTCATAAGTTTGCCTTGGATCTAGATTTAGTCGTGCTTAGAGTAGACGTGTTGAAGTCACTGAGACATATTAAAACATGAACGTGAACAACTAAGTTCCATTGACTTTTAGTGGGTCTTCTTGTTGTTTTTGACATACGGTGACTCTCAGGTGAACTTATCACACGGTTTACCGGGGCTGAGACTATGGGATGCATCCAAGGTAACCCAGTGGGTTTCTATGGCCAAGAAGGGCTCATGCCCTGGTCTCCAGACCACTACACCTCACTGGCTGCTGTTAAGCTAAACCGTAAACTAATGGATTCATGGAACCAAACAGGTGAAAGTTACTCATAGTCTAGATGTGTTAAGCTTTGCTTATTTGTGATCGCAACCAAGGAAAAGTAGTATGTCCAAGCAATAACAAAGATCTTTTCTACGAAGATATTTCTAGTTGGAAACTGTGCTTCTCCAGTAAATGAGCAGTAAACGGTTTTCTGGTTTTGACTTTGAGATTCTTGTGCTGTGTTCATCCCTCTGAAAGGTTAAAAGGTTGAACCTGAGCCAGCCCACACAGAAAGGAGGTTTCTTAAAGAGTGAAGGAAAGAGGGCTGAGTTCCTCCCTTTGTTTATCTCTGCTGGGCCTTTTTCACAAAGGAAGAAATGTTGTCATATCTGCGACCAGAAAGGCAAGTTAAAAAAACAACAACTGGACACACCACTAAGTCTGCAATCCCACACATGTGCTCACTTGAAAGTAAGAAGATATCTACACTAAACAGTAATAGAAGTTTGATCCCAGTTTAATAATCATGGTCCCACCCCTTGGAAACATAAG
Organism: Iguana delicatissima; assembly: GCA_948472985.1. Lineage (NCBI taxonomy): Eukaryota > Metazoa > Chordata > Lepidosauria > Squamata > Iguanidae > Iguana > Iguana delicatissima. Next base: position 220,982 of record CAOKZL010001265.1, on the reverse strand, counting down.
TGTAGTGGCACCGGTTGTACAGAATGCATTTGTACCAGGACTTCAACAGTGCTTAGTTTTCAATACACGTTGTTGTGTGCCTCCAAGGTCTGACTTATGGCAACCCTAAGGAGAACCTATCATGGTTTCCTGGCAAGATCTGTTCAGCGGGGTTTGCCATTGCCTTCTTCTGAGCCTGAGAGAATGTGACTTGCCCAAGGTCACCCAGTGGGTTTTCAGGACTGAGTGGGGATTTGAATCTTGGTCTCCAGAATCCTAGTCCAACACCCAAGCTACTTACACTCCACCAGCTCTCTGGAAATGCATGCTAAAAACATATTTCTCTGAGCACACTTTCCCTGTTCTGTTCAGCCTGGCATCTGATTTTTAAGATTTTGAAACCAATTTGGGCATTTTGCCCCCTGTATTTCTGTCTTGTATATAATTTACATTTTATTAATGCACATTGCTTTGACCTTTTTGGATATAAGCGGTATATGACTATTTTAGAACCAGTCAGTGAATGTACGAATGATCGATCCTGGGATACATAGTTGAAGGAGGTACTTTGAAACCTCTGCGAAAGAGCCCACTGACTCCAGCTCTACACCCCTGGAGCAAAGAGTTCAAAGTATATCCCCCAATCACGAATCTCAGGATTCCATAGGATGGCCCTATATCAGTTAAAATGCTTTCAGACTGCGGTAACTGGAAGGTGCAGAAACCCTTTAAGGGTTTAGAACGGACGTCAACATTTGGCCGTTTCCGCACTAGCCTGTTATAGCGCTGTGATTCCACTGGCAACATCCTATGGAATCCTGGGGTTTGCAGTTCCGGCCGGGATTCCATAGGATGTTGCAAGTGGAATCATAGCGCTGTAACAGGCTAGTGCGGAAAAGGTAAGCGCCACAAAGTCCCATACGGATCGCTTCGTTGTCTTTACGGAGAATAGACGCCCTTTTAAAAATGTTAGATATTGTTGGTTTCCACTCCTGTTTCTAGAGGCGTCTGTGTAGGACACTGAACTGGGGACAGAACCAGCGCCTTTGGAAAGAGGGAGTTGTAAAATACTTTCGGCTGTAAAAGGCGGCTGGGGGAATGTTTCACGTGCAGATATCGAAATTACTGTAAAATTCGACCTACCAGAAGGAGCTGTGCTTTGGAACAATGGCACCCCGTTCTCATTGAAAGAAAAAGGAGCGGGAAATGGAGATAAAGTGTCACTCATTCGATGATCACTCTTTTTCCTGGACTACCTCCTTATCCTATAATATAAAATACAGCCTCTGACCGGGAGAATCCTACGCCTGCCTACTTAAAACGAAGGGCCACGGAGTCCAAAGGGACTTAAATGTGACAGAAATGTGACTACACAGTGCTTACAATGTAATAGGTTAGGCGGAGCTACTACTTCTGCCCCGCATATGGCGGATACGAAACAAACACGGAAGAGAATGACTTCTGAAGGTTCGACTTTGTTCTTCTCTCTTGGCGGAAACCAAGAAGTACTTCCTCTTTCCGTTGCCTCCGCGGAGCCCGAAGCGCCCGTCTTCCTGTTAACTCTCGACAGGGAGGCGGGGGAGACGGAGGAGCTCGCGCCGACTCTGGCTGCGCGGTTTGAGGTCTGTGCCGGGGGCTCTGTTGCTCCCTTTCTCGGGAAGGAGGCGAAAAATCCGTCCGGGACGTGTTTGTTCACTCCCGTTTCCGCACTAGCCTATCATAGTGCTGTTATTCCGCTTTCAACGTCCTATGGAATCCTAGGGTTTGCAGTTTGGGGAGGGGCCTCAAAGGATGTTGAAAGTGAAGTAATAGCGCTAGAACAATCTAGTGCGGAAACGGTCCGAGCTTATTCGGGGGGATGAAGAAGGGGGGGGTAGCGAGAGATGTTTAGAATTCTCTGCCAGAGAGATCCAGTGACCCACCAAACTACAAATCCCAGGATGCCAGGGGATGCCGCCGTGGCGGTTAAAGTGGAAGCACCGTAACTGTGCAGTGTGAGGGGTCTGCTGGTGGAGAGGAGCCCCTTTGCTGGAGGATGAGCCCCGCGGCTGAATTTGCTGGAGCAAATACAAGATCTCAGGTCTGGTGGCACTTTGAAAAAATGAGCACTTCTTGTTTGGCACAGACTTTCCAGGATTCCAGCCCTCGGCATCTGACGAATTGGGCTGGAGTCCACAAAAGCTTAGACCAAATAAAAACTACTAGTCTATTAAGTGCCACAGGACACTCTTGTTTTTGTTTGTTTTTCTTTGTTGTCTCCCTTTTGAGGAAGTGTAAAGGATGACGAAAAATATAGCTTCGCTCGCTTTCCCCCAAATCAAAAGACACCAGCATTTCCTGTTTTTTGCACACAACAAAACGGTGTTCAGAGAGGAGTAAAATGAAGCGATTAAAAACACCAGCAGAAATATTGGAGTTTTTGAAATGTAGGGACAATCTTCAAACTAATCTAGAAACCTAATTATGAAAAAATTAAGAGCTGACAGATCTCCAAAAACTGGGCAAACTAAAGAGTTTGCAAAAAAAAAAAGGAAAATTACAGCTCAGAATTTAATCACTACACCTGCAATGGGACTAGTATCTTTATTTATTGTTACAACCTAGCACCCTGTGCTTAAGGAGCTGATCATCTTCCTCTGTTTGGCTGCTGGAGTGGCGGTTAGGAGGGGGAAAATGGCAATGGTGTGCTATCACTAGATACTTAGAGATCCAGAATTTGGTACTTGGTCCTGATGGAAAAATTAACCTTCCAAATAAAATAAAAACGCAGAAGCAGTTAGCTTATTTTACAACACATGCATTCCTTTGTTACTTGTTGGAGTCAAAATGTAGAAGTGGCTTTTCCACCTAAATACCAGTAAAGCTCTGGAATTATGTTCTTTGCCATCCAATATGGTTTTCTACTTCTGAACAGGAGGGTTAACAAGATGTTTTTTAATTTGTGCTTTTATTGTTTTCTCTTTTTAAAAAAGAAAATACTTTATTGGTTTGTCTTTTATATGTTGTTTATATGTAAAATGAAACCCATCAATTTTTTTTGAAAAAGCCGGGCAAAACTGGTTCATCAGAAGAGCTACCTTAGAGTTTAAGTGGAATATATAGTAGATCTGTTCTCAAAGGGATTCCTTTAACACAGGCCAGGTCTTTTTGTTGCTTGAGATGAAGAACAATGTGTGTCCCTGCCTCATTAAAGAAACTAACTAATCTTGCTGCTGATGAGGCAGCATTTAGCACACCTAAATGCAGCATGGTACCTCAAGGGATGCAGAGTAGCTTGGGAAGTACAGCTCTGTCTAGCAACATGGAGGATCTGTAAAGAAGCTGCCCCACCCCTGGCTGATAGTACAGTCACTCAGTAATATAGGAATACCACTAGAAGAAAGGGCAGGAACATCTGTGGGGGGGGGGTGGCGGCAGCACCTGAAGCAGTGTGTTCCCATTTAGTCTTAATTCCAGAAAAGGGAGATAAGAAGAATTTGGGGGGAAGAGAGTCATGTTTGGCTTTTTTGTCTATAGCAAAGGGACACATTTATCTGGCTAAAGCTTTGAACACAGGCTCAGGGACTTGACTGTGGACAAGTCACTGGATGGAGCTGGAGTTCCACTACCTACCTCCACTGAGAAAAAGAATGAACAAAATAATCCATGCACCATTTGCAGCCCAAGAAAATGATCTGAGGCACACAAAGTATACATGTTCCGTAAAGTATATGGACCAAGATCCACCTGAGTCCATGCAGCGACTTCAGTAAAGTAACTGAGAGACAGATTGGAAAGTGGAGGAGGCTGTGACCCACAGTATGTTCTTAATATGTGTCTGTGTCATCGATCGGAGATATTCTATAAACGTTTGTTAATCAGGGCATGAACATCAGACATTAGAGGTGACATTCTTCTGGTTTTGTTCTTTTGAAATCACTGGATCTAGCCAATTCAAGGAAAAGGGTGTTGGTTCGAAGTAGTCTATGAATCACAGCTAAAAAGTGTCCATCTCTCAAATCTTTCATGTTTTTAAAACATACTTCTTTGTGTTTTTTAGATACTGTGGCTGAGGGAGAAAGGCAATTCAAAATGGCAGAAGCAGTTTTTCATCCTCCAAGAAGAAAGAGAAGAGTTTATGAGTCGTATGATTCCCCATTCCCCATTAATTCCTCTGATGGAAGCATTTATGGGCAAGATTACAAAATTTGCCAGGCTGAAATTATAAATAGCAATGTAATAGTGAAGAATCCTGAGGATATTGAACGGCTATATAGCAAGGTATTCCTACCTGCTTTGACAGTCTAATGCTCAAAATCTCTCACATTTAGACCTGTGCTTTTGTGTTGACACAATGATTTATAATTTTTTAAGGTAATGATTGTTCTTTAGATTTGCCAAATTAAATACAGGCATAACTGAATTAATAAAGACTGACAACAAAGCTCCTTGCTACAAAGGCTTTTTGTGCCCGCCCAGCCCCCAGTTTTCCTACTTGTCCTCTGCCTAGCTGGACTAATTTAGGTGCATTGGCCTTGGGAGGATGGCAAAGGAAGTCTAAGGAAACACAGACTTTTGGTGCTGGTTTGCAGATGTTTGTCTGGAGTAAATGTTACATAAACAAAGCTTGAGCTGGAAAAGAATGAATTCTGTTTAGCCAGTTCTACTATAGCCCTGTGTGCTTGCCTACAACAGGAAAGGTACACTGCAGTTGGCTCCAGAATCCCATACTAAACATAATATAGAGCAGCAAAACTTAGAGCAAAGGTGAAAACAGGTAAGCTTGCCTCACCACCTACCCCGCAAGACGTTAAAAGAAGCATAAGTCTATATAAGTTTGGCCACCAAAACGACATAATAAGAAAGATAGTTTTTTAAAAATATCCCTGAGTACATTTTGAAAGAATCCTTCAAATGGGCTCTAAAGGGTTAAAAATATTATTTATGCAAGACTCAGTGTTTCATTTTACATATACACACTATTAGTTTTGGATAAAAGTTTGCTGAACCATGTTGAACTGCTCTTCTTCTGTGCAGTGGAGTATAAGAACCTACTCACTAAGGAATTTTAGTTTGAAGCACATAATAATGTCTAAGAACAGAAAGGAGACGGCCATCAAATAAATAATTGTAACATCATAAGTTTCATTACAGATGCCGAGACCTATATGGTACATCTTTAAACTTATATTTGGCTCTTGGTAACAGTTGCTTCTTGCTTTCCTAGGGATTTTTTGGGAAAGGTATTCTTTCAAGAAGTCGGCCAGAGTACAATATTTCAGATCCTGTGTTGGCTGCTAAGTGGCAAGGTAAATTCATCTGATACGATTTAAAGACATGATGTATGCTCAGTGATCCCATATGAACGGTCCAACTAATGTGTGTTGTTTTCTACTGATTCACTCCCTTAGAGTGGAAAGTATCATTTATAGATGCAGTAATACAGGGGTGCTGTTTTGTTTCTGTTTCCTAGGAGGGTTGTTAGAAAGACTGAGGGGAAAAAAATACATTTTTCAAATTCGTTTTCAAGGCTGTAGTGTTACAGGTGCCTTACGATGCACCCAGTCTTTGAAGATATATCCAAGTTATGCCTGGTGTTTTGTGTATGTTTTCAGTATGCAAAAGCAGTAATTTTTGTTTCTTGTTGCAGACTTCAGTTTAAATATGCCTGTAGTCTCTTCAAAAAAGTAAGTGCCGCTCTCTTGCTTGCCTGAGGCTTGAACTGCAACCACTTGATTAACAGTATAAGCATTAATTTTCTGAAAGAGAGAAATGTGAGTCAGTGTTTTATTCCATTCTAGATAAAGCAAAGGATTAAACTGTTCTAGTTATTTATCAGATAGTGTTTACCTCTACTACTGCTGTCTTAGAAATGCTTTTCTTAATTACCTTCTGATCTGTTAAGTCAAGAAGGACTCGGGAGGTTACATTTTCGTGCTCTAAGAATAACTAAACAATACTAAATCCTATCTTGGTTTCACTTTCCAGTATTCGGCTCACAATCATTACTCTAAGAAGTCAGTGAGCTAAAATCAGAAGTAAGAAACTTATCAGATGAAACAGCCTTAATTTTACACTGCCTGCTCTTCTTTTTTCACACTAATGGGTACTGAAAACTTCAACGTTTCATTAATACAAGACTTCAGAACAGGGATGGACAAGGTACAACCCTGCACATGTTGTAGAACAGCAACTCCCAGCATTCCAACCATTAGTTGTGGTTGATGGGAGTTGTAGTCCAGCAACATCTGGAGGCACATACATTGCTCGTCCCTGATTTAAGACATCCACATTAGCCTCTGAGATCAGAACTTGGGGAAATATGGTTAGCTTAAACCAGGGGTGGGCGTAAGTCCAGATGTTCTGAACATCAGCTGTTACAGTCCCTGATCACTGGCCATGTTGGCAGTGGCTGGTGGGAGTTTGGGGGCAAAAGATCTTGAAATATATATTCTGCCTACACTATGCTTAGTGGACAAAGTAGAATCAGAAATCGCAGCATGATCTTGTCTTGTTTCACCAACCATAGTTTAAGCATGCCACAGTTCCCTGTATTTTGGTCTTACAGAGAAGCTGTGGTTAGTTTAAAATCAAAAGTAGAAGTGGTATGCAAAAGAGGAGAGGAAAGAAGAATTCACAAAAATAGGACTAACTGCAACTTGTTTACATAGTTGAAACTAGAAAATAGGTTTCTATTTTTTTCTGAACCAAGCTGAGAGCAGGACAGTTCCCAGCCTAAAATTCTTTGTTTTTCTGTATATAAGTGTGCATGCAGTTGTGGAGAAGGTAATGACAATAACCAGAATTGTGGCTGCTATTTAGTATCTTGAGGTATTGTTCAGACAGATTGGTACCTGAAGAAAAGCATATGGGAAACCCACTGTGCAAAATGATACGGCAAACTGGGAAACCCACTATGCATCAGTCATTCTGCATCATGCACTTGCGAGAGACCTGCCTCAAAGAGAGTGGGCAGAATTACTAAGTAGAGCTCACTTTCTCTGCTTCTTTGTATCACAGGTACCAGTGTCACATTGAATGGGCTAAAAGCCTTATGCAGGAGCAAGGACTGGATGACTGCACAATCAATACGATCCTTTTAAACTTCACCAAACCCCTTAATTTGAGAGAAGAAACTGAACAGAATAGTGAATCTCAGGATGAAGAGGGCCTAAAAATGGAGACTGTTAGCAATGAACTGGAAGACTTAATGACTTCTTCAGGAACAAATGGGGACAAAGAACATGGCATGGAAAGTGACCCTTATTATGACCCACTGGCCAATAGTGGCCCTTACAAATTGGATATAACAAACTCTAAAACTGTAGCTAAGACTCATTTGGCAGAACGGTGTCCATCAACTGTGCGTCCCCAGTCCAAACAAGACAGTTGCGATGAAGAAAAATATCATATTTGGATCAATGAAGAATATAATAATGAGTATGTATTAATACAAGAAGAGGAATCAAATTTGTCTCCATTAGAAGCAGCAGCAGAAAGTGAAAAGTCACATGTAAGAATACAAGTTGATCTGTTGTTCTTCGTTTGGGAGCATGCCCCATGGGGGGGAGGATACTGTAAATCTTTCTGTGAAAAAAGGTTAAAACAAGACATTTGTAGACATGTAGTTTACATATGCACTTGTAATCATTTATCTTGACTGAAAATCTCTAAAACCACTTATGTGATGCTTATCAGTAAGCGTGAAGGTCATGTGAAAACCTATACAATAATGGTGGGTTAATTTAACAGAAATTGATCATGAACTTTTCAATTTCAGTTTTATGGTCTCTCTTGATTTTATGAGCAATAAATTATCTGACCAGGTCAGTTGTGACACCTGATCAGCTAAGCTTGTGGTATCCAGAAAGGTAAAACTTTTTGCCTTCAAACCTACTGTGACATCAGAGTAGGTCAGCCAATACAATTAATGCCAGGCAGAAAGAGAGTATTTTTCAGGAGTAAAGAGGCAAGAGGATTAAGAAAGATATTTTGTGGGAGAAAAGGAAATTCAGTCTGCTATCTATAGCTAATACTATAGCTAGTATTAACTAAATGACCTAGATGTTTTGATTGCTTTCTCATAACCTTGGTTTGCCACTTTCTTGTAGATAATTAAAAAAGAAAAGTTAGTATGCAGAAGAAACCCATTTAGGATTTTTGAATATTTGCAACTTAGTCTAGAGGAGGTAAGTTTGGTATACAGCTGAATTTGATAATCTTGGGTTGTGAATATAAAGCGTGAATGTTTTAACTACAAGGTATTTGCATTTTTAGTTAGTGCAATATTTTTTGGACCAAGTAGTATGGATCAACTTTGCAATAAGATATATTATAAAGTATTTTCCATCTCAGCAAACCTCTGTGTATTAATTGGAGCAATGTCACTTCTCTGCTTGAACAAGAGACGCTATTGATTTTTCAACAATGCTGTGGACTGTTAGAGATCGTTTTTGAGGTGGGGAAGTTAAATTCCCTTGTGACCCAGCACTTCAGCTATTTATTGATTTTATTTGTTGATTGTATTTGTATTCTACCTTTTTTTCCAATATGGTACCCAAGACAGCTACAATATAAGTTGAAACTTATATCATAAGTATACAGTAACAAAGTTAAAACAAGGCATAATGCAATGCTAAAAACAAACAATTATATTAAAAACAATTTTAACAATTAAATGTATATATAAACAATTATATATAAACAATATATAAACAATTTATAACAATTAAATGAATTTATATCAGCTAAAACATTAAAATGATCATCCCTTATATGTAGTTTTAGGCTATGTAAAAAATATTTTTGGTGTCTTTTGTTTTGTATTTTGGTGTATATCTTAACAAAAATAAATGTTTAAAAAAACATTAAAATAATGGTTAAAAATACCATGCATCCCAGATAAAAGACCTTCTGCATCAGTAAGTCAACAGTCAAAGGCCTGGGTAAACAAAAAAGTCTTTACCTCCCAGTAGAAAGAGAACAGAGTGAAGGAATTCTACAGTCTGGGAGAAGCCACTGTGAAAGCTCTCTCCTGCGACTTCACCAAATGTACCTGTGATGATGGTGAGGTCAAGAGAAAGCCTCCAGGATCCCTGGCCTCCAGGATCCTAAGACTTAGGCAAGCTCATATTAGGAGTTACAGCCTTTCAGATAGTCTCAGGTATTTCGCTACATCCTATCCCTCCCCTCGCTTTTCAGAGAATTGGTTGCCTCTAATTTTTACCTTCTCTCTCTTCTTCAGCAAGCACCAATGAGTACACTACCAGAGGTCAAAACAACTGTTCCCAACCCAAGGCTAAGCTCTGCTCCCTCCCATTGTGTAGAGATGGGGCTCTTGTTGTCATGAGTTAGCATAATGAATGCAGACGAACTACTCGCAAATGATACTCTCTCTCTCTCTCAGACAATCCTGGATAATTTTACTCCTATTGTCTAGTCCCCCTTTTCTGTGCTCAACAGAAATAACTGTAGCATTCTGCTCACTGCTTAGCTCTAAATGTCTGCTTAGAAGCAGAGAATTGTACCTAAATGTGGTGGTGTATTCTTGTTCTTAAATGACAAGCACATATCTTTCAATATGACCACCTGCAGGCAATATGTTTTTTTTTTGTTTCAACTCTTCCTCTCTTTTCTTACTATACAGAACACCTCCATGCCAATACTCTGTGATGCATATAACATGAACTATTCTAATTACTGTTTGTTTGTTTGTAGGCTTTTTTCTTGGTCTATGCTCTGGGATGTTTAAATATCCACTACAATGAGGTAAAATGATGTCTATAACCATATGTGACTAAGTTGTGCATGAGTGAACTGTTGCCCTCGGTATTGCTTGTTAGCACACTGTCGCTAAAATTCAGTTGCTAGGCCTAAATAAGACTGGACCTGTTGGAGCAATGGGATTTCCATGACAGTAGACTTACTGTTTGATTATTGATCCAGCAAGTTGGCTTTAGTTGGAACTAAGGTTTGGGTTTAAATCTTTGTAATAACTTCTGAGGCAATTTTTGCTTATTTTTAAAGAGGTGGGTAACATTTCCGTTTCTAGTAATCTTGGTTTTTTTCATAACTGGGCACTCCTTGGTTGCAATCCTACACTAGTTATGTGTTCCTCTAGAATTCAGTAGCATAGAATTGGATGAAATGGAATTTATATCAGTGGCTTTAAGTGGGCATCAGAGCACACATGCAGAAACAACAGGAGTGCCTGTGTGTTGTTACACCCATTTAAGTTGAGTGAAATAAATTCCATTTCTAAAACACACATAGATTGCAACAATTCAGTTTATTCGGAAATGGATTGTTTTGCAAGTTGGAGTGATAGCAAACTGGTGAAAAATTCTAAAAACAAGTCCACAGTAGATTCTTCATTATTTACTACTGATCTTTCTAGACATAGGGCTTTGTGGTTCTCATAAGCGACAATTCAAAAGTTAAGATGGTATTTATGTTCTCTTTTACACAGCAAACTAAATATCTCCTTCCATTTGTCTGGTGTATTTTTATGAATTTAATTGAATTATGTAATAGAATAGCTTTTGGAGTGGCCAAGATTGCTGACAACTGTCAACAGTGGTAGGTTGTATTCATACACTGTGGTTACATGGAGGCAACTGCTTGTGTTCTAGGTGCCTTTGTCCATCTTGAAGCTATGGGAGGTTTTCAGTGAAGCACAACCCAACTTTAAGACCACCTATATGGCATATCACTACTTCCGTAGTAAAGGGTGGGTGCCTAAAGTTGGGCTGAAATACGGAACTGATCTCTGTAAGTATTTTGTTTTTCTTGTTTGTATCTAATGGTGTTTACTCTACACCATTAGTTCATGTAATCCAGATCCATTGTGTACAGTGAGAAGAAGTACATGTGTTTCTGTTCCTTCTTCCACAAGATAGATCGGATGATGTCATCCAGACCGATCCATGAGAAGTTTTGATGAGATCATCTTCATAGGAGCCATCATGGCAGCAAATCTAGTTGCTGCTAAACATTCTATTAATGTGCAGATATTTGTTAGCCTCACCTTTAGTGCATTGGTTTCAGGGTTTTTTTCCCTACAAGATTAAAGATTAATCTCTGTTTGTCATATCCAGTCTTTCAGAGTGAAGCTGGTGTAGTTCTGTTCCCAGGAGCCTTGGCATCTGTCTTGAGTAGTTTGGTTCTGTTCCAGACCTTCCATTTTTGCATGCCATTGTGGTTTCTCCTGTAGGCAGTTCCCCAGGCTAAGGATCCCATGTAGAGGCAGGTGCATCCCCAGTACAGTAGTTGACACAGAGGCAGAGGAAGATTAAAGTGTGATTAGATAGCTGTGGCTGTTTTCAGCTCCTTACACATTATGTGGGCCTAGGTGGGATGTAACCAGTTTTAATGCTTCCCCATTTCCACGATGGCAGTATAATAGTGCTTCATTTCCAGTAGCCTTGGAGTGTTTGGTTTTCTTGTGAACATATTCATGTTCCTACTCTGATCAGAATGAAAACTGAGCTTATTTATATTACAGTTTTGATTGTCAAGGCTGGATAATGGTAAATCACAGTTCCTGTCCTAGTTCTTATCCACAATCCTGCACTGGGAGATACAGCTTCAAGTTGTAGCTGCAGTAATTTCCCATCTCATACTCCCAAATCTTTTCTGAGCTGCAGACCCCCAAACCCAGTGATATTCTGGTATGGGAACAATGGTTAGGGGAACAGCAGACAAGTTATTGTACCTAGATGCACAGCTATAAGTGACCACAGAGATTTCAGGGAGTCCTCCAGAGGTCCCTCTTGATATCATTGCTCTGCATTCAGCCATAGGAAAATATCTGGACATTTGTCGGCTGCCCACTCCCCCAAAAAAACCTTCTCCACCAGCTAGAAAATGACTGAATTCGGAGGGGCAGTTAAAACTGAGAAAAGTTGGGTTGGTAACAGGATACGGTCATTGCACAGTTGGTAATAAATTCCACCCGCAACAACCAAAAGAGCAAATTGTAATGATGTAAGTCCAATTTACACCATCATAATTAACCAACAGATTGCCAGCCATTCTTTCACATGATAAAATCATGACATTTTAATAACTGCTTGTTTGTTTTTCTTCCCATTACAGTGTTGTATCGAAAAGGGCCTCCTTTTTACCATGCCAGGTATAGCATTCAAGATTTGGATATATTTCTGTTTTTCTTTCGCATTAATATCATCCATCATTCATTCCATTAAACAACATTAACTTTTGTTTCATCCTCAATTCAAAATAGCATTTTTACATCACTAGCATCAAAAGAAATGTTATCATTTTGAGAAGGCACACACAAACTGGATATTTTAAATGTATGCTTTTTGCTTTTATCTTTTCCCAGATGATTTCACTAGACATGTCTAGATATCATACAGATTAGTACTGGATAGACATGATGAACAATTCATTTGATCTTCAAATGTATCAAACTATACCTCATTTGATCCACAGTCTTTAACTGTCATCAACCTACTGACACTGTTAAACTACATGACTGGATATATTAGCTGAAATCTGGTCTCTTCTTCATTACACATACTTTTGTTTAAAAATGCACTCACTGCACTATGGGTCACAAGTTTGGTTTCTACCATCTCTGCTGGCAAATTTTGTCTTAAATTGTTTTTATAATCATTGAATTAAAATGGTTGTCTTTGTTTTCCAGTTATTCTGTGATTGTTGAATTAGTTAATGATGACTTTGAAGGGTCATTGCACAGACCTTTTAGCTGGAAGTCTTTGTCTGGATTGAACAGAACCACAGCAAATGTTTCTAAGGTAATTAATAAAAAGAAATAAGCATTTTAAAGCCATAGAGAAAAATATTATGAAGGACAGGGGGATGAATTGATAAAATAAGGGCACAAAGAGGTTTTTAAGAGATCAGTAATAAGCAAAAGATCAAATTAGTTAGCAGTGAATGTAGCTTCCATATTCTGAAAATAAATACATACCTGGTTACTATTGGAAGATTCTCTTTGCTGTAAAACTTGTACTAGTGCTTGGACTGGAACAAGCCAAGACCTTTGCCAGTATCTCTGGGTGCTGCCGTGACTGTTTCAAGTGTTTGAAATAGCAGCTCTTATATTCTAGTCTGTCTATACCAAATGTGTCACATTTTAAAAATTTATTAATTTATTTTTCACAATTGAGAAAATGAACTGGAGACAATCAACAAAATCCTATTGTCTGTACATTAAGTTTGTTGCCTACGACTTTTGATTGTATATGTTCATGCATCACACCTTCTCATGGCAGTTTCATGCCATATTTCACACAGCAAGAAAAGCTGCAGTAGGAATGGGAAATTTAGAAACCTTCAGTGTGCACAGGATTCTTTCACCTCAGTCCTAATCTGGAGCAGGCTGTGAGAGAGTAATTTAAACAAAGACATCCACTGCTTGATTGTGGTTAAATGAGAACTGGAACCTTCATTTCCTATTCTGGGTGTTACTTCTCTAACAGACAATTTGGCACCAGAGATAGAAAAAACAAGGGAAGAATAAGGATAGGTCCCTACACAACAAAAAGCAAGAGCAGCACTTCAACATATTTCAGCAAACTTTTCCCCCTAAAACTAAGAAATATGCACACGTGAAATAAGACAATTAGATCAGGTGAGCCTTATAAACAAAAACACTTTGAACCTTCTAGAGACCACTTGAAGACTCTTCCAAAATGTGGCCTGGGTAACTCTTTCTGCCACCTGCCTCCACTTTTTTATTATTTCCATTTTAGTGGGCAAGCTTATAAAGCTATATTTTTGTTGTTGTTGTTGTTTACAAATTAGGAGTAGCTGGTGAGCAGGCTTATCTGCTTTCCCTTGTTCCCTCTGTTTTGCTCTTCATACATGTTCGGTAAGGGTTTTGGTGGGCGGCTGGTATCTACCTTTCACACATAACTACATTAGGAGCCTGCTGCAGTAGAACCCCCCCCTTTCCCAGCTCAGTCATAGTGTATTGTGTTGCTTACTGTTGACACACTACTGCAACCCAACACCAAAAGTCGGAATTTCCCCAGCCCTCCTCTACCATCATCTTCATGTCAATTCTGCTAAAATATATCCAGCTAGACAGAAGATAAGGGAAAAAGGGGCCTGAGTGGGAGTAAAAGCTATCCCCGAAAAGAAAGTTCACTGTCAAGAGGCTTTGTTAACTGAGTTACGCCTGTAGAAGTAAAATGTAAATCCTGTACCTCTTAACTTGAATATTCTTCTTTAGGCAATCCCCATGTAGGAAAATGGTGATACCGTTTATCTGATTTTGTTGCTGACAACATGCATTCTTTACCATCAGGAACTCATGTTCTGTTATTTGATCAAGCCATCCGATATGACTGAAAAAGAAATGCTGTCCCCAGAATGCCTCAGAAGAATTAAAGTTCAGGTATGCAGGCTGTCTCTAAATTTCTTACCTGAAATCCCTGACTGCTTCAAAGCATCCAGCTCCGTGGATAATTGCAGATAATAATGTTGAACTTTCCCTACCAGAATAGACCTAGAGGACAGCTGGAGAGATCTTAGTTTGAGAACAAGGATGCTGTTGGGTAAAGTATCTTTTTACCTAACTGAGCAGTCAGTTAGAAGCACTCAATTTTCTAGTTCACATTATTTTCTTGATCCACACAGTTCCTTCCTAAACACTGCAGAAGTATTGTGGGATCATGACACAAAAGTAATTTCCATGCTACTTCAGTAACAAGTGAACTGGTCTTAAAAGAGCACTGCAAAAAAAGAAATGCTTTTATGGTTATAAATCTGTAATGTAATTGCTTTAAAAGCATCTCATTCTACATGCCCAGGTATCCTTGTAGTTGTATATTTTGAACCACAGGTCACCATCCCACACAGCCCTCTCTTGTGACACTCTCATAAGTACAAAAGCGTGTGGTTCAAAGACAAAAAGGTTAAGAATTGTACTGCGCATGACTGAGCAAATAACTCTGAGGAACTCCCTCATTGTGAAACATTCATCAGATGCTGAGCTGACAGGACAGAATAACAAACAGACCCTAAAGTTACTTAAACATTCTACGCTGGTGTTTGAGAGTGTGAGAGAAATAGTGGAAAGATGGGAGTGTGGGAGAGGGAAACAAGATGGGAACTCAAAAAAAAACAAAAACCCTCTGAAAACCTAGTCAGATGATAGTGGGAATGCTGTTGTGGTGAGGATCTGTGTTTATCAGTTATTACCCCACCCCCTAAAAGCCATAAAATATATTTTCACTGCAGGATAATCATACCATGTGAGCTGGAAATAAATAAAAATAGAGTTTTTGTTTGTTCATTTTTAGGCTTTCATTATCCATTTTTCCCCAGGAAATTATTCTAAATCGTTGGGTCTCATCCTCTGAGCGCAGTGAACAAGAGGAACTATGATAAAATGGATCTGAGAATTCAGTAATATCAACAGGTGCATTAAACTAACGAGCAAATTGTTTTCTTGTAGACCTGTCACAGCATGGTGCCTTTTTATTAAGTTTACTATAATATTAAGTAATTTAAAGTTGTTGTTTTTTTAAAAAAATGGATTCTATAATGCTGTTTTTGTCCATATCAGAATCCCACTATTAAATTTCTGTTCTCACCCCAGCATCTATTAGTATTTCTTTGAACATTAATGTAATTAGGCCTCCATAATATGTTTATAGCTGTTTCTACACTGGCATTCCAGTTTTTAAAAGAATGGAGCATCAAAGTGTTTATTTCTGATTTGAAAGCATAAAAATGTTTGGAGTATGCTGGGATCTGGCTTCCAAAACAATCCTCTTCCTGTATCGTTTTAAGTAAATCTCAGTAAGTCCCATGGGGCTTATTTTCCAGTAAATGAGCATAAGGATCGTAGCACTGGGGTATGTATATCAAAAATACATCCAGAATGGAACACTTCAGATTTTCCAACTATCAGCTTCTGTCAGCCAAGATGCAGCTTATTAAATGTATTTGACTGTGAAGCAGGCTTCTCGCACATGGTCAGTGAATGCACATAATGGCTGGGAAGCCTGAGTTTGTTGAAAAGATTATCCCTTTGAGTAGAGTCCCACTCACATACATTCTTGCCAGAATTAGCAGAGATGGGGACATTCTCTCTTTCCTCTTGTAACCCCTTGTGCTCCTAAAGGGCTGGGAAGAGCATTAAGAGAAATGATAGCTTCCACACACATGCACTTCTGTAAGAAGCATCCTCTTGTTAGATTTCAGTCTCCTCATGAATGGAAGAGCTATACCTAGTTAGAACTGAAGCCAGTGACTTTTGTGAAATACTAAATGTCACAGTTCAGAACAGCAGACAGAAGCTTCTTGAAAATTATCACATTACGGCCTGAATTTAGGAAGCAACATATGCACGCAGTATGAAGAATTCGGCATTGTGAAAAGGACGAGTTCAGCAGGTGATGATGGAAGCAAAGAACCATGGTTCACAGTGTTGTGCAGTGGGCACACTCAGGAGGCTATGGCAAAAGTGTGATGCACAACTCACAACATTGTGCAACAACCACAGCCAGCCCAATGCATCATGCACACACAGGTGCCCACAGCACAACATATACTACGTAAGTCACATTGCAGTTTGGTCATTGTGCAACTGTGGCATTTGTCCTATATTTTGCTATTCTGCATGGAAACCACATAATGCTGTGATGGCATTATGTCTGCATGTGGTTGTTTACACAGTCCTGAAGGCCTACTGAATTGAGGCCTATGTCTCAAGGGAGCAATCTTCACTGATCTCCATGGGTGCTCCTGAAGAGTAAACATGCCTTAAATCAGGTGGCTGTCCCAGCTTCTCATTCTCCTTGTGAAAGAAAAGTATATATATCTTCACCTGATGGTTTTACTTTCATTTGCTCTATGCAACTGCTTTCTTACAAAGTCACTTGGCTCCCTGGGGGAGTGTCATTGTTTCGAGCAGGGTGATCAACAGCATAGAAGCCATTCTTGCATGTTTCCTTATAGATGGTGATATACTTGGAAGCTTTTCTTGTCCGTGGAATCACAAACCTTTCTGTAAATTCACTTTTATTCATTTGCTGCTTCTTTTGGGCATTCAGCATGCAATTAATAAATGTCAGTGCAAATGTGTAACAGTTGTGAAGATGTTCTTCGTACCTATTAAAGAGAGGAGGAAAGCAGACCAGGGAATTGGTGCTCTGTGTAACTATTAAACATTCTGTTACTTTGTGGTACAATCGTATCCTTTCACTCCTTTGAATGGTTGGATGCAAGTAGGATTATGACCAAATGTCCTCTTACTTATTTATAGCATTTATTACCTTATTATCTAACTGAGGACCATACAAAATCAGAAGAGAAATAGGCTTACAATAGGCTTACAGTCAAAGAGACTGGCACAAAAGGGAATATAACTGGTTAAAATAAAGACTGCATATATCCTCCTATGATTTTAGAGTTCCCCCCAAACCCCCACTTTAAACAAACAGGAAGCAGCTGTTATACCTAAGTTGTCTTTTGCTAAATGCAATGTGTCTGTTTTCCAAGAGAAGAGTTTATACTTTTTTAAAAAGGGCTTGGAGTGCTTTGGTAGCCTACTCTTGCTCCCAGGCTATATGCTGCTGGGTGGTCTTTGCTTAAAACAAAACAGATGAGGGACTCAGTCCCAAATCTGATGGCCTCCTGTTTAGGATCCAGAATAAATGGGAGGGATTTTTACATAATATGATCATTGTAAGATTTATAGCCTTATTTCTTTGCTGAACTGCAGTAAATTCATAAATATTTCATGGTGGACATTCTTATAATCTGCATTGCTTTTATCAGACTTCACAAAAATTGGGCACTGCAACTTCTAAAGCACTTGCAAGACACTGCCAGAGTCTTTCCTGAAATCAGAAAACCTGCTCTATATTTTCAGCTGTAGAGTAGTAAATTAGTATTTTAAAATCTCAAAACTTGTAACTAATCACCAGCCCCTTAATGTTTATTGGTGTTTATTACTAATTACAAACTTCATCAAGAGTAACAGAAAAGCCCACCATAATAGACTTCACTATAAAGTTCAGGCTAATCTCATTAACAGGAATTAAAACATACATCACCATCAGTAAATTATTTTTAAAAACCTACTTTATTTTCTATCTTTGCTTTCTCTCCTCAAGCACGGATGGACAAATGTGGCTCTCCAGATGTTCTTAGACTGTAGCTTCCACTGGGTATACTGGCTAGGGCTGATGGGAGCTGCAGTCGAACATGATCTGGAGGGTCACAACTGCTCATGTTTGCCCTAAAGCAAGCATGGAGAACCTGTGCCTTCTAGGCAGACTGTTGTTGGGCTCAAACTCCCATGAGCTGCAGGCAGCATGGACGATAGCTGGGAATGTTTTAGTCAAAACAACAACCGGAACATGACAGATTCAAAACCCCTTTCCCAGATTTGGAATGGGAAATACACAATCAGCCCTTCACACTTGTGGGTTTCACTTTTGCAGATTTCATTATTCACAGATTATTGGCTGTCACCTCTGCTGCCTCCCTATGCCATTTTTAATAGGGACTGCAAGCTTCATGAGGCTGAGAAACTGAGAATGAGGCTTGTAAGTCCCTATTAAAAATGGTGTGGGGCAGCAGTGGAGGTGGCAGTAATTCCCACCAGCCACCCCCTTCTGCCTTGTGAAGGAGCCCTGATGCCTCAAAGGAATCCATGGAGAGTTGAATATGGTAATCAAACTTTTTTGTTTGTTAAATATGGTTTAGGAGGGCCTACAGTTATTCACAGTTCTTCCACTTTCACAGGAGTCCTGTGTCCCTAACCCTAGTGAATATGGAGGGATGGCTGTACCTTGGATTGTATCTCTTTATATAAGCTAGCATGATGATTAAGATCTGCAGAGGAGGGCTTTCTCTCAGTCCCACATCCTTCGCTGGTGCTGTTGGTGAAGACGTGAGAGAGAGCCTTCTCCATGGCTGCTCCCAGACTGTGGAACTCCCTTCCACAGGCCCCCCTTCCTGCTCTCTTTCTGATGGCAAGTGAAGACATTTTTATTCAGGCAGGCTTTTGAATCTTGAATTTTAATTATGGAGCTCTAGTATGTGTGTAAAGTGATGTGCTCTATTTTTAAACAGTACTTTTAAATCCTTTTTAAATAATATTTTAAATATGTTTTAACTGTTTTAAGCATGTTTTAATAATTGGAATATTTAATTTCTTTTTTAACTTTTGTAAGCTAAACAGTCTACCAGTATCTTTTTAGATTATTGTAAGCTGCTTTGGATTCCATTTGGGAGAAAGGTGGGATATAAATTCAATAAATAAAGAAAAAAAGATTGTTTTGGCATGTCTAGTTAAAACGAATAATGAAGTGTTGGAAACTGAATAGGAAGTTATGCAGATGAGAATTTTGTCAAAATATAGATAATAATGTTAGATAAGAAATGATTAAGCACTTTGTAACTGTTTAACATTTTAAATGGTTAAACTGCCTTGGAAGGTTTAATATAAATATATAAATTATATATAAATGTTATGTATATATCTAATATATAAAAGTCAACGTTTGTCTGTTTGTCCCTGTCAGGCAGAGAAGACCTCATATGATTGGCTGTGTCAGGGAGAAGACCTCATACGATTGACTGCCTGAGAAGATTCTTTGGAATCCTGGGATTTGCAGCTTAGGGAGAGGCCTTTAGAATTCTCAGCCAGAGAGCTCTTGGGCCTGGCCAGTTGCTATGGAGATGAGGCCTGGCAGCAAGGAGGAGGGCGGTGTATTCCCTCAGAAACTGAACCTCTGTATGTTAACAACTCTGAATACAGATTGGATTGGGGAATGTGGGGAAAAGTTACAGGTTGGGGAATTAGAGGCACACGATTTGGAGAATTAGTTTGGAGAATTAGAGGCGCAGGATCTCAAATCTGTGTATTTCAACTGCACGTAATTCCTAAGATAAGGTAAAGTATTTCTAACCAGTATTACCTATGAAAAAATAAAATCCCAAGCAACGCCAGGTATATACACTAGTTATATATCAAATATAAATCCTGAAAAATATATCAGATATATCAAGAAAAATAATGAAAAAATGAATATTCAATTGTAAGAGCTTAGATGTGTGATAGCAATCTTCTGTTCAAAGCCTGAAAATTTTAGTGTTAAATGTCATCTTTTTCCCTAACATCATTCAGTGAGAATTGATCAAATGCTAAAAGATTTGAGAGAGAGGAAAGTAAAAAGCTTGTTTCTTAACCATGCAGTGAATATTTTTAATCTGCACTAGTGGTAGACAAGTTGCTAATAAAACCACCAAAACCAAAAAAGGGCTACTGTCCCATTTTGCTTTGCTTTGTACATTTTTTAGCAGGCAGATCAGAAGTTGCACTGGATTATGACCCTTCCTGCTGAGCTGTAAACTGCAGTGAAAAACTATGACCAGTAGGCTTTTCAGAGCCCACACATACTGCCCCATCCTAGGTTTTTAAATAATACATAATCAAACAGAGGAATCTTATGGAGGTTCACTGAGAAGTAAGCCCCAGAACTTGGAAAGTTACTTCCTAAAAAGTAACTAGTTATAGTTCCACAGCACAAAGTAACTACATTATAGTTACAAATTTTAAAAAGCAAGTCTTTATTTTCTTGTTTTTCAAAAATAAGTAGATTGTTACTTTAAAAAAAATCCCCTAAATATTAAAAGCTGCTAACCTGTGGAACAAAACAGGTTCATATCCACCTTGTCATTGCCTCAATCCCTACAAAACAGCAACAGTCATAGCACAAGCCAGCACTTAGCCAGGTGGTGTACCTCTTCCACCATTTGCTGAAACCACATACTTCTAACAATAAAGGTAATTTTAAAAGTTGCAAGAACACCACAAACGAGCTTAAGTTATTCTATAGTGAGTTACCACTGTAATGTAACTTTATTATGACTTTGGATTATAACTGGAATTACAAGTAACTATTTGTAACTAGTTAGTTCCAAGCTCCAAATAAGCCTCACTTGAGTACAACGGACTTTGCTCCCAGTTAAATGCATACACATCTGACTCATCTGACAAGCTGAGCAGAAAGCAAAGTCAGAAGCTATCTTTGGTTGCACAGATGGGCCTTAATGGAAAATGGGGTGGAGTGTTACTGGCAAAACCACAGCATTGCAAAAGCCAAATGGAGCTCTTTACAATATCTCTGAATTGCCTCTCCCCATTAGCAACATTAGAGGGCCAGCTTAGTGTAGTGGTTTGAAGGTTGACTATGACTCTGGAGACCCAGGTTCGATCGCTTGCTCATCCATGGAGACCCACTGGGTGACCTTAGGCATGTCACATACTCTCAGCCCCCAGAAAAGCCCGTGATAAAGTTGCCTTAGTATTGCCATAATTCAGAAACAACAACAGTAATTAGCAAGACTGGCCCTTCTGTTGGGCAGTGAGGCAGTCACCTCAGGTGGCAGATGCTGGAAGCGATGGCAACAGGGAAACAGAAAGCTGCCTTTAACTGTGTCAGACCATTGGTTCATTTAGTCCAGCATTGTCTTCACTGACCAGCAGTAATGTCTCCCCAGGATTTCAGGCAGGCTTCTACTCTTACGTTACTTAGAGATGCTTGGTATTAGTATTCATGTGAGTACTAATCAGGCCCAAACCTGCTCAGCTTTTGAAGTAAGATGAGATTGGACATTTCAGGGTGGCCTGGCAACATGTGCCACATGTTTTGCACGGCACCTGGGAAGCAAGCCTGCTCTTTCAGATGCAGCACCGGAACTGAGGGAGGTTAAAATGGCAGTTTGATTGGCTTTTGTATGTGGAATGGGAGAAGGTTACATCTTGTTCCTTGCTTCGAAGAGCAAAATGTCTTGTGACAGTACGATCCAGACTGGAGAGAACCAGGGGTGGCCTAAAACTTTTGCTGCCTGAAACAAAGGGCAAGAACCCATCCCACTCTCACCCTCCCACACCCACAATTCTTGTACAGAACAGCCCAAGTGGAAACTGAATCTTATTCAAAAACAGCAGTGAAGCTTATGAGGTATAAGGAAGGCCATGTGGAATACACGCCTCTGTCCGCCAATGAGGGCAGAGCCAGGGAGCTCAGGAGAAACAGTGGGGTGGGGGCAGATTCTGCCAGCTATGACGGCTGTTTCACTGACCCTGAACTTTGAACTCAAAATACAGAAATTGTTAGAGCCAACAACCACTCCTCCTCCTTTCCCTTACCATCATGGATTCATAAACATTTGACTCAACAGAGATTATCATGACTGATCAAGTGTGCAAATGGAAGCTTCACTCTGGCTCCTGAGGTAGGCCCTCTTCTGTTAAATTAAATATCACTCTCCTGCAGCAGCCTAAAGAAGAAATAGGCTTTGAAGTGGGATTCTTGGAAGCCATTTCTCCACATAACTGCTTCAAATCCAGCCGTTAGCCACTCTCTTAAGTGGAATTAAAAAAAAACCCAAAGCTGCTGTTATTAATAATCATGTCTGCCTGTTGGGTTGCATACCTGTGAGGAAGCCAGATGTCTGCTGCTGAGAACTGTTCTAGGTATATATCCCACTGCGTAAGCAGGTCATACATATCAGGCTGGATGAGGGGAATGCTTATGCATTGTTCCCATCCATATTCCACTTTGTGAACTCCAGTTTCATTATAATTATATACCAGACCTAGAACGACAAAGAAACTACAGGTTCAGTCTGAAGTGCAAAATAACAAGATGCATAGTTAGAGAAAATACTTTGAAAAAGATGTTCAGTGCTGTCTAATAATTCCTTGCAATTGCAACATCATTCCACATTCTTATACAAACATCTATCTGAATTGATATCCGCAGTCCTGAAATTAACTATACAAATGTTTTGAAAAGTGATATGGAATATTTGCAGAGTTCACAGCTAGCCATGCTAACCAATTGACTAAATATCTTCCTCTTTTCAAAGCATTGTTGTATAGCACTGAAAGTTATTTCCCTGGTAACAGACCTTCAGTGTTTGGATTTTAAATCAAGTTAGTAAATAGTTTCGCTTTTTAAAAAAATGAAACCAGCCCCTTTACGTGTTTGAAAGATAATGTTCCATGTTCTGTCTCTTCTTAAGTCATGCAAAAAGCAAAGGTAGCCATGTCAGCCAGGAGAGGAAAACAGCCCAAATCTTGTAAAAGCTTCATTAGACCAAACAAAAGAGCACAAATATATGCAGCAAGTGTTTGAAGTCTCCCTAATATAATTTTTTTCCTTAAATGGTTTAACTTTCCACTTTTGAATATACAAGAAGTTTTTCAGCTTTGTACTCCTCAAATGATTGCATACTTGTCACAGGCAAAGAAGTAGCTATTGCTTGCCCCTGTGTAAAGCTGGTTCCATTCCAGCACCAAATAAACACATGAGTTTTTACTAAAACATTTGGGACCTATTTATTCCAAAGTGTACATGCATGTGTACTGTACACCCAGTCACACTGTACATTGGTATGCTGATGACTCCCAGCTTGACCTCTCTGTTCCATCTAACTCACAGGAAGCTGTTTCAGTGCTAAACACATAACAGCTTGAAAGAGGGTGAACAAATTGAAATTTAATCCACATGAAACAGAAGTGCTTCTGGCCAAAAGGCAGATCAGGGAACAGGGGTTCAATATGGGTTGGATGGGCTAATGTGTGCAATGAAATCTCAGGATCACAGCTTGGGCATATCTTATACAGAAACCTGAAGCTAGATACCCAGATTTCAGAGGTGGTCAGGAGTGCATTTGCACAACTAACTTGTGAGCCAGTGGCACACATTCCTGAAGCTGTCAGATCTGGCTATGGAGACAAATGCTTTGACCGCATCCTGTTTGAGTACTATAACACACACTATGTGAAACTGTCTATAGAAACCATCTACAAACTTCAGTGGATTCAAAATGTGGCCACCACATTGCCAACCAAGGCTGGGAATTCATAATCCTCTCATTTTTACACCTTTACTGGCTACTAATTCATATCTGGGCAGAACTCAAAGTGTTGATTATGACCCAATAAAACACTGTGTAGCTTGAGTTTTATATTTACATGATTGTAGTTCCTGATGCGAGCCTCTCTGAATTTTAAGATCTTTCCCTCTCTTTGTCCCATCACTACTGTCACAGCCATGTTTGGTAGGGACACAGGATAGGCCCTTCTCAGTATGGTTGCTTCCATACATTGGAATCCTCTCCCATTAAAGGCTCAGCTGACCCTCCTTCTGCCAGAACACAGAAACCTTTTTCAAGTAGACAGGCCTTTGGCTGATAACTGGTTGGTCAGGAGGGGGCATTATCACACTATACTCTTCTCCCGCTTAAATAGCATTGTTTTAAAAATGCTATTAAATCAGGATTGGTCTGTTTGGCACCTTCAGAACCATTCTGGGATTACAGAATGCTAAAAGCTCACCAGGCACAGCATTTTGGACTGCCCCTTCCACTATATCATCCAAGACGTTATCTCTGCCCTTTTCTTAGTTTGTCACAAATGCATGCACAGGTACACACATACACAAACAGAGAACACACACACATGCAAAAAATAAATGAAAACAGTCTTACATTTAAAAAGTCTTTTATGAGGGCAGGGGAGCCAGCAGCTACTGATCTGTCTCATTGATGGCAGTTTTCATCTGCCAGCAATTAGTTGAGTCTGAGAGAAGAAAGCAAAAACTAATGGATTAATGAAATCACTGCTTTCTTAAATTGTAAGACTCTTTTCCACTTATATCTCCACACATGTCAGTGTATGTGTGAGACAGAGCAAGAGACAGACAGACAGACAGACTCCAGAAGGGAGCTGGAAGAGGATGCAGTGGGGGGCAGTGACCAAAATCAGCACAAAAGTAAAATTGAACTTCCACACAGGAAATCATGGCATAATAGAAGTGTGAAAGAGTTCATTAACATATTTTTAGCTTTAATAAAAACAAACATGTTCCAAACCTTCTCCCACAGGAAAACAACAGAAGAATGACACCATCAGATAAATCCCTGCCAGAGACACTATTATCCAGCTGTAAGTGCTATTTCTTGCTTCATGTATAAAGCCCAGGATTTTTTAATGGGGTGTGATATACTTTTATCTTCTTTATGACATTTAAATATGTTTTAAACTGTTTTGCATCAGTGTTTTTAACATGACAGATTGTTTAATTTTTTAAAATTTCTTTATTATTAGGTCTCTAGCTGTACCTTGTTTAAATCTATATTGTAATCCACACTCCCTGGTCAGGACAAAGGTGAGATATAATTGAATGAATGGATGAATGAATGAAAAGCATAGTTTTCAACTTTCATACTCTTTTTAACCTTACTGTAATATCCTTTTGATTTATTTAAAGTATGTTATTGTTTCAAATTGCTTAAACTGAATTTTATTTGTATGCTACCCTGAAACTCTGTGATATAGGGTGCAATATAAATGTTTTACAGTCAGCATGGTGTAGTGGTTTGAGTGCCAGACAAGGACTTCGGAAGACCAAGGTTCAAAGTCTCTATTGGCCCACTGTGCAACATGGGCAAGTTGCACTCTCTCAGCCTAAAAGGAAGCCAATGCCAAACCCCCTTTGAATAAATCTTGCCAAGAAATCCTCAAGACAAATTCCCTTTAGGGCTACTGTAGCTTGGAAATGATTTGAAGACACACTACAACCATAAATAAATGCTTTAATAAATAATAAATGGTGCATGACTGGGCAAAAGGAACCCTGCTTATTTCATGTCTTCTCATGAACATTCAAACAACAAAAGTGAGGATCTTTGTTTGAATGATACCTGTTTGAATGGACATCACAATTGCCAAGTGACCATATTTGTGCTTGCTTGCTTGCTGATAAGCAGTGAGTATTTATTCAGTGAACAGCAATTTCTGAAAGAAGCTTCTTAAATTTCAGTGGAAACCACTGAAGGTGTAGCTGTCAGATTGCACCTAACAGTCAGGTGGTGGAGTGAGGGGGACATGAGAATAGGAAGCAGTTTGGAGGGGCCAAAAAACTGGCAGAGCAGGTGTTCCGCTATGGCTGAGAGAACTATTAGGAGACACCAGCGATTCCAACACAATGTGGCCAGCTCTTTTTGTCTAACTCAGCCTTTTCCAGCTGGACTTGGCATAATGAGAGTTGCCGTGCAATCCATCTGGAGGGCGCCAGGTTGGAGAAGACCGACCTGAACCCCTGATCTTCCCTCCCCACACAACACAGCATGGGAAGCACTCCGCTCAGATGGAATCAGTAGTTATGGTGACAAGTTGGCTACTTGCACATTAATCAGTCAGCACTGTGCCAATCCATTATGGATGGTAACACTATACAAAATTAAATGTCCATTAGGCATTTATGATGCATGGGGAGAGGACTCTTATTTCAAAGGTTAATAACAGGCAGCTCTTACCGTTAGTGTTGGTTATTCCAACATGAAGATCAGAACTTCCATCATACCCTCTGAAAAAGAAATTTAATATTTTTCATGTTGGAAAACAATCTATTTATTGAAACTGAGGGTGGCAATGATACTTGTGTTGTACACAGACCTGTCCTGTTTTGTTATTTTCTGAAAACAATCAAGTTGTATCTAGTCCTATATCATTACTGTTATGATCAATGCTTTCAGGATTGCAGCTTCTAAGCAACTGATTGGCTGCATTAATCTATTTTTTTTAAAAAAAAATCATCACTGGCTAGAAACCTGCCTGTTAACATGTACATTAAATAACATGTACACATATTTTTGATACAAGTGCTCATGGAAACTGCAGATAGCAAACACCATCTAAGAATAGGCTTTCTCCCTTCTTTCACACACAAAAGAAATATCCCTTCTGACACAAAGAACACATGAGCACCATTATCACTAGCAACAAAACAAATGTATTAATATGCAAATTGAATTGATAGTGTGTTTTATCATTTTAAAATTTCTTTAATCAGCCACAGTTAACATATTATACTGAACCATTCTTTCAGAGTAGCCAGAGCTGAACTTGGGATTTCCGACTCGGCAATGACTTGTAATTAAATTAGGCCACAGGGCCAAATGATGGTATCAAGACATTTTACTTATGGGAATAATTCCTGCAGAATTTACCCACAAATCTATTAAGAGGAGTAAACTATACTCACCCAACAGAGTTGAGCTGAGGAGGCCTTAAAGTTTAATGCTGGGCATATACAAATACTGTGTTCAGTCTGTGGCATCCTCACTTGTGCTGCCTATCTGAAGGAGCCAGGCTATGAGAGAACTCAGCCAGTAACCTTAGCAGAGGACTGCTACTGGGTCTTCTGTCTGACCACAAAATAAACAAAACTAATAAAATACAAGTTACTACAAGCCCCACAATCTCCCACGCAGCATAGCCGTGCTTTACTGGGGGGCTAGGAATTGCAACACCAAAGTCTATTTTTCCCAGGCTCTGCAAAATACTTCTTTTAGTGCTGTAAAACCACAAGAGCCCTACCTTAGAAATGTTCCTGAAGTAGGCTTAAGTAAAAATGAACATCTTTCTCTGTGCCCATTCACGAAAGGGCTGGGAATGCTGACAGGTGCTTCTTCTAGTCTTCTGTAGGGCAGACTCTCTCCACATAAAGGGCAGTGCTTGGGCACAAAGGAGGCAAAGATGTCTCTCTTACAGTGGCTGATTTTGATTAAGCCTCTCTCTGAGTCCAAAGGCTGCATGGTTTCAGCCACCTCCTTGTGTAAATGTTGCTGGTTTCCTGTTTGATACAACCTTAATGACAAAAACTAAGACTTGGTCAGAGAAATGGGCATGGAAAGAAGGAAGGGATTTGTTTGCAGTGGACTGACAGCCCAGAGAACCAATCATTCTTGTAATGTGAGAAAGCTTGGCAAACAAGACAGAAGCCGAGAAAAAGGAGGGAGAGTTTCCAGTTGGGCATTTCTCTTAAAGAGCTAGTGATCATTTTAAATATTAGTCTTACCTGAGACTCACACTGCAATGACTCTGAAGTGTACATCCACTTACTATGACTGATACAATTTGTCTATATTGGTTCAGTTGCTTCTAGTCAGCTGCCCCTCTGCATATAAATAATAGCTAAAGTTGGCTTAACTGAAGGATCCTTGTATTTTCTCCTCTGCTTGAGACAAAAGAAGAGAATGTAATAAATGTTTGGAGTCACCACCTGTCTTTCCTGGCAAGCCCCCTGTGACTTCAAGACTTGCAACAGAGTAATTTAAAAAGCATGAGTGTAGAACTATTTCCGTTAGGTTCCCATGATAGGAAAAGATCAGAATTCTGGATTTAACGTTAATGGTAGCTGTTTAAAAGTGAAAAGTTCTGACTCTTGTTGCTGCTGTCTTACCAACAGTTTGAAAATATAGGGTAATTTTGGTGTACATATACTCTGTAAATGTACTCTGTATTATTGCTGTAACTTGTGGGTCATTTGAATAAATGACGCTACTAAAAAACCACCAACCACACTGTAAAATTAAAAAGTTACAACACAGAAGGCACACACAGTTTTCTCCATCATTCTCTTCTACAAAGCATAGTCTTATACATGTAACAAATTAGGTCGTGCTACAGCAGAATATTGCAT
The DNA here is from genome assembly GCA_948472985.1 of Iguana delicatissima. Lineage (NCBI taxonomy): Eukaryota > Metazoa > Chordata > Lepidosauria > Squamata > Iguanidae > Iguana > Iguana delicatissima. The sequence goes on along the minus strand of CAOKZL010001265.1, from coordinate 192,510 downwards.
CAGGCAGGCAGAAAGCTTGAAATATATATACTTATCAACACAGGATGACCAGTCTATGTATCTGAAGTCAGCAGACTCTATCACATGAAAGCTGAAAAAATGGGAACGTAGATTAACATATCTGGAGGGCACTGGGCTGTATTGGATGTATGTGCACACACATCTATACACCTTCAAATCACTTGCTGACTTATGATGACCCCATGAATTTCATAGTTTTCTTATGCCATAATATATTCACTAGCCTTTAAGACATCAAGAGCCTCTTTGCTATTTTTGTTTCAAACTGGAGTCAAATTTACTTCCAAGGACTGCAATCCTCAGCATAAAAAGGAGGAAGAGAGAGTGGAAGGAGTATAGCAGCATCTTTAAGACTGATTTTTATTTCAGCATGAATTTCTTTTTATGCTAAGAGACTATAACAGCCACTTATTCAATAACTACTGCAATCCTTAGTACACCTATCCCACTGAATTTTACAGGGTTTACTTCTAATTAAACCTACTTAGGTTTGCACACTATATCCATGCATGCATTGGTAGAAAAAGCTGAGAAAGGGTATCAAAGCAGGAATGGGAAAGAATGTCTCTGGATGACACTGCCAGTGCTGACACCAGGTAATTTTAGACCCTAGATTTAATGGTCTTCTGTACCCCCTTCTTAAAAGTGGCTGTGCATATTTCTTCAGTTGGGTAACACACAACTAACATTTCCTCTCCATGCCATTCTGTCCTCCACAACTGCATGTGCATTTCCACTGTCTAGAGCCAAACATTCCTGCTATATTTGGAAACTCTGCTAAATAAAGACAAGGGGGGGACATGGTGTTTCACATTACAGATTCTTCTTTGCGCCACTATTACTACAGAAGGAACACGGAATTTGCTTTTGCTCTCTTGATTGAATGATGGAACAAGCATTACTTTAATGCAGAAAGAAAAATAAAGAGAATTTGTATTCATGTGCCTCTCCATCTAAGACAATTCCAATTATAAGACGTTGTTAAAAATAAAAAAAGGGTGCTGTAGCAAGTGCCCTTGGATTCAGTAGGCTTCATCTGCTTTTTGTGTAGTCCAGGGCTTTCCAAGTGGTGTGTTACGACACGTTAGTGTGTCCCCTGAACGGTGTAGGTGTGTCACCTCCCTGGGCTGAGAACGAGCCCCCCACCCGGGCCTTGGAAATGTCTATGTTATAAATAAACCATATATTTTTAAAAATATAAATGAAAGATTTTGAGATATGTTGTATCCCCACACGTTATTACAATTTATGTATGTGCCTGAATCTTCTATACGGAGTTAGTTTAACCTCCAGTTTGTTAGTAAAGCTGAACTACTCTGTCGTGAAATGATGCGTGTCCAAAAAGTGCGTCGCCAACATGAAAAGTCTGGAAAAGTCTGGTGCGGTCATTCAGGCCCTGGGTTCCAGCCCCGCCCGCCCACGTCTCGTCGGACAGCAAGCCCGCCCCCTTCCCAAGCCTCTCACATCTTAAGCGAGCATTTCAGAGAGGATGAAGGGCCCTCGCTCTTCTTCTCCCCTTATTTTTAACACCTTTGCCGATGAAAAACCAGTGAGTTTTGTGCTTGGCCCAAAAAAAACCACCCCCACGACACCTCCCGCCGATTTTGCCGTGTTTTGCCTCCAGCCGGCAGCGTTGCTCTCCTTTTTAAAGTGCCGGCAGGGAGCGCTCTCCTCTCCTCTCTCGTTTCCGGCCTCAGCCGCGTCGCCCCTCTGGTTCTGTTTCCTGTTCTCTATGCCCTGCCCTCGCATTTACTGCTCTTCCCGCGCGAGGGGCTTGGCTCGCATCCATCCCTACCATAGACACCAACGTGGAACGCCGGTCTCGCTTTACGCTCGGGTCCCTCTCTTAGCGCCTCCGACCGGAAACCAATCCCCGTGTAAGAAAGGGCCGGGTAGCTTTTGCCGGCCTCCGAAACCGCTCCTCCCTCCCGTCGCTCCACCCCGCCTCCAGCTCCACAGCGGCACTCAGCGGAACCAAAATGCGAGGAGCCGGGAGGGGAGGGGAAGCCGAAGCGGGAGTGGAGCCGGAGGAGACATGAGCACCACGAAGGACGTGACCTGCAGGTCAGAGGCGGGCACCCGTCCCCTGGGATGGGCGCGCTTTCTCTCTCCCGGTCCCCGTCCCCCAGGAACTCGGACGGGCGCTGGGAAGCGCTCCGCCCCCGGTGGGGAAGGGTGGGGATGGGGCCGGGATCCCCCGGCCCTCCCCCCCCGGCCCCACGCTGCCCCCTTGACTACCGACATCACCCCCCCTTACCCTGTTGTTACTCTGCTGTTGGCTTCCCGCCTTCATTTCCCTGGTAACAACGCCTCCCCCTCTCCCGCCCCTCGGAAGCTGCTCGGCGAGTCCTTTCTCCCGCCGAGTTTGGCGTGGGCTTCTCGTAGCCATAGTAATAATAATAAGGAAGCCCGTTTCGTGTAGGAAGCCCTTCACAGAACAAGAGAAGGCCCTTTGGACGGGTGGCCCGCAGGACAGTGGCGAACTGCAACTCCCATCAGCCTTCGCATAGGAAGTAATGCTGGGTTTCGCAGCCCTGCCCTCCCAGTAACATCTGGATGGCCACATAGGCCCCAGCCCTGACATAGGACATAACTGCATTTTTACCCTGCCTAGACTCTAGTGAGATCTCTCAATCAAGGCTTGCAACCTGCCTTTTGAGCAATGTTTCTTAAGTGTGGATAGTGGTGTGACTTTGTGCAACTGGGCCAGGTGATTCCATCAATGTAAACTCACCCCTGCTAATCATTGCTTGTCTGTTTAGCTTATAAGCAGCTGGAACTTGGTACAGTGGGCAAGTGGGACAGAAAACTAGGTAGTTATCCCAGTGTTCCTTGATCTCATGCCAAGAGGTCTTGTCAGTTTGTAGTCCCACTCTCAAAATCTTTTTCCAAGCATATATTACCAAGTACATTCTCAAATTACACCCCAGGCCCTTAAATATACTTGATAAATTATCTTAAATCTACCAGAAAAATACCAGCTTTTAAATCCACCAGAGGCCTTAATTTGAAACAGGATTTACTAGTAGTAGCCCTGGAACCTGTTTCCAATTTCTACGTTCCAGCTCTCATCTTTGAAATTAGGTTCCAATTGGTGTCAGTACTTTGCTAGTTTTAAATCCTGATAGAGGTAGACCACAAGGAAGAAACTTTGGCAGATTGGTCTACCATACCTGAAAAGGATCAATGTACAAATGATGTATCTGAAATCTGTTGCTATTTGTGACTATAAACCTATGTCACTGCAGGTATTTTCTGCAAGGGGTGTGCCGTGAAGGAAATAGGTGCCTGTTTTCACATGACTTATCTACAAGCAAACCATCTACTATCTGCAAATTCTACCAGAAAGGACAATGTGCCTATGGAACTCGCTGCAGGTACAAACTGCTAGTCTTCTGAATAGGTTCTGAAGACTTTTTATTGTGTCAATAGTATTTAAGAAAATATTACCTCTATAAGAATAGCTTGTCTCTATTTGTCCGGGGAGCCCAGGAAGAGCTTTATATTCCAGTGTCCTGATTGCAGCCAGACACATTTCGTGAGAACTTATCAGCTGTTGGGTGGCTAATTTTATAGATGTGTGCAAGACTAGCATTATGTAGGTCTCACCAAGTTCAGTGGGGCATCCTTCTAGGTAAGTGTGTAGAATTGCAGCCAAGTGATACTTTAGCGTTAGGTATCATGCAGAGCCCTGTTTGCTGCTCTAGAGCTCCAATGCTATGTCTGTTTGTTTAGGTGTATTTCTCAGTGGGACTTGCTTCTGAGCGTGTACAGAATAGCACTGCTAAGCTTGCAACCTCTGTAAAACTGGTCTCTTCCCCATGCTGACGATTGTCTGTCCAGCTTCGGAGAAGATATTGGAAATTAAGCTCTTATTGGGAATCAGGAAACAAAACCGTGTACAGGCTTGTGTTGTTAAGCTGTAGTCTCTTATCTTTGCTTCTGGAAGAAAGTCCTATTAAATTTAGTGCATCTTTTTTGTTGACAGGATTGCTGTACTCTTACACAGCAGTGAGCTTTTAATGCAAATTAAGCGGTTCCTGTATAACTAAATCAGAATAAATTCTGACATTGGCAGGAACAGGATTTCAGAGTCTCTTGGTGATTTTAGTTATAGTGCCAAACGTGGTAGGCAAAGTGCCTCACTGAGGCCACATGCAGGTCCCTAAGATTGTTTTGAAACCTCTCAACCCCTCCATACTCCCTAAATTTCCCTTTTTCTGGCCAGCAAAAAGGCTGAATTGCTCTTCTGGAAAGCTTCAGGAGTAGCAAGTCATCTTTTAAATAGGTTGCAGGGGACCTTGCACCATTGAACATTTTTTTAAAAATCCATTTGCTAAACCAGATGTAGATTTTCAGCCACTTCCATTCCTTATGGCATTTCTGACAGTCTTAAAGAGTCCCTGAGACAGAAAGTTGGCTCCCTCCCCCACTGCAGAGGGTGTAAACAGATATACTAAAAGCTAAAAGTTCTTACTCCTCGTGATTGCTTTTTTAAAGAATAATTGATTCATGTGTATAGTGAGCTTCCTTGTTAGGAATACTATTACATCTCTGTTGCTTTAAAAAAAAAACTAGCGCAGTAAGAACATTTTTCTGAAAGTGTTGCTAGCATTGAAAGCATTAGAAAATGTACAGCAAGAGTTGTGCACTTTTCCTTTGTGTATAAATGCAACCCCATTGAGCTGAATGTCAGTATTAGTTATTTTTTGTGTCTTTTTATTGTTCTTAAGGTACGATCATATTAGACCCCCTGCATCTTCTGCATCAGGTGTTGTGAGTGGTACTAAGCCACTTTATGCTTCTGCACCACCATTTCACAGCCTTAACTCTCTGCCAGACCAAAATACGCTGGTAACCAAAACTAAAGTACAAGAGCCTGGAAAACGGGAAAAGAAAACCCTAGTACTCAGGGACAGAGGTGAGGCGGAGTGGATCATCAGTACTTCAGTTTCTTCATTTATTTACTGTTTCTTATCGTCTTGTTCTCCCAATTTGATTCCACATCCCAATTTTCCAAAATGATGTCTGTTGTTTGGCTGGTATTAGTAGGAATTGCTGAAGGCAAGACCAAACTGTTTTCTTTTGCTGTGTATTTCATCTGCCAGTAAACACCAATGGCGGGAGGAGTAGAGTAGAAACTATAGTACAAGACTTGCAGGAAGGGCCCGGGGACTTAAGTGTCTCTACACTAATGCACGGAGTATGGGAAACAAGCAAGATGAACTTAAACTCCTAGTACAACAAAATAAATACGATTTGATAGGCATCACTGAGACCTGGTGGGATGAGTCTCATGATTGGAATGTAAGAATAGAGGGGTATAGCCTATTTTGTAAAAATAGACCAAACAAGAAAGGAGGAGGAGGAGTAGCCTTGTATGTCAAGGATGTTTTCACCTGTGAAGAGATCCCTGACTTAAACCCAGAAAGCCAGGTCGAGAGCATCTCGGTAAGAATTAAGGGAACGAGAAACAATAGGAATATTCTGGTGGAGGTTTACTGCAGACCTCCAACCCAGGCTAAGGACTTTGATGACGCCTTCCTCAACCAAATGACTGCACATTCAAAAAGGAGAGATACAGTAATAATAGGAGATTTCAATTACCCGGATATATGCTGGCAGTCAAACTCTGCCAAGACAGCAAGGTCCAGCAAGTTTCTTGCTTGTCTTGCAGACAATTTCATAGTCCAGAAGGTGGAAGAGGCCACAAGGGGATCAAATATTCTAGATCTGATCCTGACCAACAGGGATGGCCTTGTTAATGAGGTAGAAGTGGTTGGATCTTTAGGGGGGAGTGACCATGCCCTATTGGAATTTGGCATTCAGTGGGAAGGAGAAGATAAGTGTAGCCAGACACTCATCTTAGATTTTTAAAAAGCAGACTTCTGTAAACTTAGGGAGCTGCTGGCTGGAATTCTGTGGTCAAGAATAGTGGAAGGGAAAGGAGTTCAGGAGGCATGGGAGTTCCTTAAAAAGGAGATACTGAAGGCACAGTCTAGAACTGTGCCAATAAGGAGGAAAAATGGAAGGCATCTGAAGAAACCAGAATGGTTGACTAAAGAACTCTCAGCTGAGCTAAGTGTTAAAAGAAACATGTACAGGAAATGGAAGAAGGGGGAAACCACCAAAGAAGAATTTAAGCAAGTGGCCCGGAGATGTAGGGAGGAGGTCAGAAAGGCTAAAGCACAGAATGAATTTAGGCTGGCCAGAGACATTAAAAACAACAAAAAGGGCTTTTTTAAATATGTCTGCAGCAAAAGGAAAAAGAAGGAGATGATAGGGTCGCTGCGCAGAGAAGATGGCAAATTACTAACGGGGGAAGAGAAAAGGCAGAACTGCTTAACACCTTCTTTGCCTCAGTCTTTTCTCAGAAGGATACAAGCACTCAACCTGGCAGTTTGGAAGCAGGTGAGGAAGCAGGGGAAATGAGGCACGTAATAGGTAGAGAGATGGTACAGGAATACCTGGCCACACTGGATGAATTCAAGTCTCCAGGGCCAGATGAATTGCATCCTAGAATATTAAAAGAACTGGCAGAGGTAATTTCAGAACCGCTTGCTATAATCTTTGAGAAATCTTGGAGGGCAGGATAAGTTCCGGCAGACTGGAAGAGGGCAAATGTTGTCCCCATCTTCAGGAAGGGGAAAAAAGAGGACCCAAATAATTATCGCCCAGTCAGCCTGACATCAGTACCTGGAAAACCTGGAGTACTCCAGTACCTGGAGCAGATCATTAAGCAGTCAGTTTCTAATCACTTAGAAAGCAATGCAGTAATCACGAGAAGTCAACATGGATTTCTCAAAAATAAGTCATGCCAGACTAATCTTATCTCTTTTTATGACAGAATTACTAGCTTGAGAGATGAAGGGAATGCTGTGGATGTAGCACATCTCGATTTCAGGAAGGCCTTTGACAAAGTTCCGCATGACATTCTTGCAAAGAAGCTAGTAAAATGCGGGCTGGACAGGGCTACTGTTAGTTGGATTTGTAATTGGTTGACCGACCGAACCCAAAGGGTGATCACGAATGGCTACTTTTCATCCTGGAGAGAAGTGACTAGCGGGGTGCCACAGGGTTCTGTCCTGGGCCCAGTGCTGTTCAATATCTTTATCAATGACTTGGATGAAGGAATAGAGGGCATGCTCATCAAATTTGCAGATGACACCAAATTGGGAGGGGTTGCTAATACACCAGAGGACAGGATCAAAATTCAAAATGACCTGGACAGATTGGAGAGCTGGGCCAAGGCTAACAAAATGAAATTCAACAGAGAGAAGTGTAAGGTCCTACACTTACGTAGAAAAAATGGAATACAGAAATATAGGATGGAGGACACGTGGCTAGATAGCAGTATGTGTAAAAGGGATCTAGGAGTCTTCATAGACCACAAGCTGAACATGAGTCAGCAGTGTGATGTGGCAGCCAAGAAAGCCAATGCAATTCTCGGCTGCATCAATAGGAGTATGGTGTTTAGATCGAGGGAGGTACTGGTACCACTTTACTCTGCTTTGGTTAGACCTCATTTTGAATACTGCATCCAGTTCTGGGCACCCCAATTCAAGAAGGACATGGTCAAGCTGGAGCAAATCCAGAGGAGGGTGAGCAAAATGGTGAGGGGCCTGGAAGCCATGCCCTATGAGGATAGAGAGCTGGGGATGTTTAGTCTGCAGAAGAGAAGGTTAAGAGGGGACATGATAGCCATGTTTAAATATCTGAAGGGATGCCATGTAGAGGAGGGAGAGGCCTTGTTTTCTGCTGCTCCAGAGACCAGGACAAGGAGCAATGGATTCAAGCTGCAGGAAGGGAGATTCTACCTGAACCTCAGGAAGAATTTCCTGACAGTCAGGGCTGTCCGGCAGTGGAATATACTGCCTTGGAGTGTAGTCGAGTCTCCTTCTTTGGAGGTTTTTAAGCAGAGGCTGGTTGGCTATCTGTTGGGAATGCTTTGAGGGTGTTCCTGCATGGCGAGGGTTGGACTGGATGGCCCGTGTGGTCTCTTCCAACTCTACATTTCTATGATTCTATAAAAATGTGATTTGTAGGAAATAAATTATGCATCTATGCATGCCAAGGGTGGGTAAATCCTAGTTGCTGTTGCCTGCTTGCCTGTCTGCTTTAAAATATGAAGCTCTTGATGCATACTTTCTCACTAGCTCTGTGCAGAGAGCTGGTTCGCTATAGTTCTAAAATATGGCTCTTCTCAGGATTCCATCCAGCAGATCAGCATTGCTCCAGAACTTTCACTAGAGATATAGGGGATCTCAGGAGTTGAGAATACTTTTTATCGCCTTTGTCCGATAAACCAGCTGTTGTCATACTTGGGCAGAGATAACCCAGCTGTGGTTATCTAAAACTAGGAACCTCTTGCTTAGATTTCTGTAACCTGCCATATTTTGGGCTACCTTTGAAAAGGAGTCTGGCAACTTCTGTTATTTCAGAACAGTTCTCCAAGGCTATTAACTTATGATTCAAACATATTAAACTAGTGCTCTTGTTGGCTGTCCTAGCTCCCAGTCCATTTGAAATTCCTATTCCCATTTTTGGCTTTAACCTTTAGAATCCAAAATGGCGTTGTGCTAACTTACTTGAAGGTAATATATTCAGGTATATATATTACCTTATGTTATATCTTTCCATATAACATCACCCCAATCCTGATGTCCTTTTTGGAGGCTCTTCAGTAGGTGCCCCAGAACCATACCTGATAATGTGGCCTGTAAAGATAGGCCCTTTTCAATGCTGGTATCATGGCTGTACAGTGTACTCCTCAGAGAGATCTGTATGTTCATTTGGTGTCAGGCAGAGGTTTTTTTACATGTTATATATACACATACACCACACACACACACACACACTCTCTCTCTCTCTCTCTGCTTTTTAGTGTACTACTGGGGCTTTTATTGACTCTGTAGTTTGTCTGTTTTAGGAGTTGTTCTTGATTTTATTTTTTAATCTCAGCTAAGTGTATAAGGTGGTGTAGAAATACTGTAAATAAATAAATGGATCTAACTCTTATGCATTAGAGTACCCAAGGAACAGAAGCCAGCATCATAGTGTGCAGATAGGTACACGTTTGATTCTCCATGGGTTGAGAAAGAAAAGCAGGTTTAGTCCCTCTCCTAAAGTGTTCTTTTGCCTTCTCCCGTGTAAGTGAGTGGATGTCACTAAGGTAGCGGAGAAACGTGAAATGTTGCATTTCAGGAAGTCATTGTGATGCAAACAAAATCTACTCAGCATTCCCCTCCAAGGTCTGTGAAAGTTGCATGCCCTCCCTTCATATACAGTGTTATGTGCTATGCCCGATGATTGGCCTTTTCCCATTATGCAGTACTTTGTCCAGCCTTTTTTAAAAACTGAGATGCATGCTTTGCTGGTGCTTTGGTTTACATGATTTCATTTCTTGTGGTATTACTGGGTAGCTGGAGAGAATAAAAGCTTTCTGTGGTTTGAAGATGAATGTTAATTTATCATGTTTGACAGAAGCTGGCAAAACAATGCCAGCTAGTAGCTTACTACCTTTATAGTGGAAATTCCATGAGTAGCCTACCATGGTTTTATAGTCTCCTATTTTTTTGAATGAGATCAAATAATTTTTTTCTCCTCCAAGATTTATGTGGATCAAAGGAGGAAAGGACGAGATGCAGCACCGTGAGCGATTCTGCAAGTTGCAGTGTTCCAATGCATGCTCCTGAAACAAAGCCCCACTCATATTTGGATGCAATTCGCAGTGGGCTTGAAGAAGAGGAAACTGAACCTGGAAGTTCATACACTGATGGTGAACAGTTGTGTCCCTATGCGGCAGCTGGCATGTGCCAGTTTGGTGACCGATGTATCTACCTCCATGGGCAAACGTGTGAGATCTGTGGGTTACAAGTACTTCATCCCTTTGACCCAGAACAGAGGAAAACACATGAAAAGGTAGAATTGTCCAGAAATAGAACCAGCTTGATTGCATATTATTTTTAAAATGCTTTAGAGATCTGTGATTTCCTTGGTCTTTAGAGGCCTGTTTCAGACCTGAAAGTGAACCATAGTTTCACACTATGAAACTGAGCAGTAGTGAGCCTGGTGCTTGTGAGACTTCCTTCACCCCTCATGCATGCAAGCAAGCATCTAAACTTAAGGGACTGTAGCTTTATTTAAATGATGGCTTATTGTTGCAAACATCAGTTTAAAGAAAGCACACTTCCTCCAGTTCAGATGTCACGGGTAACTGTAAAACTTTTTTACCTTAAAACAGAAGCTTTTCTTCTACTACACACAAGTGTGCAGTAAGATGAATAAAGAATGTGTGCAGTGTGGCTCATTCTCATAATCAGAAACCATTATTTCCCTTTGTACCCACTCTTGTAAGTTTTTGATGGAATACTTTATTTTTGGTTTTTAATTATATAACTTGTCTGTCTGTAAGCCTCATTGTATGTTATCTCCATAGGTTTGACAGGGTATATTATTTCTCTTTCAGTAGAATAGTACTGGGAAAATATAAGTATAACTACGTGAAATCCATTTCTTCTGAAAAAAAGCAAAGCGTAATTTGTTAAACAATTTTTGAATAAATAAAACTTGCAGAGACACAGTGAAATATGTGCACTAGAACTGTCAGAATATGAGGACACCAGCTCTTGCACTTTCTGAGTTTGAGTACAGTGGGACATCAACTTGCTAAAGTACTTTCTGCATTTGAAAACAGGATTAGAAAGTTTACTTCTAAGTTTAACGGACTGGTTTTAGTTGTATATGAATTAATTTTATCAGTTGCTAATTATAACATGCAATCCTTGGGATCAGGGATTAGGTTACATAGGTAATAAACACTAACCTGTTGAAAGAAGTCTCTGCATATTTTTGGATGAGCAAGGTTAAGTTAGTATACTGGTGGTATTACATGCCTATTAAATTAACACAGACCAATTAAACCAGCTTGATAATATATTAGAGATGATGTGGCTGTATAGAAACCTGTCTTCATCTATGGTGACAGTGTTCCATGGTACAGGAGTTTTGGTAAGACATATGAACAGAAAGTAATATTATTACCTCTCAAAATATTAATGAAGATTTTGAGCTAGATCTGTTAAGTTTTAATCTTGGTACCATTAGAGACGTTGCCAGTAAGAATCTTACATCCTTCCTGCTGTTGGCAGTGAGCAATTGGAAAGAGAATGTAGTTCAAGAGAATGTGCTTGGGTAGTTGGTATGACAGAGTTTGGAAAGTAGTTCTTTGTTAGAAAGATTGACATACCAAATTAGACAAATGAAGGAACAGATAGTGACACTTTTAAGACAATGTGTTTCTTGTGTATCCGCCATATGAACCATAAGGAACAGGATTAGAGAGGTATACTTACATTTTGGGGTATTTTATAGACAAACTCAATACTTAAATATGAAAGGTAATAACTGCATTAATTTTTTTTAACCCATTCATTGATGTAACAGATGTTCATGCATGTATCTGTGTAATAGTTGTCATTTTAGTATTGACTGTTGATATTTTTCAGCTTACATTGCTTTTCTTTTTAAAAAAATTTTTAAAAAGTGAAACCAAAGGAAAATGTTTAAAGCATAATGCCAAATGCTGAACTTGCCATCAGATTCTCATTCTTAATTGATTAGGAGTAGTAAGTGGCCCCTGTAGTAAAATCTTGCAGTGCATCCTAGATGTGTGCACCCTAGATTTGTGCACCATGTAGTTTAGAGTATTGGAGGGTAAAAGTTAGCATCAGAAGGAGTCCTTGTTCTTACCATGGGTTTCACTTCATGTGTAATTTTGTTAGTTAAAAATACAAGTGGATAAGTCAGAGCAGAACAGTATGCTTCTTCTAGCACTTGCATGTTTGATTTGGCTTGTTGCTATTTCAAAGCCTGGAATGAAATCTGAGGGGACAGTTCTCCCCCGGCCTGCAGTGACTGTAGTGTAGGGCTGCTGTAACCTACTTTCTCAGCATAACACTTTAATCTGCAGTGGATGTATTAATGTAAACTGTACCACATGGTTTTTGTATGCTTGGCATATTTCATGTATTTCTTACTGTCTTTCTGAGATGCCAGAGATATTTATGTTGGTGTATAGAGGAGATACAGGTAGATGTGGGGGTTTTTTCTGTAAAAAGCAAAGTGGGGAGGTTTTTTGCTAATAAATTTTCTTGCAAATAAAATAAAATGAAGCTCAAGGTGAGCTTCCTTTTATTTTATTAGCAAGAAAATCTTGCTGTGATTACTCTAGCAGTTTTTTCTTTAAAACTGAAACAGTGTATCTAGTTTATAAGAGAATCTTGTATGCAACACACACCTATTTTTATTATTATTTTTTTATTTTGTCCTTTATGTTTTATTATGTCATTTATACCTGGGAATAAGCCTCACTGAACTTAATGGGACTTAAAGCCTAAGTAGAAACATGATTGCGCTGTAATGGCATGACGTAAATCCACTATAACCACCTCTGTCTCTTGCTGTCTTTTAAAATGACATGGTGGCCTTTTCTTCACCTCTCTAGATGTGCATGGCAACCTTTGAACATGAGATGGAGAAGGCGTTCGCCTTTCAGGCAAGTCAGGACAAGGTGTGCAGTATCTGCATGGAAGTAGTGTATGACAAACCATCTGCATCTGAAAGAAGATTTGGAATCCTTTCCAATTGCAATCACACCTATTGCTTGTCCTGCATCCGACAGTGGAGGGGAGTCAAGCAGTTTGAGAATCCCATCATAAAGTAAGTTCCATAATAGAAATGGTTACACCTTTCCTCAGGTGAAAGCAGCATTGAAGAAACACAGAATCTTGCATGAGTGCCTGCATAGAAGCAGCAACGCTCATGTCAGTGGGAAGGGAGCTTGGCCATTTTGAGGCCATTTCAGAGAAGAGTTTCTCTTGTGCACACCAGCCTAAACAATCCTAACAGTAGATACTTCAGAAAGGGCCTCTGTATTCTTTTTTTCATTATAAGATTAAGAAAATTTACTACTTTTTTGGCCTAAAATATCAAAACCACATTTTTTAAAAATAGTAACTGTTAAGTTCGGAATGGAGAGTGTCTAGCCCTCCAGATGTTCTTGGACTGCAGCTCTCCATCATCCCTCACCTTTGGTTATGTTGGCTAGGACTGTTGGGAATTGCAGTCCAACATCACTTGGGAAATCACGCGTTCACCCTGCCCCATCCCAGCCACGTTTGACTAAATATCTTTGGCCTGCAGTGTGTACAAAAGGCTTCCTGCAGCTCCTCAACATATTTTAATGAAAAAGGTATGTTTTGGGCAAGAAAGGCCAGGGTGCAACATTAGGTTAGGACTATGTGCAGCTCACAGAACATGTGTTGGCCACTCTTATCCCGGATCAGTCTTTTCTCTTCATACCAGGGATGCATAGAGGGCACAAAGGTGCTGCTGAATTGCAGCTTCCTTCAGTTCTAGCCAACTCTCACCCAGTGGCGAGGATGCTGGGTGGGAAGCACACTTTGCCCAATCTCGCTTTATACCCACGATTTTTGGCACAGCTGTGCAGCCAGTTTTTCCACCTGTTATTGACATTTTGATCACAGACGTGTTAATGTTGTAACTAACACATAAGAAATAGTACGCAAGAGGCTTGTCTAACTATACACTTCACCTCCAAAGGCATGTGAGAAGGCAGAGCATGAGACCATCTCCTGTTTGCCCAGCAACTGTTCCAGCATTGCTGCTGCCTGACACAGGTTAACTTCTCTGCCTAATTCTTTAATGTTTATGTGCCTGGTGATTTCTAAATATCCTATGGATAGGAGCAGGGGTATGTTTTGGAACTCTGCAATGCCTGCTTGTTCTCATGTCTTAAGGTTGTAATCCTTTATCATTCTAAAATGAGGATGTAAATCAGTAGAGCAGTTTCAGGACACTTTGATGGAAATGTGCAAGATGCCTGCTGCTTAAAGTTTATGGAGATGGAAATCTGTAAGCTGTAGGAACAGGGATGCCACTTTCTCAAAAATCATAGAAATGGAAATGGGTTGAAAGTTAGATAAAATGTGATTGGGATATATTTGCATAATGGATTTTTTTGGAGATGCTTCTGGAAAAGGACAGTCTGCACTTGTGGCAGTTGAAATAAATACACAACAAAATGCATGTATAATGTAATGACATACACAGATTCCACAATATGGTTGTATGATTCTGAAAATGTATGTGGTCGTAAACAGTGAAACAGAATAAAATGCCCCTATTTATCAGGAGTGGGTAGAACACAGGCCACTGATCACACACAACCCCTTGGGATCCTGAAGTGTGGCAGCTGAGGCCCCCAGGCCTCCCAAGTTGTGCGCCCAAGCACCCAAAACCAACCACAAGTGCAGGAATTTACCTCTCCTTAGATCTTCCAACCCCCCCGAGACTGAATATTGGCCAAAATGGCTGCCAAAAATAGTGTTACTTTACTTACACTAAAAACACAATGGTGTGTAGACCACTGGAAGGTTGCACTGATGAGGAATTGCCCTACACCACCTTCACACTTGCCCTTCCCTATATGTGTGATCACACTATTTTGTTATGGAAAAGCTAACTGGCTTCTTGCAACTGGTTAACTTGCAAGTTCAAAGAAAATGGAATCTGTGTCAGTTGATTTGATGATGTGAATATTTTGACAAGGAACAACAAACCTGTGACCAGCCAAATTTAGTAGCCTGCCATTATTCCTTCTAACTAGCTGTAGAGTACTTTCCTGCCACAATACTACTGGACTCTCAGTGATAAAATTGAGATTAGTTTAAAAGGAAAGATGTTTTAAACTGTTAATTTTGTGTGGGCTTTTTAAATAGGAGTTTAGACTTATTATTGTATACAGTTTAGCATAGAGATCTTTCATCTCTTTGTTGTGCACCTCCCAGTTGTTTCCCACTTATGGAGACACTAAAGCAAACCTATCACAAGTTTTTTTGGGGAGGGAAAGATTTGTTCATAGCCTTTGCTTTCCTCTGAGGCTGAGAGAGTGTGACTAGCCCAAGGTCACCCAGTGAGCAAGGATTTGAATCCTGTTCTCTAGACTAGTCCAATACTCAAACTACTACACCACCTCTACTTCTACAAAAGGACATTAGAGATTTAAAACAAACACAAAAATATTCAGTCATTTGTCACTGTTTGGAGATTATTTGTGTTGCAGTTTCGCTCTTGGTGTAATTTAAGCACAGTTTCAAAACAGATGTATTTCTTGAGTTAACAGTCAGTGTTTGAAGAAGCTTTTACTGAATCTCCTAACTTGATTTTTAAGAAATGCATTTAATAAAATGTGATGTAATATACTCTGGATTATTTTTAAATGAAAATTGGGGTTATTTTTGAATGGTGGTCAGGGAAATTGACAAAAGTTGTTAAGAAGAAGCTAGGGAAATGGAAAAGAGAATTTTGATGTCAACCTACGTATCTTTTTTATACTTAGTAGCCTTCTTAGTCTTCTTTGAAATATATAGTTGATTTTTTCCTCACTGTTCTTTAATGAATTTACCCTCTCATGCCCCTTCCTAAACTCCCCAGATTCATACTACAGGACAGAGAGAAAGAGGTTAAACTTATTTAAAGCTTTGTAACCCTTTGTAGGCTGCATAATTGTATAAAACTTTGATTTTTTTAAAAAAAATTGGGAATTACAAATAAGTTAACTGATATTTTTAAAAAGTATAGTTCTGGTTGCTTCTTTTAAGGTACTTGCCTTTCATGTAACAAAATGTAACAAAAGGATAAAACACAAGATTCTCAGTGTAGTTCTTTTCTTTCTCCGTTCAAGGTCCTGCCCAGAATGTCGCGTCATATCAGAGTTTGTAATTCCCAGTGTCTATTGGGTAGAAGACCAGACCAAGAAAAATGAGCTGATTGAAGCATTTAAGCAGGGCGTGGGGTAAGTATAATTAAAATAATTTGAAATCAAAGATGTTAAGAAGAGAAAGGATTCAAAGACTTTTTTTTTTAACAGCTCAGTCTATATCGGTATATATTCCTGTGTGTAGAACTGTGTTCCTGTGTGTGTATTTTATTCTATCACCAAAGCTGGGGTGAGCAAGTTTGGTATGTCTGGGGGCTACATGGATAGCCAAAAAAAGAAAAGAAAGACAAAACCAGAAGTGGCTGGAAATCTACTTCTGGCTTTGAAAAAGAGCAGTTTTTGAAGCTGAACTATACTTGTTGTTGTGTGCCTTCAAAACTTATGGTGACCCTAAGGCAAACCTATCACAGGGGGTTTTCAGGGGCTGAGAGTGTGCGAGGTGCCCAAGGTCCCCCAGTGGGTTTTCAAGGCTGAGCAGGGAATCAGACTTTGCTCTTCAGGGTCATAGTTCAAACCACTACACCATGCTGGCTCTCTAGAAAGTGCTACCATCCATTTAAAAAGCAGCTCATCACTCCTGGAGCTTTCTGAAGAGGTGACTTAACTCCTTTTTCTTCATAGAAAACAGGCAGTTGAGGAGCAGCTCAGGAGCCACAAAAAGGCTGTCCCCTCTGTCCCCAGGTTGCTTAATACTTTGAGGGCTTTATGGGCTAAACCCACTTGGTAGGTTTACTGGATGAATTGGGGCTTGTCAAATCCATCCTGACGTAAATCCCATTTTTAGTGCATCATCTGTAACTTGGATTAATGTAGCCCTTAGTTTGTACAAGCTTCTAATGGTGCTTGTTTTTAAAGGATATTTACAGGTTTGGTTCAGGCATAATGAAAAAGCACCCCTGTCTCAGCAGACCTCAGAGGTCCAGACCATTAGAGGTCTGGTCAGTGAAAAAAACAATACATCATATAAAAGGTTGGTATCTCAACAACCTAGAAAGTGGCTATTGTATCTGTTGCTAAATGTAAGGTGGGAGACCCGCATTATGAATCTTGCTGTGGGGCCAACATCATGGCCATCCTTTATTGAGCTTAAAGGTGAAGGCAAATGTTGATGGGAAGCTCAGTCTCTTTTTCCTTCTGAAATATTGCATTCAAGCATACAGGGGTTACCTTGGGGAATGTTGTGGGAACACATGCTTATGGCATACAATTTCTGTCTCATATAATTCGGTAGTGTTTTTGCCCTTGTGGTCTTTTTGAAGAATACTGTGGTGTTAGTGTTGTTTCAGACTGAGGTGCAGAATTTGGAATTATGGTTGATAATTTGTAAGTTTAAGCTGCAACTTGGAAATAGAAAGTCAGAGCACAAAGCACTGCAAGAACAATTTGCTCCAGAATTGCAGTGAGGCTGTGACTTTTCAATCTCTCTGTAGGGCAGTTTAAAAAAAAATAGTGTCATTGTCATTCCTTCACCTAAGGGGATTTATATTTCCACTGTTTAAATCAGTGCAGGGGAGCCTTTGGGCCTCTAAATATTTTGATCTAGACTTCTCACCCATGACCAATTGAAAGGAGTTATGGAAGTTACACCCCCCTACAAACGTCCTCCAACCCTGGCCAGAGTTGTCATGGAATTGAGACTGGAAGTATCAAACCTAGAGTGGAAACGTGGGATGGTTAGAAAAGCACACAGTATTTTGAACCAACTCTCCCTTTGATGTTTTCATGCCTTCTGTTCTCCCTTCTGAGCAGACAATGAAAAACTGAGCCCAAGAGTTTTTAGCAAGCTGACAGTGAGCTGTATACATATCCTACTAATCTGTCTAGCATTTGGTTAAATGCTAGTTACATTTAACAAAATGTCAGCTCTTTGATTTGCTGACCTTCACTCTTGGGTTCTAAAACATATTGTGTGTTTCCAAGAAGACTAAGCTTTTGTTGTATACACTGCATTGCTCTGTATTTATGCAGTGTTTGTGCTTATCAGTCACATCAGGGACTGTGCTATTAATACATCTACAGCTGAAATCTGCAGCTGCTGATCAGAAGAAGCAGCTTGGGCTTCTAGCGGTGTGCTGCTATGTTTAAAGGGTATAAATCACTTACTCTTATGGAAAATCAGAGTGTGATAACTCCAAAACAAACTATTTAACAGGAGAAGGAAGCATTTGGCAGTAATCCATCTGATCTATAATTGTTTGTTCTACAGTACTTGTGGGACAAATCCACCAGAAAAAATCCTTTTGATTTTCTGGAAAAGGTTGAAGTGCATGATAATAAGCTGACACATTAGTGAGTTTATGATTTCCTCCTTTTTACTAGCTTTCCTTGTGTTCAGACATGTCAAGTTGAAATTTTAATTTTTGACCCTTTATACTGTTGCAAGTGGGATTCTCCACAATAAACTACATAGTTCTTCAGAGATCTCTCCTGCTAGATGTAGTTCATTTTAAGTTTTCATTTCAGTGTGCTAACTTCATGTTTAATTAATAGTACAGATAAGATTATTTTGTTTTACTTTTGTCTTTTATAACTGTACTAAATGTCTGTGAAGATATAATCATGAAAGTTTGGTTTAAATAAAATAAAAGCTATGCACAGCTTCTTTTTCCTATGAGTAGATTTTTCCTATATGTCTTTGGTACAGGTTGAACTCAATATTGGCAAAAGTTGTCTTACTAGGCACACAACTATAATCCAGGTCCTAGTGCATTATAATTGTATAATAAAGCTTCAGATTTTAATTTTTAAAAGCTAATAGAAAAAAAAGGGGAAGAACTTTTATTATAAGTTACTCCCCCAAATGGCCTGTCTTTTATTTATATTTGGTCTTGCTTACTCCTGTTTCAACAAAAAATAGAAGTATAAGATTAGTCCAGAGACTACAGTTTCTCAGTTCATGGCTTTTGAGTATTTTGAGAGTTAATGAAGTAGTTGAATTTTTCTAGTAAATTCAAATAATTTCCTTAAGTTTATTTTATGAAGATTCCCAAAACTGTATCCATCTGATTTGCTAGAACTTCATATTTGGACTTTTTAGTATGCACACAAAGAAAAGTAGTTGCTACTTTAACTTCAGTTAGACTGACAGCCTGTCTCTAAGCACTGGACCTATTCTGAATGGAGTTCTGCAGTGAAGCATGCATCTGTCCTAAACATAATATAAGAGTGAAAATGATGGCACCCTTTTTGGAATTAAAGCTGGAAATTAATACTGTAGAGCTACCATCAATCATATCATGTCCCATTTCTCTTGAGAGAACTTCTGCTGTTTTTATATTTTTGTTGTTTTTTATACTAAAGATGACACCAGCAACCAGAGCTGTGAAGGGTGGCGTAAATCTTGTTGTAAATGAAAATAGTGCCCTCTCTGATTTTCATATTCCAGGAGAAAAGCCTGCAAGTATTTTGATCAAGGCAAGGGTACTTGCCCCTTTTGGGGGGGAAGTGTCTATACCTGCATGCCTATCCAGATGGGAGACGGGCTGAACCAGAGAAACCACGCAAACAGCTCAGCTCTGAGGGGACTGTCCGGGTGAGATTTTCAACCATGTGTTCCATTCCATCTGTATATTCTTTCCATCTCTCTCAGGTCAACAGCAGTGCTAGGCTTTAGTGATCTGACATATTCTCCTGTTTGTTAACATAACTTTTTCAGCATTTACAAAAGGCTTCCAGTGTCTGTTTTAGCACAGCTGGGAGACAGGGTGTTCCTGCTCCCTAGAAATCTGATTCCTTCCAATCCCCCATGCTGAGTATCTTTTTGACAATCCAGTTCTTTCCATTTCATAATCAAGTTTACTTGGCATTTTAAAACACATGTGCTTGAGTGAACTAATGTGCCACATTCTGCCTAGTGACTGTGGTTTTAAATAGCTGTGCAAATTGCATATTTACTTGTTTTGATCGTGGGTGTAAGTGATCTTTTTTAAAACTTCAGTGCAGACAATTGTACTGTTCATGGTGCATCTGTGCTTTCACCCTTGACTGTAGTCTTAAACAACCCTTGGTTATGATATTATTATATTTATTTATATGCCACCTTTTCCCCCATCTGGGTCTCAAAGCAGCTTACAAAAGTTAAAACAGACATAGCTGAAAAAATTACATCACAAAAAGCTTAAATTCTCAAATAAAAACAAAAGCATTTAAAAAGGACAACAATTATAAGCAGCATAGTGCATGAAAGGCCCTTTGCCCCTGAGCAGTCAGCCCTGAAAGGCCTGCCAAAACACAAAGGCCATCACCTGCCTGTGGAAGGATGGCGAGAAGGGTACCAGTCTCCCCTTTCTAGGAAGAGAACTCCACAGCCTGGGAGCTGAGAAGACTGTCCATCTCCCCATCAGATGTACAGAGAGAGAGGCTGCTACTGCTTCACCACATTCTGACTTCACAAGTTTATTGTGATTTGACTGGGACCTCTTGCCCTTAGAGTTCAGATTTTTGCAGCTTTTCTTTGCTTTCTGAGTTCAGCCTCTCAGAGAGAACATGTTCAAATGTACTTAGCTGCTTTTGCCTGGTTTGTATAGGATGGCTGTTGCACAGTAGTGTGTTCAGTGACCCTTTGTGATGATTGGAAGTATTATATGAAGTTAGCTGTCACACAGCTAACTTCATCCCTGTGAAGTTCACCATGGCCAGCTATATTGCTGTTTAGAAAGAGGTAAAAAGAATAACTGAAGAGCACAAGGACTGAGTTCCATCAGTTCCTGCTTATGGACTTCCAGAGACATGTTTGGCCAGTATATGAACAGAATGCTAGACAAGATAGATTTCTAGTCTGAAGCAAGATGGTTCTTATGATAGAAAGGAATCCCTATATTCTTCAGCAGGGACTAGCCAAGGAGGAGAAAAAGCAGTGTTTATATGTGGGGTGTGGTCTATAGCTGGTGTATGGTCCTCAGAAGCAAAAAATACTTACCTCTTACTGGGTAACGCTAGTGGTTTCTCAGACATAAGAAGCATTTTCAGGGTTACTTGTGTCTTCTTTTTTTCAGTTCCTCAATTCTGTTCGCCTCTGGGATTTCATTGAAGACCGAGAAAACAGGACACTGCCAGTTGCCACCGATGATGTAACAGAGATCGGAGAGCTTTTTATGCGACTTTCTGGAACAGATGCTGAATCTGCTGCTCCTCCCTAGAATACCACTAGATCTCTCCTATGTTCTTTTCTGTAGTGCGCCTTCTGTTTCTTAAATACCTTTGTACTGTTTACCATAATAATTAGAATTACTGTGCCATGGAGACTGAGGCCCTGGTGAAATTCTAGTACAAGTCTGTCACTGTAGAGAAAAAACACTGATGCATAATTAAAGGAGTGCTTGGAATAAAAATGGTAGATGTAATCACAGATAGAGAATCTTTCTTTTTATAATGTAGACCAACAGTATGCTCTTTTGTTGAAGGGAAAATTTACTGCCCGGTTTTATTTTTAAAAACTTGCTGATGTTATATGTCAGGTACAGCCAAATAACAGACAAAGTACAGAGTATTAACGTCATCATGTGATGCTAACAGAAGAAATGCCTCCTTAGAGAAGTTAAATGTACCTCATTACATCCAAGTATTATCAAATTCAGAAGCAGACCAAGCATACCACTTTTAAAAAAAAACCTTTTAAATGTGAGCTCCATTGGTCTGGTCAGGGATTGTGATAATAAAATAATATCATCATCATTATTATTATTTTACTATTACTATTACTATTTATTATTATTTGTCCAGTCACCAGCACTTCACTGGATACAGACATAAAGCAGAGATCAATAAAATGAACAGTATTTGGTGACTCTGCATTTCAAATCCCCTACTGTGCCACATTATGAAGATAATGAGAAAAATACAACCCCTGCAGGAAACCATAGCATGTCATAGTATTAAATGCCCATGGTTACTGAAACAGTACCTTGAAGCAGGCCATGGTTGATGGGAATCAAAGGTCCATAAGAAAGATCAGATCACGCTCCCCTCCTCCTCCTTTCAGAATAGATAATTATCAGAAATACCAAATGCAGGACCCACCTAATTAATTGCATTCAAAAGTACCCAGAGCATCTGGTTAGGAAATGAAAACTAGTAACTGCCCAATAGCAGTTGTTAATCACTAGGATCTTTGATGCTTTGGAGGGGAAGGGGGAGAAGGAAAGGAGAAATGATCTGCTGGGGGAGAAGCTTCTTCGTATGTAACGTGCAGTTTGTTATACAGCTAATTAATTAAGGACCACATATTAAATTATTGCATAGATTGTTCTTGTATTAATGTTTCCAAATGCCAGATGAACTATAAATGTTGATTTCTTTCACGCAAGTAGAACATAACTCACTCCGTTCTTCAAACTGTCAGAGCACCCAGGGCAGGTGCTTGAGGTAGCAGGAAAAAGGAAGCCTAGAGCTTACATAGCAATGCAAAAACTATGTGCATCCACCCCAGTATCTGGTCACCAGTAAGAATCTGGGTCATTGTTACGGAAAATGTTTTCCACACTGGCATAAGTAGGAACAGGTGTTTTTTTTTTTAATTACCAGGAAACAAAAGGCAAAATGGATAACATAACTGATATAAAAATAGTCTTCCAGTGCCAGCTAGAAAGGATTTTAATGCAAGGTTTTTAAGGTTCACTGCATTTGCAAAGTGAATTACCCTTCTACATACATAGATGAGGTTAACATTTCAGATCACATTTCTGACACTGTAAATAGGCCACCGTGTTGCTTTTAAGTGTCCTTTCTGACTGACATGCCCATGACTTGTACTAGAGAGGAGAAACCAAAAGCTTCAGCAGGCAGTAATTTTAGCTTGGAAAGGAGCCAGTAGGGTTTCGTGGAAGATGAAACAGGCTTCTGCTAACTCTTCAAGTTCTTAAGTTACACCTCCAGTTTACAGAATCTGAACAAGTGCTGGTAGGAGTATAGGGTGAGGCACCCATTCTTCCTAGTGCTGGAAAGAATTTTGTTTTCAATTTTGGCTTAGACTCCAAGGGCATTCCTCCACTTTGGGATGGAGCCTCCTAGAGAATGCAGGCAGAGAGGGGCAATTTGTTGCTTCTTCATGAGGTGGAGCCACTCCCCAGCTCCACCAAGCCAACCATGAGATCAGGCTGAGCAGGTGCTCCTGAGAGTCCAGCTCTGGTTGCATTATGTGTCTAGACCCTTTTTTCTTTTTTTTTCCTTTTCAAAACAAGTAGGGTGAAGCAATTAAGGCATTCACGACAATCTGCATGTTAATAACTGAATACAGATTGGATTGGGGAATATGAGGAAAAGTTACAGGTACTGAAAAGACAGTTTGGGGAATTAAAGACACAGGATCTCAAATCTCTGTATTTCAACCACATCTTATTCCTAAGGTATTTTAACAAGTATTGCCTATAAGAAAGTAAAATCCCAGGTGACACCAGGTAAATACACTGTGTGTGTGTGTGTGTGTGTGTGTACACATACATAATACATACATGAATTATAAAAAAAAGCCCTCTTTACTGAACAATCCCAATTTAATGAGCCCTAATTTATTTGAACAATGAATACCAGGTGCTGTAGGCTGTATTGGTTCTGGCCTTACAGAACTAATTTCAGACAGCAGGCTTCAGGCCTTTTAGATGCAAGTGGAATTCACTAGACAGCGGCAGTCAACACAGTTCAGTAGGGGATCTCTCTCTTTCTCTATTGCAAGCAAACACAATCAGAAATAACAGTTCCAATTACTCAAGGCAGCTTTTGGGTTTTTCTGTTCAATCCCACATGGCAGCCAGTGCCCAGCATCACTGGCACGTGATTCAAAAATTATCAATCTTGTGTGGATCAGGGCTAGAGAACCAGTACCTCCGGCCCAGAGATTGTCACATTGTACTGTGCTCTTATTTGTAGTGCCTAAGAAGTATTTAGTGCCTAAGAAAAATAAGTATTACCTAAGAAAAACAAGTATTCTAAATCTGAGGTAGGTCAGTCCGTTTGTCAAAAAGTGGACGTTTTGAATGGGAACTGTATACAGTCCTAGAAAGTATAGAGGAGGGGGATTATCTAGCATCTCTCAAACTCCAGGGGGCATATTTATGCATTCCAATACAACCCAGCCACAGGAAATATCTCAAGTTTGCCTACCAGAATGCTCATTATCAGTACTGGCCTTTCCCATTTGGTCTGTCTGCCTTGCCTTGGGTGCTCACCAAAATTTTGGTTGCATTTGTTGTGCATCTGAGACAGTGCAGAGTGCATGTGTTTCCATACCTGGACAACTTGTTTATTCATTCACCTTCCTTCCTCAGAGGCAATGAGGATGTTCAAGAATGCTTAAGAGTTCATGGATTTGTGGTCAACAAGAAAAAGTCATCTGGTTCCAGTACAGAGGTTGTACCATCTGGGGTTCATCATAGACCCCAGTGAGGACACTGTTGAGCCTTGCTCCGTTGGTACAGAACAGATGCATTAGAATGAAAAGCATGTCCATAAAAGCCCACAAAAATAGAAGAGGAGGAACTTGGTCTCAGTCCTTTATGAGAAAAGCTATGCAATTTTTATACTGTGAAGAGTCTCACCCCTGTCCACTGAAGGCTAAGTATCTGCAGGATCGGCTAAATTGTCAAGGGAATTGGCTGAACAGATAAGAGTGTGGATCTAGCGAAATGGAGTCACAGTTCTCATTTTTCACAAACTACTTAAAAGATTTGGCATCTGTTGAGTGGACCTATTTGCCTCATAAGAAGCTTCTCTATCTATTGAGGTTTCACACAAGGGAAGATCTGGCCTTCAACACTCAAGACTATAGTGTGACCAAGGGTTCTATGTTATGCTTTCCCAGAGACATCCCTGCTTGCAAGGGTACTGAGGAAAGCTTGTACAGAAAGGGTGGGATTTATTCTCACAGCATCTTGCTGGCCTCACAAGCCATGGTTTACAGATTTGATCTGCCTAAGAGTAATGGAGAACTGGCCATTCTCTCCATGACCAGATCTGTTAAGCCAGAAAGGACCATCTCATCCAAATCAAGGCTGGTTAGTTCCACGCTTCGAGACTGAGCAGAAAAAGTGTTAGCTAAAGGATATCAGGAGGATGTTATCCAGACCATTTTGTCAGCTAGATGGACATCTACAAAGCATTTGTATGAGACTGTATGATGTGCTTTTTCGGGATGAAGTAAATATAAAAGTATGCATCTACAGTCTGCCTCACTGGGGTCCATACTGGCGTTTTTACCGGCATGGGATAGAGTACAAATACTTTTAACATGGTACATCTGCCTTATGATCTATTTTGAGTGAATTCAAGCTTTCATAAGGATCAACAGATTGTTCTGCTTTATTTTTGTTCTGAGCCTAAGGCACAGAAGGAAGAGGATTGGCACAGAGTGGATGCATGTAGGGCTCTGAAATTTTATTTGAATAGCTATGTTTTGCAAGTCAGATTGTTTCATTTCAGGAATCTTCTATGGGAAAGCAAGTGTCAGCATCCACTCTGTCTGGATGTCTGAGACTTTGGATAATTCCGCACTACACTATTATAGTGCTATTATTCCACTTTCAACATCTGGAATCCTGGGGTTTGCAGTTTAGGGAGGGGCATTTAGAGTTCTCAGCCAGACAGCTCCTTGGTTTCAGCAAACTACAAACCCCAGAATTGCACAGGATGTTGAAAGTGAAATAATAGCATTATCACAGTGTAGGGCGGAAATGGCCTTTGTATCGAACTTACAGGTAGAGTTCTATGAGCCAGAAGGGATTATAGCTTACTCTACATGCTGTGCTGGTGGTGTTAATCACTACAGCATCTCTAGCAGACATTTGCCAGGCTGCCTCCTGGGCATCTCCTTCTGCCCTTGTCCACCATTACAGAATTTACAGGTTTGCTTCTGCAGAGGGAGCCTGTGGGAGGTATAAGCCCATCTTGAGGTGACCACTTGGTTACGTCCCACAAGACGGACACCTTCCTCACACTGCAGGAAAAAGAAACACTACTACCTATCATGAAGGTTCCTTTTCTGCAATAAGTGGGGAGAGAATTCTGCTTGACCTGTTTGGTGTGATGGGGGTGGGGTTGTGTTTTGTCTGTCCTTCTTTTCTGGTATTCTTCATTTTGGGTTGAGGCATGAGGTCCTTGTTAGGGGGCAAGTTGGAGCATGGTATTTCTTCATGGTGGGGAGAGACCAGCTCTCCCTTTTAGGTATACAGGAAAGGAAGAGCAAGACTCATAGCAAGGATTCCCTCTGCAGAACTGGTAAGTACCAATGTTTCATTTCAGTTTTGTAAAAAGATTCTCTGGGAGTGAAATGAGGTGCAGGGAAAGCTCTTCACTATTTTAAGAGAGAACTGCTATTCCAAGGTGCTTCCAGGATTTGCATTTCTCTTTTGCTTTCTGGAAATGGAATCAGTAGGGTGACATGCAAACAGAGGATAATATGAAATGGAGGATACAAGATAGAGAAACCCATGTGATTCCAGACATTAACACCAGTTGACCGATTATACCATAACTATTTGCTTATAGCTTGTCTTCAAAACATGGCTTAACATATTTTTTTGGAAAAGCAACTTTTGGAAGAGTTAAGAATTCTACTTTTAAGTTTACAGAATACCAGCAAAATGTCTTACAGAGAAATCAAAAAAACTATTGACTCTTTCCCACCCAATCATACTAAGCGTTTGGCCTACACAACCTGAGGAGCACCTTGCTATGTTTGAAAATTAGACACAAGTCTGGAAAACTACCCCTTCTCTAAAAATCAGTGAAAATGAAGAATCACTGCAGTGAAAAGGGGAAATTCAACTAAAATTGCTTGCACCATTCTTCCTCTTTCATCAAAACTCCACTGAGGTCAAGACTACCTCCAACCTAATGTGTGGGGCAATGCATACAAAATAGGTACAGTATTTTCCAAAACAGTGTTACATGGAGTAATTGCTTCATTACTTCCTTCTTTTCTTCATTCTTCAAAAATACATATGCATATGCTAAAATGGGATTTTCTGAACAAAGTTGCCATGGCTATACAAATGCATTCCAAATGTAGACAAATCTGTTTAAAAATCAACAGAATGATAGATTTAATTTATTTTATTAAAATAAGATAATCGGAAGAACCTGGGTTTACAATAAATGCTTTCTCTTAAGAGCAATAAAAACAAAATTAAAACCCAAATCAGCATCAGGAAAACCTGTATATGCCAAGTTTCTTTATAGTGCATCTCAGGAGAAAATAAAAAGGTTTCAAACCAGGCTAAAGGCTGCTTTTTGCCCAAATATATTGACAGTTACACTTACTTTTCCTCTTCTCCTCCCACAGAACAACAGTTTCTCACTGGGCCCTCCAGGCACCGGAAGAAACAAGTCCAAAGTACCCAACAAGCTTCTTATGTTACTCTAAGGTGATTGTAGCAGGATTGTGCTAGCTTCCTTTGCTGAGCAGTACTAGTCAGAATATATTTCTCACCTTAAAATGAGCATTTTCTTCCTATGTGCAAAACTATCTGTGTTGGTTAAACTTTAAACACCAATGTTAAAAGTCATCTTGAGAAATGCTTAGTAGGAGAAACTTTCCACAACTTGCATTCCCCACTTCCCTTAAGTCATCTTTGTGGACGACCTCTAGCCTGAATGGCACAAAAGTCTTTAGGAGATCAGAAGAACAGCACCGTCTTCCACTGACTTTCCTCAAATGCGAAGCCATTATTGTTGCTATAGAAAAATACCAGTTCATTCAGCAGAATGCAATAGAGTTGAAACCGGCCAAAGTAGTAATCCTTTCTTTCTTTCTTTTTTGCATGTGGAAAAAATAAGGCTCAAGTGCATCTATAAAAAATAGCAATAGAACTTCTTGTATACAGTCTGTTAACTCTTTCAAAATGATCAACTGTAGAAAAAGGCAACATGGAGTTTTGTCCCTGTAGGATTCTCATGGTAGAAATTCATAGCAGCTTGTTCTTAAAAACGGCATCTAGCTGAATTCCATGCTGGCTCTGCAATCCCATTGTAGATCGGGGCATTCAAAGCACAACTGCTATAACGGTTATTGGGGAGAACAGTGGACAATGCTCACAGATCTCCTAAAATACAGGTAGCTTTGCAGATGTTAATGTACACGCATTGATGTCCTGTGTTTGGGTTGCCCGGTGCAGAGAAGGTTCGGAAGCACTTCGGTTGATTTTGGGTAAAGAATGTTGCAGCAGTTCAATGGAAGATAGTATCTGGAGGGATGGAAAAGGGTAGAAGACAAAGGAGAAAATCATTATGGTTTGAATAATTCCAAATCCAGAATCACTGTCATTCTGAGTACTACCTATGTCAAGACATCAGTATAATTAGCATGTTACAAAGCCACATCAAATTCTTCTTGGCCTAAATCTGAGGGAGGGGGAGATGGACAGACATTCGTTGATAGAAATGCTTACACCTGTGAAATTCAAGGATAATAATCTCCTCTTCCCACTGCAGCCACCTGTGCTCCCCAAAAATTTAGTCTGGAGGATTGGCAACCCTTCAGGAGCTGGTTTTCAGGTGCCAAAGAGGCTCCAGCAAAGGGGTAGAGGAAAACGGTCTGTCACATTCATACTGTAGCATTCATGTGAAGTTGGATTTAGATCACAGACCCTGAGGATCTTACAATCTAAATCTAAAAGTGTGAAACAAAGGCCAGGGATGAGACGAAAGGAACTGGTAAGAGTAACATACATGAATGTGAGCAAACAGAAGCTTAGTTTTAGTTAGTGATGAGATATGCTCCTGATGGGCTAGCAGTGTCCTTCTACAGAAAAATTAAAAAGCTGCAGTAACATGATAGATCAACGTATATCCAAATTACCACGAAAATATTAGACTATATCCAACCACACCATATCATGAAAAAGTGACTGATGGACGAAAATGCTAAATTAGATTATCCATGCTTTTTTTCCCATTCTCTTTTGTTTGGTTTTGAATGTGGCCTCCTATGTTCATTTGCTCATTACTACGGCAATGAAAACAACGCATTATAGCACACAGTACAAGAAATGCTGCCCTCCAATATGTATCTTTTATTCTTGTGTATCCTGCATGCTGTTTACAGAAGCCAGACAAAGGTGAGGAACGGGGAAGTATAAGTTTACAGCTAGGGCATTATTCCTGCCCGAGTAGTCTACTGTCTTGTGACCTTTTCCCATTTATAAGATACTCATTCTTCTAGCTGAAGAAGCCAGTGACAGGATAGAGTCTATGTTGTCTTATAACTCAACTGTTCCTCACTGTCAACCTGCTTTATACAAATGGATCAAGAATATGTATTCATCTTACTATAACAGCTTAGAAATCATATTGAATTTACCTGTGGGAAAAGCGGTCTTTCTTCTCTGACTTTCTTCACACAATCTGCAACAAGCCTCTTCATAGCTTTGGGGCAGTTCTTATATAGTTTAGTGAGGTCTGGTGATGCATAACCACGACCAACCATGAAGATAATCTAAGAAAAAGCAAATAAAAGCTTTAGTGAATTGAACAGAAAGAGTGTCAACTACACCAAAAATTGTTTTTAACATAAACCTGTTCACTATTCTCACAGAAAAGCATAGAACAGTTACATGAGTTTTCATGGGACAGGAACATCGCTCGCAGCCATAGAGTACAGAAAGATCCCAGGTTCAATCCCTGGCATTTCCAAGTCTGGCATCTCCAGGAAGAGCTCCTTTCAGTCTCTGGAGGAAAGGACCACCTAATGCTCTTGAGAGTTGACAAAATATTTAAAAAAAAACCTAGACCACTGACTTGTTACAAGACAATTTGCTCTGGGCCGTTTATGTCACTGCCAAACAGCAAAATTAGATGCCCAGATTCACCCTGGTTCAGGAAGGAAGATACACACATGGAAGCAGTTTGGCAGATGGTAGTCTCCTGAAGACTGGGAATGCATCTCCATTATGATACACTGCCATTTTTATCTGGCTTAGTATAAATCAAATCATGTGCAACTGTATCCTATCAACATACTGAACCTGAACCTTGTGCACCCAGATATTGCCGGCCAATTGTTTTTACATATATTCTGAGTGAGAAACTAGCAGCCAGTTCCAGAAATGTTTCCAGCAAACTCAACCATCAGTTCTAGAATGTCACCTTAGGGATGAAAAAGTGGGTGCTAGTTGCTGGACTTAGGTACAGATGGCTGTTGTCAATGGAGACTGCTGGGCACTCCAGAACAGAATGAAAAATCTGGGTGATGCTATGTTTTCAGACCACCCCAAAAATCAAGGAGAAGAGAACAAAACAAAATGATGGTCTAAAGTAAACAAATTCAGGTGTCAGTACAGAATGCAAAGTACATCTTTCCTAAACGATATAACCTGCTGAAGCATCTTCCTTTCTGCAAAGAAAGCTGCAACTGATCAAATGGCTGACTCCAATACTAACAATAAGAATGTACGAACTCCTTTACTGTATAAGACCAAAAATTAGGGATCTATAGATTTTGTCTGCTTTTCCTAGTAAAGACAAAAATAAGGATTACCAGCTCCATTCTACCCGGCACTTCAATGGAAGCACATGCTTCTGCTCAAAAGCAAAGGAAGTCACACTTTCAAGCTTTCACACAGAAAAGCCTGAAAGGGAAGATTCCAGATTCCATTGATGCAAGGTAGAGGGACTGAAAGCCAGCCAGCCAAGGAAGACCCAAAGAAGCCCACCACTACTATCCTTCTTCCCTGTGGGAGAAGAGGAGAACATGGTACTTAAGGGCTGCTGCCACAAAGGAACAGCCAAGAAACTCCAATCACCATTCTCGCTCCAGGGCAGGAAAGAGTGGAAAACATATTAGTTTGGCTGTCAATCTACTGTGTTTCCACTGATCTGGAGGTAAAAGAGGTCACAGAACATGATACGGTTATACAAAGACAATCCATGCCCACTACCACAACTTCAAACTGGGCAGAAGATCTGGTGTGCTTCCTGCTTATCAGAGAGAAGTGCCATGGCAACTGTAATTGTTTGCTAGCACTAAGAAATTTCTTTAGCTGCTAGATTAGTTAAAATCCCTATGAATTTCACTCTGTCTGGCATGTCCCATTTTACTTTAGCATGCCTCCATAATCAGAATTTCCGTGAATTTTACTCTAGCACATCTCATTAATTTGAAATAGGGCCCTTCCAGCATAAACTGCTCCTTATCTCTGAACTAATGAATTTAAGACAGAACGATGATAGGAAAGGACTGAATTCACAAGCAATTTGGGAAGAAAGCGAGATCAACTAAAAGAGTCTTGGAGAAAACATAGTCCCTTGGAGATTAATACAAATTCCACGAACATGCACCCAGTATTTTAACAATGAACTACATTTGGGGCAAAGATCTGGACTATGCTTTAATTACATGGTTAAATAATAGTTGTGGAGTTGATTTACTATTTTTTAAGCAGCCAACTGCTAACATATACTCTACCTGCAAACATTTATTTATCCTATGCAAAAGCTTTTAACTCAGGCTGTACTGTCCATCAACTACAGACCATCTTAACTCCTACTTCTAAGGTTTGCCATCTTCACCTCAGACAGAAAGAACTGGAATTACATGGTTTTTCTCTCAATTATATTGTAGAGGAAATGCAGAAATTTTAACAATAGGTTTTCTCTAAAAATACAATGTATTATCAACAAACATACATTTCTCACCTGGTCTCTATTGTTAATATTGGAATAGGGTAGCTCTCCTGTCATCAATTCATACAGCACTATTCCATAAGAATAGACGTCTGATTGGAAACTGAATGGATTGCTGTCCTGCATTCGGATAACTTCAGGTGCCTTTATTTAAAAAACAAAACAAAAAAGGACAGAACAAATGGAGCAGTTAGTCTTAGCCATAGAAATGTCAAGCAGAGCTCCATAATAAGACCAAGACAGTATGTGGCAAGCAGTTCAAGCAAGCACGGGGAAATTGTGGCCTGTGGTCACATCATCCCAAGAACTTTTTGGAATTTCTCCCAAGAAGATAATGAAGAAAACTGTTGCCCCAAATCTTTTTTCTCTCTCCTGAATGAGCCAGATGCACTGAATTGCCACTCTAAGAGGGTGGGTTACATCCCACACTCCACAATCACCCAAACTGTCTGAATATCCTAGAAGTCCAAACCAGAAATGACATCCAGTGTGGTTGATTGAGGGTTGCTGCAGCCTGTGGGGGCAAAAATTGCCCCCACGTTCTCCACCCTAGAATTAGAAGGAGTGTCTTCCTGTTGTGCAGAAGAAACTTCTCCACCAGACAACTGGTGTTCAAGCCAAAAACCCACAGAAAGGCAGCTACAGAACAGGTAAAGTAGAAACAAACATACAAAACACAAAATGCAATGTCAGGAAAACTACAAAAATACGGTAGGCAGAAAGAGGATTAACTAAACGAGGCTAAGATAACATGGAATTCCATTGTGATATTACTGCTGGTGTGATGATTGAGAGGAACTGAGACAGAGGCACATCTCCTTGAGCTTACAGACTAATGGTAAGGATGGGGAAACCAAAATCCTAGCTTAGCTCTTAGAAGGTTCCTACATCATGCCTGGGCTGCTGGCAAAATCCAAGTGTAAGTGCACACAGAAGGAGAAGAACACCTTTCACCCTCAATTTGACCTTCTTATTTATTTCAGTTAACCACAGTTAGAACAAGTCCCCTTGCATTTGAATGTGGTGAAGATCTGTGGTTAGTTCAGAAGCACGGTGGCCCCTCTACTTTCGCAAGGGCTCAGGGAGTGGAATGCTTGCAAAAGTGGAAAAAACCACAAACACCACCCCCTGTGATCCCGCTCCCGTTCCCTTCCAGGACTCCCCCATCAAACTCCCTCAACTCTTGCACACCGGGGCCAGGTGCACAGAAATGGGGAGGAGCTCTGGAGGTGAGAGGGAAGGGCCACATATGTGCCCCCCACTCCCTTGCCTTTTGCCTTGGTGCGTGTTCTCAGCACTGCAGTCAGAGGCAAGGGAATGAGAGGGGGAAGCTCCAGAGGGGAGCAGGAAGGTTCACACATGTACCTTCCCCTCGACCTTGCCTTTTGCCTCAGCACGAGTTCTCAGCACCAGGACCAGAGGCAAGGAGAGCTCTGGAGGGGAGAAGGAAGGCTCATGTGTGCCTTCCACCCCGCCACCGCAATTCCCTTGCCTTTTGTCCAGGTGCTTGCATTCCTTCTCTGCTCTTGGCAAAATACAGGGGAATGAGAGGAAGAGAATGGGGGGAGGCATGTATGTGCCTCGCAAATAATCAAATTTGCTAAGGTTAAACCCACGAATGAGGACGAAGGACTGTAGAAGCTTTTTTCCCTCCACCTCTGACTGGAATGAAAGGTTCAAACTTATTTTCAGGCCAACAAACCATACAGTTTCTCCTTACATCTAAACCAAGAGGTTGAAATAAAGTCATAAATTTGTTTTGAAAATTTATAAATGCTATAAACACATGGAAAAGTAATCACAGGTATTTGTAGGCTTTATTGGTCATTCTACCTCTTTACATAAAAGGAAAGGCTGGGAATCTGGACAGCTAAAAAGAATAATGAGCTATACCAAAATAATTATGAAAAAAATGGAAAGAAATAACAAAAGATTTGGAAAGTTGGACTTCTATGCGTCTATCGTTGATGGGGGGGATAGCAGCAATAAAAATGAACATACTCCCAAAAATGAACTTCTTGTTTCAAAATCTTCCTGTTATAACAAACAACAAGCCTTTTACACAATGGAAGAAAGAACTGACTAAATTTATATGGCAAGGGAAAAAACCCAGAATAAAGTGGAGTATTATGACAGACCAAAAGAGCAGAGGTAGAATGGGACCTCCAGATTTTCAGTTATATTATAAAGCACAGCGTTCACGTGGTTAAAAGACTGGGTTGATTTACAAGATATAAGAATGCTGGCACTGGAAGGTATGGACTTGAGGATGGGATGGCATGCCTATACGTTTTATGACAAAGCAATAATTGATAAAGATTTCACGCATCATTACTTTAGGAAATCACTTTTGAAGATATGGAATGAATATAAGATTAAAAACATAAGGCAGTTTCCCACATGGGTGTCCCCTCAGGAAGCCTTCTTTGGTAGATGGACTGAAACAGACAAATGGTTGCGATATGAAGACATATTAGAGAAATCAGTCTTAAATAATTTCAAGATCAAAACAAGAGAAAAATTGGAACTAGAAGGAATAACATTAAGTTAGTTCCCACACAGACAGTTAACTGAAAGGTTTCAAATGGACTTAAAGACATATGGAATAGAATCAAAAGAGAAAACGGGGATTATTAAACGGCTGTTTGAAAATTCCCCTCATTTATTATCACATATATATCAAGAAATAACACAACAGGAAAGGAAAGAAGAAACAATTAAGTCAGCAACGATCTTATGGGCTCAAAATACTGGACATTCAATTCAGTTAGAATTCTGGGAAGAAAGTTGGAAAAAGACACAAAAATTTACAGTTGCCCAAAATTTGAAAGAGAATTATTACAAACTGTTTCATAGATGGTACATGACACCAGACAAATTAAAAAAGATTTACAATACAGGTAATGGTCTGTGTTGCAAGTGTCAGAAAGAGATCGGTACAATATATCACATGTGGTGGTCATGTCCCAAAGCTAAGAAATATTGGACTGATGTACATAATAAAATTTGTGCTATAATGAAAGTTCAGTTTGCCAAGATATCGGAATTGTATTTGTTAAATATGACAAAGGTACTTGATGGTACTGAAGTAAAGAAATATTGGCAAATAATTCTTTATATGATAACAACAGCCCGGATAGAGTATGCAAAGCTTTGGAAAGCTCAACAAATACATACAATAGAACAATGGTGGGGAACATTTATGGAAAATAGAAATGCTGATATAGTTTCACAGAAACTAAAGGGGAAAACAGATGACGAGATCAAAAAGGAATGGCAGATTGTAACAGGTAATGTAACGGGTAATTGCTGGGCACTGTTAAATGAAAATGAGTGATTCATGGTTAAGATAACTAATGAGGGGGCTACTGATGCAAACCATGGAACTGTAATGTAGAGGATAAAATGCAAGAACTACTATGTAACATTATCAGCATAAAGCGGTACATTGCTATAACTATGTTAAGAGATGTTGGAAATGAAATCTAGATTAGTGTGGAAGATCAAAAATATTTCATGTAAATTAACAGTAATAATGTTTGTTTTATATGTGAAATTTGAATAAAATGATATAAAAAAAAAAGGAAAGGCAACCCACCTTTAGCATATGGATGGACAACTGCCATGGACTGGGGTGCCACACTGGTGCCTTGTAGGAACATGGAGAGCCATGCACCCCAGTTCCTTTAGGAAGAGTCACAATTTTTTCTTTCCTTGCAAATGTCCAAATTGCCTTCCAAAGCCTCTGAAGGGCTGCTCTTGCCCATTTTGTTGCATTTGGAAACTTCTTTGCACACTCCTACCTGTTCCAGGCCCAGACAGAACTTTTTTCCAGGAATGGCCTAGTAATTGTCAGCCCCTCCCTCACTGGAAAAAAAAGCCTAGTCCAGGCCTTTAAAAAGATAAAGGGAGCTCCATAGTTTCCCAAATACAGCAAAATGGAAAACAGTGCCTACCAGAGGCTTGGAGGTCAGTGCTGGCCATTTTAGGGGAAAAACATTCCCACTCCCCCAAATTTTGCAGGCTGCAAAAATTCCCTCAGGACAGCAAAAGACCTGCATATTCCTCGCTTTATTATATCCTTGCTTTACTATACGTCCTTATTCTTAGTAATTAAAAGGTATTTTAAATTAAACAGCATATTAAAAAGACTAAGACTAACATCAGTGTCAGATCACTAACCTATAATTTTAATTGCTCCAAGCAACCATTCAACTATCTTTTTTTCTACACTTACCATCCAGAGAACAGATCCTGTAGGCTGTTCCACTTGTTGTGAGCCACTCCATCTGGATTTGACTGTTGCTAGGCCAAAGTCTCCTATCTTCACTGTGCGGTCTTCATGAAGAAATATATCTACACAACAGTTAAGGAACATATGCTGGCCATCATCTGAGTTTCCAAACACTGCTGTCCTCTCTGCATTAAGCAAAGAAGACTGCCATACTGTTTATTATTTAGGCAAGTTAGATATTTTATGTGTTTTATAAAATATGTACTATCAATGGAAAGAGGTAAGATGTCAGAACAGAAGTTGCATCCTTTGTTTTTGCTACCTCTTCAAAGACATGAATGCCTCCATTTTGTTGGATCAAAGAGGTGCTATTCTTGTTTGCCTCATACTTTCTTTCTTCTGCCTATGAGAGAGCTAGACAACTACTCCACTTATGCCCACCCCACTGGAACTAGGAGAACTGAACCTACACCTACTCCCCCCTCATTTCTGTTTTCTGGAACATGCCTCACGTGCCCTCTTAGGGACTAAGGAGGCAATTTTGCTACTTTTTGATGCCTCTTGGCCATTTTGAGAAAAAGGCCCCCTTGACCAGTTCCTCCCTGCAAAATGTGGAAATTGCCTCATAGAAAGTTGAATGAGGGCTTTTTCATTCACTTTGGAGAGCAAAATTGAAAAAAAAATGTAAAGGCTTAAGGGGGCACAAAGGCTACAGTTTCCCCATCCTTGCCCAATGGGTAACATGGAGTTACCATTAAAAGGCCAGCAGCCCTGTATCCATTCTCCTTATCTTTTCTGCTGCTGTTTTTGATTTAGACAGGGCATCCTATTTTTAGGTTTCTTAATTTGAACTTTTGAATGGATTATTTAACATGGTCATAATGTTGATATTATGATACTTCATACTGCTGACTTACTAGTATGTTTCATACCCATCAGACATTTAAAAGCATTTTACGCAATTGCTGAACTGTCCAAGTTATACTGTAACGCATGCATTATATATTATGGCTACTGTAACATTACTGTATTTAAACTGCCTATCCTTCTATGAAAAATCTGAGCATGCAGCATTTGTCAGAAATGCAGTATATAAAATAAACAAGACTATGACTACAAGCACTGAAGAGGGTGCCTGAGACCAACACGAAAGATGAGAGGTTTCCACTGTCCACACATTATGTGAATTTCTTTAAAACCCAAGTTGTATGCTTTGAATTTAGAGAGCCTAAAAGTACCAGTAGTTTCCAAAGCAGATTTATATTTAAATTAGAACAAATTAAGGCAAATCTATGCATTTTTCTATAACTGGCAATCCTGATCTCACATAATTTCCAGAACAGATTTTAAATACCAGATTTCTTTTCCATATTTATCAACTGAACACTGGTCAATGAAATTCCACCAAATAAGGAAAGGATACTATTTGATTTCATGTCCCTGTGTATTATATTTTTTGCATGCAAGTAGCTGTAAAGAGAATTCAACAAATATAAATCTGAATGTATTGAAATACGAAAAAAGCAAGTTACAAAGCAACCTCCTTGAAAACAAGCTGATTGCCATTTCATCGTTATGCCAATTCATACTTCATGTTTTAATTAAATGAACATTGCAGCAGGAGAACATTTCTTTTACGCATTCAGAACCAGATGATGTGATTTGTACACCAAAATCATCTCTGTAGTCTCCAGTTTCACTTGAAAATTACCCCAAATTTTGGTCCTTAATATTATGGCAAAACAAAAAAAAGTATTCCTGGACATAAAAAATATACAATTTCTTCTACTATTTTTTTGCATCTGGAGCACTCATCAATCACTTGATGACTCCATCATTTTGTCTGCAGCAAGTTCTGCTATTGCAACTGTTAAGGTTACTCACTCCATTCCTTGCGCTGTCTGTCTTGCAATATCAATACGCTGTAACATCTGAAACTTGGTTTCCTGGACATGCAGATGTTTATATAGACTACTTCCTTCACACCACTGCGTGACAATAGCCAAGTTATCTTTAGTCATATAACCCATGAAGAGCAAAATATTAACATGTCGGGTTTTCCTGGCAGAAACAAAGAACAGTTAACATTTTCAACTGACTGTTTTAAAACCTTAACATCCATTGACTTGATAACTATGAATCATGAAACTGTTATGAAATATAATCTCAAACTGTTTGCACAACAGTAAATGTCAAAAACTTGCCTAGTAGAACTAATGCGCTAAATGTCAAATGTCCAATATTTAATCCATTAATTCTGTTTGACCTCTCTCAGTAGTTTCACTACCACTAAACATGCTGTCATCTTCCTGGATCACTTGCAGCAACCACAACTGGTATACTGCTTTGTGGTGGCTCTACTTGTTCTCTTTCTGTATGATCTGGAAGGTACTGCTGAGGTCTTCCATCTCTTCAGGATCCTGTGAGATACCATAAGCCACCCTGTCTCCTATTTGAGGTTTATCTACTTTTTTTTTCAGTTTATATCCTACTTTCTCCTAGAACAAACAGAGCTACTTGAAATTATAGATAGGTTGTTTGGAATGCAAAATACAGTATCATATACTTGTGACACCCAGCTCTTTCATACCAAAACTCTACCTGAAATAGAATGGGGCTTTGAATGGCCATAGAAGCCATATATGGGACTGCACAGAGAACATTTAACGCAGACCTTTTACTATCCAGAATACAAACTGGTCCGGTAAGTAGGTCAGACTTGACTACAGCACAAGCAGTGATTTGAGGCTGGACACTTTCTCATACAGATAGTTCTCTGGAAATGAAACAGTATTTTCTGAAAAACTTTCTGATGCTGTATTTTTCAACAGGATGCAAGAACTTCAGAGGATGGAAGTGCTTCTTCTGACAGCAGAGGCCTTTTGCTCCTTTGGAGCTGGCAGGCAATTTCCCCTCCTCCCCACCAATCCAGAAGATTGGAGTACTCTCTGAAACAATTAGCAAGATGATACATGGGGCTGTGGAAGGAGGGGAAGGGGCAAAACTGTCTCTTCTACCCACTCTCTATCAGTAGGAAAATTCTCAGCAGAATTCTGTTGGGGATTTTGCTCCTACGCAACAAAATTAATTATCTTTTTAATAAAATGACTGTGTAAATACTTAAAAATATAGTTTTGGCTTACCTTAAAACAGCCACTTCATTTCGGAAGGCTTGAAATTGTTCTGGAGTTGGATCTACAACCTTCAATATCTTTACGGCTACATCTCCTGCAGACATAATTATGCATTAGCAAATACAGTGCCAAAAATCTTGTGACACTGTCACACGCAAAGCATGGATATGTATCTACAAATGAGGCAGAGTGAAGTACCACAGACTCAGTAATATGCATTTAGACTCAGTCCCTGCTATCTCCGGTTAAAAGTACTTGAAAGCAAGATTTAGTTCAGAACATGATTTAGAACTTATTCCTATAGATTCCTTGTGGCTTTCTAGTTCTGAAAACAAGAGTTCAGAGATGGCCTTATATTTAAAAAAAAATCTGCAAAATTTCAGAAGGGCAGGTTTTGTCACTTATATAGACAGTCAGTAGTAAAACTGCGGAAAGGGAATATGTTGTTCCTTCCTGTCCCCCTCAATTTTTGGAGCAACTTCTACAAATGAAGGCAAGTAATTTATGACCTTTCTCAAGGATAAAGGCCTATGGAGCTGCTCTACCTGAAGATCAGGGCTGTCAAACTCAATTACATCTTGGGCTGCATCAGCACTATGGTTGCCCTCAAAGGGCCAGTTGTATCTATAAGGTTATATAAATGTATCTGCTCTTTTATCATATGAAATAATTGCCTCTGCATTCTATTATTACTAGTTTTTTACTAGCCTTCCCTCTGCATCAACTTCTCTTTTCTTGGATATTTTGGAGTTTGGTCAGTATATCCAAAGTGTGCCTTTTTCTGATCCCCAGCTACAACTGCAGGAGATGTGTGAGGGCCACATGAAATGGCCTGGCAGGCTAGATTTAGCCCGTGGGCCTAGTGTTTGACACGTGTGTTTTAGACTGTGAAGCGTAGCAGTGTTCAAAGAATGGCAATCTCACTACTCCCCACAAGTCTCTCTCCAAAGCAAAACAACTGGAGAGCCCCTTGTAAAACATGCGGCTGGATTAGAAGGGAGAGACCTGTCAAACACTCAATCTCACTCTGTCCTTGCCTCCTCCACCTCCTCCTCCTTCTCGCCCTGGGCATTTTAACAAAAACAATACCTAAGAATACATTTTTTGCCCCTGCCTAATGTTTCAGTTCTGTCAGTTTCAGAGGGAAGACAGCTTCATCTGCAAAGCACCAGAATCAATTCAGCTCAGTCATCATCTGAATCTAATGTGCATCCCTAACACACATACACTTATTATAAGATATGATTCAAAGAACCACTTTGGTGTTAAATGAACAACAACCCCCACTCAACAGCAAACAGCAAACTTCTGCTGAAATTCAAGGAAAGTTCAGAACAGCTTGTGCTATGGCCCAGGGGTCTGTTCAAAGAAAAAAATTAAAACTTCCCAAAAAGTATAAAAGGAAAAAAACAGAGTGCAGCTAAGTAGTTCTCTGGATTCTAGCCACTGCTTCAAGCACTGTGTTCCTGGAAATACTTCTAGTCTTCAAAGGCTCAAATACCACAATTCTTTCCAGTAAAGGACAGACACTTTCCTGTTGTTAGAATAATGCAAAAGATGTTCTGAATTCTAATTCGATGCAAAAAATGCTAACAAAAACAGGCTTCGATGACTCCATTTTTCAGTTCTGCTAATGTGGTACCATCTCTGACAAGTGTGATGACTAGCCAGTCTTTTTTCTAAGCATGAAGCTCCAAAGGTCAGATTGGAGATCATCCTAACAGTTCTGTGATGATTTGGACTATCTCCTCAGCATCAAGGCTAGGCAGAAATGAAGGTGTAACATGACCACACTCTTTGGGTTGGTCAACAAAATGGGTCAAGAACCTCAAGACTCCTGTGAAACCATTCAGTACTGAATACCAAAACAACTGAGCTGGAGAATAACATTAAACAATTCCCTGGAAAATTGTTTCTGTACTTAGGATACAACACTGACACATAGGCCCAAATTCTGTCACTATGTTATGTAAATGAATACTAGTGTTTTGGAATAATTATGGCAAGAAATGCTCAATACTTACCATGCCACTTGCCCTTGTAAACTGTTCCAAAAGAACCTGATCCTACCCTGGTAGAAAGCATAACTTCACTTGCTTCTATTTCCCAATAATAACTTGAATCTCTCTGCCCACGAGGTCTCTGAAAAGGAAGAAGGTGTTTACAGTACAAAGAGCTTAGGCAGAAATTGTGTTTATAGGCTCAGATTAAAGTTCTCATCTATCTTGATTTGTCTGGTTTGGAAGCACTCAACTTAGACCAAATCTTCAATATGTTGTTTGCTTGTTTGTTTACAGTATCTGTATCCCACTCTTCAACCAAAAAGGTTCCCAAGGAGGCTTACCAATCATTATTTGACATTTCTTTGCTCTCAAGTTTACAATTTAAATATGACATAAAACATAAGGAAATGGCAGTGTGGGAAGGAATCTGGAATGCTGGGAAAAGGTACAATGGAGCTGTGCTTGGCTGTTCTTCTCTCTCTCAAAGACCAATGCAATGGCAGGTGGAGGGAAAAGCTCTCATGAGCCACTGGTTAAGGCATGACAGAAATGCCTTGGTTACAGTTCGAGTGTGGGCTTAAGAAAAGTTGAGTCAAAAGCGCTTAAGTACTGAAAAGTCTGTTGTACAGCTGGATAACAATGTATGTCATAGTTCTGTGGCCAAGAATATTTTTCTTCACTATGATAAGTCAAGTTTCCTTCTTATTTCCATTTTGATTATATTTTTTATCTCCACTCCAATAAAGAAAAGTGCTTATCCAGTGATATCCACATAAAGTAGGAATATAAAAATCTATTTCATTTCACCATTTTCCTGTCAACCCCACCTGTAGTTTCACAACTCCTTTTTTCACAGCAGTTGCCAAGCCTGAATGCAGGTTTTTGTATGGAAAATCTGCATGTTTTTACACATTTTTCCTACTGTGCACATTTATTTGTGTACCATGTGTGCATTTTCCTCATCAGACTAATGTATTTAGTGCATATTTTTAGCCATTTGGATTTTTTTTACTAAAATGTGCTGTTTTGTGTGCATTTTTTCCCAAAATGCTCCATAAGCCTCCCAAAGTGTGCAAAATCTGAAAGGGAAGCACCTTTCTTCTTGCAGCAACTCCCAGGAGATGAAAAAAAGCTTATTTCATGTTAAATCCAATAAAATTGTTTACCATCCTGAGCACAAACTCAGAAAGCATGGCTTTTTAGG
The DNA here is from genome assembly GCA_948472985.1 of Iguana delicatissima. NCBI lineage: Eukaryota > Metazoa > Chordata > Lepidosauria > Squamata > Iguanidae > Iguana > Iguana delicatissima. The sequence goes on along the minus strand of CAOKZL010001265.1, from coordinate 150,503 downwards.
GGGGTCAAGAGTCTGATGCAGAGATTAGGATCTTAAGCGTTCCTACGAAGAGGAAGGTTCCACAGATGTTGTGCCCCATAGTGGGAGAAAAGTGGGATATAAATAAAATTAAATGACCAAGTACATAAATCAATCCATTTTTAGGATCAGGAAAACAAGCAGTTGTAATGAAGCCAGAGTGGTAATAGTGAAAAGCATTTAGATTATTTCAAAACCCCACACTCTATTCAGCTATGGCAAGAATATAACACACAGAGTGCAAGAAAGCAGAAACATTTCTCCAATCTATATACAAATATTGTTGTCCAAAGTCTACAAGGTAACATCTCTCAGGGGTTATTTCATAATAAATATTTTGACACTTACAATTTTTTTTTCTTGTGTATTAGATCCTGATGCTCTCTCTCTTTGGGCTGGAACTGGTGTTTTAGACTGAGACCACCCTGTTGGACTTGTATTGTTGGGACTACCAGATACAGCTGGTGGCGATGCTTCATATAATTAAAGAAAAAGGAAACAGATGTTTATTAACAGAAAACTCTTGGAAAGTAGCACTGACATGTAGTAAATGACATAAAACCTGTATGCAGATCATGTTGTATTAAGATTGAGGCTATACGCTAATTCTGGTATAATAGCAACATTCTATGCAGACATTCTTATAATGAATGATGTGGCTCTCAAGAGTGTCTAATTATTTTAGTATAACACTCACCAGATTCACTGTGACTACGTATGGCATCCTGAAACAAAGAAAAAGACTATTAGCACTTTAGAAAACTTTCTATGGCAGAAAGATGGACCAGAAAATTTCTCTAATGAGAAACTGACTCAGCAGCTTTTGATTCTTCATATCAAAACATTTTGGAATGGGGATGCCAATACAGACACATAGAATCCCAGTACTTATTGGAAGACTTAAAATGTGCTCAGCTTTCAAAGTCCTCAACATGAAGCCCAATTAGTGCTTGAGATTTTTAATGGACCATTAAAGCTGTAATCTACAAAAGGCTGTCATTATCACAATTGTGATGATACCTATGTTGTAAAATCAACTATTAATAACATTTATAACACACCCTACATACAGCAAGTGCATTTTCAGCTGGGCAGATTACTTTTTAAAACATAATGAGAATTTGGATCTGTAGCAAAATCCACATTGCTTGCTTTGTATTGCTGCTGCAAGCTGAGCTGGTTTCTCCTTCTCTTGCTTCATGCCACACATGCTACTTTATGTAAACATGCATAGCACTGACAGAAGGTACATTGGTATGGTTCCCCATCTGTCTAAAACCATCCAAAACACAGTTTGAGTAGCTGACAGAAAGGCACATGCCCAATACCCCACAAAGCAAAACCCAAGGTCAGAACAGGGACCAGAGAATGGCCTGAAGGTAAACGATGCTGTTCTTCTATTGAAGCTAAAGAGGCCTACTCCTGGGAGCTGCCTGGACACAACTCAGAAAACTCTTTGGAGGAAAAGTGAAATATAAGCATGATCAGTAAAACAGAAGCCAAGGAAGTTCAAACTGATCAGGCTACAGAAAACATTTGGCAGGCTGCAACACTGCAACAATTACATATTCTCTACTGTTCTAAGGAGATACATTTGGAAAAGGACAACTGAAATCAGTTTCAGAATTCCAAGAAGTCTGTGTGCCAGCTGAAACACTTCCACACATTAAAAAGAAGGCTGTGGTGACTACATCTTTTGCTTAAGTGCCCTTGTACTATATACAATCCTGTTTCTAGAGAAATTTGTGACCTTCAGAATCAGTTTTCTGAGGAGGACGTGAGAAGGAAGGAATCTGGGAAACTATTGGTGCAGATAGGGTGTTCAGCATGACTATCTGGATCCCACCACTACTATTACAGCAACAGCTCCAAACCTTTGTTGTGACCTGCATTTGTCAATTGTACACAGGTTTCTTTTCTGAAAAATAAGGCAAATTCCTACTGTATAAATCAAGAGCAGGGAATTGTCAGAGGGTTGGGGGCCACATTAGTCCCCATGAGACTCTGAGGAGCACACCTCCTGCCACTCTTCACTGAACAAAATCCATGCTCAGGACAGGAAGACATTTTCACTATTTCTTTGTCTCTCCCCAGTCATTTTAGGTTGAGAAGCAGCCTTTTGTTCCTTAATCCCTGGGAAGCCCTGGCAGCAGTAGGGAGGGTACAAAAATGAGCCTGGATACCACATGCAGCCTACAGGCCACATTTTGCCTACTTTGGTACAGATACACAATCCAGAGGGAAGATTCTTAACTATGTTTCTAGTTTTTTCCCCCAATTTAACCTGAATATAAAGTAGTTATTTCAATGAGCAAAGATTCTGTGGTATTCCTTTGGGCCTTTCTTTTACGATCACATGTTTCATTATCTGTAATTGTGCTTGATATAAATTTCATAGCCAGACTGGATTTTTCTATATCTTTTTGGCAACAATACACTGAAATCCTCCAACCCCAGTAGTCTGTGTGGTGACATTTCTCTCATTTTTGTATAAATATTTAACTAACATACCAGTTTCAATTTGACAATCACCAAATTCATTAGGTTAACACTGAAATGAACAGGTTTACTCCAGAAAGTAGGGATTTTACTCTGTACCAATGATCTAGTCCAATCTGAGACTGATATTCTATTTGATATTATTAACTCTGGTTTGAGTATTAAGATCAAGCAGGCATGCCACACTGCTATTTCTAAGTGAATCTGTTAAGGTACAGTCTGTGTTAACTCACACTAATCTGGCCAACTGTTTTAGCAATCTTGTTAACTGAAGAAAACAAAGGTATCCAGACAATACCTACTCTTCCCCTTAAACAGAACCGTCTGCACCAGGACCTGGGAGAAGCATTCAGGCTGTTATTCTAGTTCAAAGCAATGAGAAATAAGAAGAGAACAGAAGGAGTAGTAAAAAAATAGTTTCCAGCTGCTAGAATGAAAGTAGTACAAAAGAAAACTTGATAGAAAAAGAGTTAACATATGAATTATGATCATGTTACTTTATCTAGAAATGGAGGCTTTAAAACTGATGCAAGAATGCTCAACCATTCCACTATGAGTTAGGCGGGCACACACTGCATCAATCATGAAACATTCTCAAAGGGAATTTTTATAAAAAAATTATTCTTCTTCCTTCCCAAGACTGCAGAGTATTTAAGTTCTGATATAAAGTTTACTTACAATTAAAACTGACCTATAAGAAATTATCTATATGGTATAACAGTCTAAGTGCTGAGACTAGGACTTCGGGGGAACAGGGTCCAAATCTCTGCTCAGCCACAGAAATCCACTGAACAACCTTGGGCAAGTCACACTCTCTCCATCTTAAAGGATGGCAGTAACAAACTACTGACTAAATCTTGCCAAGAAAACCCTGGAACAGGATCACTCTAAGCTGGAGTTGACTTGAAGACACACAACAGCATGAGAAAAGAAATGCTTCAATAAATCTACGAGCAGGACTCTGAAAACTAACCCCTGTAAATAAGATACATAAAAAGGGGTAACATCTGATTATGAACTAAGTAGAGTTAATCCAGTCAAAGAGATTTGAAAATATTCAAGAAAGCAGAGGTCATTAATGAAAAGCACTCACTTTTCTGAGGTGAAAGCCCTTAAGAAGAGTTTGAAAACACTGAAGAGTCTGAGACAGAATACTTTTCATTTCTCCAATTCAAATAAAAAATTTCAGGAAATACTTCCTGATCCTTTTCAAAACATTGTAGATATGAACACCTGAACGCTTTAGAATAACTTCCACCATCCCAGAAGCATGTACTAACATGCTTTAGGACAGAAAAAGCCCAGCTAACCTATCTGACCATAGAAGAAATCAAAACTGGAACTAAAAGGAAAAAGCTAATGACTACAGACTTTATATAAATAAGGCTATCTTTTCTCCAGTGCTAAAAAGAAAAAACAAAATTCAATACCAAGGCTACCAAGTATTATGCACTCTACAGTTCATACTAATTAACTTGTATTATACAAACTGGTATATTAGACATATTCTTCACAATTTCTTCTGCCATGAGTGTGAAAGGACAAGAACCGTACTAAGCATGAACATCCTCTTATTTGTCCATCAGTTCACTCTTCCAAGTTGCCACCAAACTTTCAAACTTGTAACCACCATCCACTTGGTGAATTCTTTACTTATGGCTGAAGAATTCTTCTCTTGCAAAACTTCAGCTGCAACAGATTTTACGAACTGAAGCCAGCTAGCCAAACAGGTCAGTAAACCACAGGGAATGCAGGTGTACCTTAAAGCCCTCTTAAAAAGAAACTTGGCATCAAAATTAATGGATCTATGACTGCATACTGGTATTCTCAAGTAAGGTACAGCTTACAGCTCTGCAGTTAGCAGCATTTTCCCTTCAAAACTTCACCATAGTCTTACATTTCAGAAGTCTCCAATTCCTTTAACACCCTATCCCTCTTATAAATTTTGAATTCACCTCATAATGCAATTGGTCTAGCATCACCCCTCCATATAGCTGCTTCTTCCTTTTTCATCCTGCCACACTAATCAGCTCTGGCAATAAAGGCTTGCTGTCAAATCTTACATCCCAGATACAAGGCCTGTGGGTCATGGAGTTCTCATACACTCTGATAGTCTAAGGACAGCCCACAGGGATGGAGGACAGGGCACAGACGTATAGTAAGCATCTGCAGGCCTCCCACACTTATGATGACACAAGAAGAACAATGGACCCTTAGCTCAAAATGGTAAAGAACTCAGCTCAGGTCTGAGTCCAAAGTGATTCTATATTAAAGCATCTGAGAGAAACCCGTTATAATGGAATGTGAGGGAGCTTATCCACCACTACATCCAACACTCATATCTCTACAAGCCTGGCAATTCTGTTTCTGATGAAGTAAAAACCTGATCTACAGATATTTTGTTAATTTTAGCTATCACTTCATCCAATATAAAAATTATTTTTAATATTCATATTGGCCATGGCAATGGGGAAAAAGTGATATGGAAAACCGTAACTATAAAAATAAAAATCCTACATACATTTAATAAAAGAAAGAAAGAAAGAAAGAAAGAAAGAAAGAAAGAAAGAAAGAAAGAAAGAAAGAAAGAAAGAAATACTGCACATAAGAGTTGAATCTCCAGGACCATGAATGTAAAAAGAGAAGTGTATTCAATACTAGCTCATTAAAAACCAGTTTCAGGACTGTTTTATTCCCTCAGTCAGCTTTTACAAGCAGTTGTGGCACAGAAAGTTTTATTTTGAAAGTTCTAAATGGGCTCAATCCTGCATAGGTCCCACACATCTATGGAACAATTATTTATAGATTACTACAGATGATAATTGTCAAAAGAACGATAGGTCAGTAAGTTTGTCATCTCTGGCTGCAAACACCTTGTTCTGCAGTCTTCGAAAACAGCAGATCAGTCACAAACTGAAGTGCCGGTTTGGAATCAACTAAGAACTGTGACTTGGCAAATGGGAAAGTCAGACACATAAGAGGATAACAAAGCACATATATAAAGCATCTAATTCATGATCCTTTAAATCATGGTTTGGAGAAACTGAAAATGTGACTGCTGAAAACAGCCATAACCATTTGCAAAAAAAAAGGACTAAGGAGATAAGCAATTATGCTTTTATTAAAAAAAGTGGTGAAACACTCAGCAGTATGAATACCTCAATTATTCGATTATCCACAGGCATAGTAGTGCTGACCATGTGAACGTTTGGTGTTGATGTAGATCTCTGTCTCTGAGAAAGGGAGCATTCAGGAGAAGGATTTGATGGGCTGAATGTGAAGGCATGAGGTGTAGAATATCTGTGCTGAGAACTAAAGAAGGGGAGACAAAAAATTATTAATTATTAATTCTGACTTTACATTAGTGAATTGCCAGTTATCATTATTGATCTGAAAAGCTACTCCAGAGTCTCTTGTACAGAACACAGTTTTGTAAGGTACTTTTCTTCAAATAAAATGTATATAATAAAAGAGATTGTTCAGAACAGGAAGAAGACACATGTCAATGTGACCCATCTCCCCAGCTCTGGATAAGGTTTTTGTTTTGTTTTTTGTTTCTTAAGATGGTTTTCAATGACATCCAAACTTGGATTTAAGAGCTGTCCTTAAGTCTTGGTAGAATCATTCTCGACTTTTACTCAAGGAATCCACTTCCAAGTCACTACTAAGAGTACAAGTCATAGTAGAGGAAGGATTTGCACAAGCCACCCCCCCCCAATTCTTGGCACGACATCTAGTTCTTATTTTTATCCCCACAATTATACCAGGTGGCAAGTTATCATTTAATGAACATAACAGACAAAGGTTGTTTAACCTGCTGTTGAAACACAGGAGATGAATAGGTGAACCAAAAATTACTGATGGGTCCAAGCTTTGAGGTCACGGCACCCTCTCATCCCCTCACTCTATCAATTCCCTCTCTCACTTGCTGGTAAAAGAAACTAATTTGTTTTACCCTGACCTTCCAAACAAACATTTAAAAGCAGAATTTCAGATTTTTTTTTCTATTGCTGGTTTAAAGAAAGGCAACTTTCATGCTTTGACACCCATGGTCTCATTACATAAATAAAAGCTTTGCATAGAAAGTTGCAGTGTGTTGCCTTGCAGACAATTACCCAGGCTTGTAGAATACTTTCACAAATTCTGCAAAAGAAAAATCTAAGCTTTGACTTACTTAACAGGTATCCGGGATACAGATTCCCGCATTCGGCGAGTTGTCAAGGGAGGTAGGGCTGGCATCCCACTCTCACCAACATTTGAGTGTGGGAATAATCTGAAACCAAAAGCATGCAGCTGAGAATTAAAAAAAAAACACCTTTACCAAACATAAGACATTCGTCTGACCCATGCACAGATTCTCTTTGTAAAAGAGTTACACGTTCCCCATAAGGAGCAATCAAAATCAAGTTAACATAACAGTTTGATTCTACATCCTTTCAAGGGATAGGACTATAAAGTGTAATACATTGTTGGAATCTTTCATTCAGTACCTGCATTCTCTAATTCATGTATTGCTTTATTAACCTGGACAATACAGTATTCACTGTAGTTATATAGGCAAACTGACATGTACATATGCCAAGAACATTTGAGCCAGAATCTATGCAACACCAGTTCTATATGTAATGCAGAAAATGGCTGATCAATGAAGCTGCATCTTGTGTGCTTTTATATTGAAAAAAGATTTAAGCACCAAAGTTGGAAAGGTAAATATTCACCACCTATCATTTAATGGTCATAAGATCTTACTAGTTCCGCTACATATGAACATGTACTCTGTAAATGCCAAATTCAAGGAATCTTGGAAACATGGTCGGTTTCTATTAATGCATATGCCTAGTCCATGTCCATATATCATGCACTTCCCCACACTTCTCCTTTCCACTTTTTCCTCCTCCTTTTTTGTGCCTTTCTCTGGACATCAACTTTAAAAGAAAAGAAAACGGTACTACTGAGAAAATAAATGACTACTCAAGAGCACTGATTAGTAGAAGGGAAACTGCCAATATGGATCAGTAAATCAAAACAAGGTAAGGAAGGGATGGGTACTAACAAAGACACTCAGCAAGGGTAGCAAGTTCTTGGACACAAAGCAAAAGGACAAGTTCAGTAGCTGTGCTTTCAAATTTTGTGTAATTACCTTAGTTTACATCTATAGACAAAGACCTACCAGAAATCTCACTTCTGTAGCCACAGCAGTCATTCGGGGAATAAAGCATTCCATACAGATGAGAACGGGGCAGCCAATAACTTACAACTGCAAGTACATTCCTCCTTTCCTGGTACTACCAACTGAAATAATTACTATTATATAAAACATGGGCAAGTAGACCACTAAGCAACACAAGAGGACTGTGCAGACAACACACACAACAGAACAGCCTAGCTACCAGATATACGGAAAACAAATAACATACAGGCATTGTTACAGTGCAAGTGAACAACTACTGTGGATTCAGTCACTGGTGCACTGCAGTGCCTGCATTCCTGTAAAACACTGAAAGTCAGTAGAATTGACAACCCCAAAAAGATAAACTCTGTTGCCAATGCACATTAGCGGCTTTTTCGCCAGCAGATAGATTAAACAAAAGACTAACTAGATACTTATACCCTTTTACACAATACTTCTGGAAAAAATGGAGTTATCTGATACATAACCTATTTCTCAGCACTTTACAAGTCTAACAAACCTGCTTATAACTGAGTTTCCTACATAAAATGAGAAGGAACAAATGCAGTTCAGCTGGCTCTTTTTATATGGTTCAAGCTTTTGCACATTACAAGATTAACAGTACTTTACACTGGAAGAATTATTTCTAGGTAACAATTTACTTTCTTTTAGATTTAAGAAAAGACTCTTACAACAGTTGCCGAATATTGCTCCAGTCCACACACATTGTTGGTACTTTTGTGCTGCAGTGTTCGTGGAATTTATATCCACAGGTTTGACACCGGAATCCATTTAGCAAGAACTTCTGACAGATGTCACAGTATGCAAGCTTTAGAAATGTCTTTCGTGCCTAGAAAATAAGTTTAATAACTTTATTACCATGACTTTTGCTAACTAAACTTCAATTTATCTAAGATTGAACTAAAGATTGGAGAGTTCCTTAAATATTTACTTCAAATTCAGTGTTCACAAAACATATCCAATAAATCTTTAACATTTTATTATAAGAATTTTTTACCTTTTATAAGTAAGAATCTTGAAGTTTTATGAATGCTTCAATCAGAACATAGAATGTTGTGAGCAGCTACTATCAAAATATAAGTAGCTCCTATTAAAATATATTTTATGGGCTTTTGAAATGCAACTGTAATTTTCGAAATGTGATGTAACCACTCAGATCATTTAGAAGCTATTTTATATTCAACTGCAAACAAGGTCATTTGTTTGTACTACCAAGAAATGCAAAAAAAAAGAAAAAGACAGACAGACACACAATTTCATTTGAGTTTAAATGAGCAGTATTACTTAGCCACAGCAAGGGTTGGCAAATGCAGTTTTCTGTACAAGACCCTATGGTGGCCACATGGACTATCAAAATTGACCATCCTGAAACAAAAAGTGGAAGCAGATAAGAAGCTCACTTCTGGTTTTGAAAAACTGATGATCTTTGTTACATTGAACGGTTCAGGGACACAATGAAACCTATTTAAGAGGTCAATGACTGCTCTTATTGGCTTCTACGAAAAGCAATTTATCTTTTTGGGGGAAAAAACCTTTTGGGAGTCACATTCACCCCAAAGCTGTACTTTTGCTACCCCTAAGCTACAGGAAAACACAGTGAAATACACCCAAATGAACCATCCTCTAAGCTAAACAGAGGGGGAAAAAAATGCTTATGTGTAACTATGGTCAACTGGTCATTTGTGAACTCACATAATATGGGTCTTATGCCTATACAGAGCCACATCAGAACCTTTAAGATCAAAGCAGAAAGCAGATTTTGGCAGAAGCACCACTCCTTACAGTGCATTTTCAGGTATGCCTCAATCCCTTCTCCTCAATTCTCAGTCCACCACATAAAGGAAAAAAAAAAAGGACAGACAGGGAGAATGAGGGGTGGAAAAGGCTTACAGTAGTTACTTTTCTATACCGCTTATCAGTGCAAAGCACTCCCTAAGCAGTTTACAACGTGTAATCTAATTGCCCCCAACAAAATGGGTACTCATTTTACCGACCTACAGAAGGATGGAAGGCTGAGTGAACCTGGTGCCCTGCAGGATCAAAATAACAACACTGTGGCTACAGTACCAGCATTTAGCCACTGCACCACCAGGGCTCTTAATATCTTTTTTGTGGTTTTTGTTACTCATGCATATGGATGACGAATGAGCTGGGTTACCAGATTCAGGTTCCATGTCAAGCCAGAGAAGAAGAAAGGCTCACATGGCCAAATGAAGGGTCAGGGTATACTTCTTTTGTTAAGCTGAAAATGACAGATGAACATGGCTGGCTAAGACCACGTAGCAGATCTGCAGGAATCTAGCAGTATAATCCTTTCAACAAGATTGCAGAAGTAGCTAATGCCAGTAGTAGCACAATGGGCTAGAGAGGTTAAGATAAGATAGGAAAATGCACACTTTGATATGCAAGTTAAATGGCTTTCACAACTCATCAAGAGAAGTGACCACCAAACCTATTTTTTAGCATGGAATAATAGAAGAGATGCTGGGCACTCTGAGAGGCATCGTGTGTATAGAAAGCTAGAGCTTGATAAACTAGTGAATAATGGTTTCAAAATGGGTATGGGTATCTGCACAGATGTGGGAAGAGGATTTCTTACTTTTTGTGAAACTGAGAGATCACCTTTGGAGCAAAAAAAGACATCCAGACAAAATACTACTTTGTCCAATAGAATACCGGATAAGCTTAGTCAATTCTGATCACTGTAGGTTTGCTCGCACAATGAGCAGAAGTTATTGTCATCAAGAAGACCACTTAAAAGTGAAGAAGTATAAGTCAACTGAACCCAACAGTCCAAAAGCTGTCTTTACTAACTGTGGTAGCACAATGGAAACAGATCATAGAAAGACACAACGAAGAGCAGAAGAATATGAATGTGGGAGAACCTTCAGAAACTTTCTCTCCAGCTGGTTAATGAGCTGAAACCACAAGATGAATAAGAAGAGAATGGTACCTGATTCCCCTTGAAAGTTTAGAATGACAGAACTGAGTTCTTCAGATGAAACAGAAGAGGAAGGACATCTGCAATAGGAAACTGATCCTCTGACTTGCGATCCAGATATACAAGGAACTGGCAACACTTAAGTTTGTAAGACTGGTGTGTAGTTTTAGAAGTCTCCCAGAATACTGCTACACAAAGTGGTGGCCAGTGGACCATTAGACCAGTGCCAGTCTGTGAACTATTGGTTATGGGGCTGTGGCAAGTTTCCAAGAAAAAAGAACCAGTCGTTGTCTACCAACACAAATGTGGTGACACTCCTTAGCATATTATGTGGGCAGGGGTTCTAGTCTCCTGTATCAGACAGTTTATGAAGCACTGTCCTAGAAGACTCCAGGACTCTTTGCTTATTTGTGAAGTGCACAACTATCTTGTAGTCTGCAGATATATGCCACATATAAGAGATCTGAAGGCCTTCAAAACTTTGAAAACAGAATGTAGTTCAAGCACATTTATGTGGAGTTTTACACTATGATGAACTCCAGACAAACTGCAACAGTCACAGTGCACATCTGTTGTCATGATTATAGAGGAACAAGTCTGCCTGAAAGGAGCCCCTTAATCTAGATTCCTCCAAGCAGATCAAAAGAGGACAGTCTTCCAGAGGCACACAAGTACATGCAGCCATTTCAGAGTTCCCTTCTAGGTCAAAACAACAGAGGGACCAAGTCCAAAATCAGAGATGAGTTTGATGATGTTATTGTTGCCATAAATTCCTGCACATGCTGAACTACTTCGTCACAACAGAGTCAATGGGAGGCTTCTGGTTCTATTGCCACAATTATGGAGTCAACTTAATCTCATGGTAGATTAGCACTCTTATTATAGGAATCTGGAATAGCTCCTATAAACTTAATTGATTGGGCTGGGACACACTGCAACTGTTAAGTTTAAACAAAGCCCAAGATCTGTCTGCAGATACATGGTGAGACTGAGGTCATGTTGTAAAAAAGTCCTGGACCATGTTACCAGGAGTCAACAGTTGACATAGGAGTAGTCAGGGTAGACTGACATGACGGAAGGTACCACAACTGTCATATACTTTGTGAAAACCTGAGGTGTAGTGGCCATCTCAAAGGCAATACCTTTTTTAAAATCATTTTTAATTTTTAATTTTCAAAAAAAAAGGGGGGAGACAGAAAAAAGGCGATCAATATGACAAGTCACAACAGAGTAAGCAAAGTAATACAAACATTACAGTCATCCCTCCACATTCGCTGGGGTCAGGGGCACAGGACCCCCGTGAATGTGCAAAAACTGTGAATAAGTCTACGCCCTCTCAAACTGTATTTGACATACACACACACAAAAGTATGATCATCATATTCAATCCACCATAGATTCCTCTGAGACATTAGAGTTCCTTCATAAGGCAAAAGTGAGTGGCTGGTAGGGCCTACAGCCACCTCCACTGCTGCCCCACAACATTTTTAATAGGGACTTACAAGCCTCACTTGCAGTTTCTCAGCCTCACGAGGTTTGCAGTCCCTATTAAAAAAATGGCTCAGGGAGGCAGCAGAGGTGACAGCAAATAATCTGTGAATAATCAAATCCACAAAAGTGAAACCTGCAAATGTGGAGGGCTGACTGTAATTCCAAAATCAGATGTATGGATGAAGCTTACACAACGTACCTTTAATAGCATAACCTAAAACGAAGTCCAAAATGATTGCTGATATGATGGTGGACTGCCCTCTGTAAATCTTGCTCAGTTATTAGAGCAATGAAAAGAGCCCAGTGTAATTCCTTGTAATAGACCTCAAAGATGTTGTGACATTCAGCCCAGGCATTGCAGATATTAGATCACCATTTGTTCCAGTTCAAGGCATTGCCTCTGTCCACAGTCACAGGAAAGTATCTTGAATTAGAACAAATGGTGATCTAATGTACCTGCAATGCCTGGACCAAGTGTCACAACATCTGTGATGCCTATCACAAAGAATCAGTTGCCCTGACAAAGCAGTAGTATGGCTGAAGCCAGAGTGACTTTATGATTTGTTTTGAGCAACTTCATCTTCCATATTTGCAACCTTTTCCCAAATGGCCAGACAAAGGTGAAAGCTGTTTCTTTCAGAGCACTCATTTTGTAAAGACTCTACAGACAGAACAGACTTGTACACTGTTGTTCTGACCTAGACAAAAAGGTACTTAGGATGTTACCCAAGGGGATAATCTTCCCGTTTTAAGAACTGCCAAGTTTAAACAGAGAAGGAAGACCTACAGGTCTTGGACTGAAGCTGTCAAAGAGATCAAATTTCTAAATCTAAACTACCAATCATGGAGGTGCGATGAAGCAGAAGGCAAGAAAAATAAAAATGAGGATTACTCAGTAGTGCTGCGTAAGACAAAAAATAAGAGAACATCCCTCTCACTATTGCTGGCCTGGCAAAAATGAGGATAAGGTACTAATGCCTATACTGTAAGATCTAGGGAAGGGGCTTCACCAAAATTCCACTCGAGCCTGGAATGTTCCAACTGTGGCTCTGCACAGGCACAAGAGGCATACATGTGAATCACAGAGAACACAAAGAAGAGGAATTTTCCTCAAAACTCTTCCACACAACTTGGGGTGAAGGAGAAGCCTAGGGACTATAGTCTTGGCTAGAATTAAAAGTGATGACTTGCATGTGCAAAAGTAACCACAACAGATCTCTTCTCTGTAGCAGTCCTTTTGGTATTACCTTGCACGCTCACACACCCAGTTACAAATCATCAGTTGATCCAGAGGGGCAAGCACAAAGAAGTGATAGAAGTTTTTGCTTAAAAAAGAAAATTTCTGACAGGGAACTTCCAGTTTGGAATGGTGTGAGGAGAGTCACTTTGGGACCTTGACTGAGCCTCAAGGTGACAGGATGGTGGCTTTTGGGAGGGTATAATTGAGATCAGAAGCCCTCAAATGGACTCTGGAAAGAGAAGCCCCTGAGTATTTCATGGGTGCTGTTGGAGTTTTTCATAGCTGCCACTAACAAATAAGTGAAGCAACAGCTGCAATCATCAGTGTGTGGAGATAAACCACCATCGCTACATTTGAGTGGAGGAGATGCTTCCCCACTCATACAGCTCACAGCCACCAAACTGTGAGTTAAGAAGATAACTGGCATTGAGAGACGCCTTCCTAACTTTGGTAAAAATCCCAATGATATCGATCTTGCATCTACATTGGGCAAGGATCGGGTAATTTTTCACTTGCTCTGATCTTTACTGGAATTGATTTTTTTCTTTTTTTCTTGGTTTGAAGGAGGGTGATTCAAGTGAAGAATCAGGGTGGAAGTATTGTGGATTCTGGTGACTCAGTGTCTGTTTTTAATTCTGTATACCACCCCCCTTTGAGTTCTATTCCATCACCCTTCCTATACTACACCATGATTGTGCAAATCGTTACTTTTGACATCTTGATGGTTTCCTTTCTTTCTTTCTTTCTTTCTTTTTTTTTGGTATAGTTTGCTTGTTTTGCTTTTCCCTTTTTATGTTTTCATTAGGTTAACTTTTCTTTGTGATAACTGCTATTTTTTTTCTCTTTCTTTTGGACTTTCTTTTTGGATCTAAAGGAACATGAAGACTATACCCTCTAATGTCTTTAATTCCACATTTTTGGTAGCTTTATATGTGGAATAGAAGTGAGAAGCACAGCCAAGTTACCTAGGAAGTCCAGCTGTTGCCTTCCTCCCTGCCTCTGAAGTGTCCTTGAAAATGGTCTATTTGGTGGATTGAGAGTGTGGGCAGAGCAAGGTCTATTACAGCTGCAGCCATGAGGTCTGAAGTGTCCTTGAAAATGTCTGCTGGTTTGTTGGAGGGTGGATTTTAAAGAAAAATATTCACAAAGACATGGTATAAGGCAGGATGTGCTAATCTGTGTAGAAAATAAATTAAAAAATTAAATAGAGTAAGAATGAATAATATAGATTCAAGAGGTCAATTTTATTTAAGCATCTGGCCCTTCATTGTGACATTATTGATTATTTTGAATATTTTGATTATTTTGATTATTTTGACTTTCGGATTTTGATATTTGTAGTTTTGGAGTTTTTCCTTTTTTCTCTTGCGAATACTAATAGACTTTTTTTCTTACTTTTACTCTATTATATATTCATTCCACTTTTTAATTTTTTTCATCCTTTTTATTATACTAATTTTTCCCTTTTTTGCTGTATTTTGATGTTTGCTTTTTCCTTTAAATTGATAATTTTGAACTTTTTTGGGGGGGTTCTTTCTTCTTCTTTTTTGATTCACTGAAACTTTGGGAATTTCTTCCCCTCCTTTTTTGGGGAGGGAGGGTTTTTCCACCTTCCCCCTGGAAAGTAAAGAGCAAAGAAAAAAGATTAAAAGAAAAAGAGAGCAGAAGAAAAGAATAGAGAAAGAGTCAAGGAAGGGAAAAAAAAGGAAGAAGGAAGAAGATCATAAGTGTTGGAAGAAAGTGAGAAGAAGAGACTGGAAAGAAGGTGTGAGAAGAATAGAGAGAAAGTGAGGAGGAAGAGGAGGAGGAGAAAGAAGGTGGTAAAAGCAGTAAATAAACAAGGTACAAGAAAATGAAGAAATAAGGAATGACTGTTAAGAAAGAGGATTGAAGAAGGCTTAAGTGATAGAAGGGATAAAAGACTGAGGGTTAAAGTAAGTGGAAGAGGGTACGTGGCAGTTGTGTTTGAAGAAGGCGAGAGGAAGACAAGAAGTGAGAAAGAAATAGAGAAAAATGGCATCTGGTCTAAAGTTTAAGAAAGATAAGATTACTGAAGCCCATGCAACACAAAATAGAAGAGGATCAATAGAAGAAGGGGTCCCACAATACCCTACCAAGTTCATGGAGGAGATGCAAGAATTTAGAAAAGAAACTGGTACCTGCCTGGATGATATGAACAGTAAGTTTAATGTGCTGCATGGACTCATGGAAAAAGTAAAAAAAGAAGTGAAAGAAAATAAAGAAGACATTCAAGTACTGAAAAAAGATACCAAATATTTAAATGCAGAATTGAAGAAGCAACTGGATCAGTTGGAGCAGAAAGGGAAGTAATTTTGGTTGTATTTTAGAGGTGTTCCTGAGAGACTCATAGAAAATATTAGAATAAGGAGCAAAGAGCCTGGTATGAGACCTAGAAGAAACAGAAAGAGAGACTGACCGAGTGTACAGAGTGAACTCTGTTTTTGCAAGGAGAAAGAATTTACCTTGGGATACAATTGTTCAGCATGTAAAGAAGACTGTGAGGGACCACATCCTCAATGTGCATCATCACAAAGGAATCATTACAGATGGCAAGTTGGTGATTATTCTGAAAGAGATCCCAATGTGGCTTCTAAGAAGAAGAAAGGACTACATCTTTTTGGTGGAAAAATTAAAGAAGCATGGAATTAAAGAAGCTTGGAATCCCTTTCAGTTGGGACAAACTGGAAGGGATGAATTTGACATTTAAAGGGAATAGATTCAAAATAAACTCTACGGAAAAAGCAAAAGAATTGCTGAAGAAACTGAAAGAAGAACTAGAGGACGTGAGAGAATGGAACTCTCTGAGATGTGAAGAGGTGTGAGAAAGAAAAAAGAAGACCACAAAGGAAGATGTAAACTCTCAAAAAAAGAAAAAGAAGTGTCTTTGTTGGACTTAAGTAACTCTGAGTGAGTAGGAGTGGGGATAAGAAAGGAACTGTAAATTTATCACTTGGAATGTGAAGAGAATTAACACTTTGAAAAAAAGGAATCTAATATTTCATTATTTGAATTATTTGAAGAATCTGAAAGCAAATATTATTTGATTACAAGAAATTAGAATTTAAAAAAATATAGTAACTTAATAAAACAAACTTGGGTTCAGAAAAGAAAACTGGAGTGGTAATGTATAAAGGAAAATTTAATGCCAAAACTAAGTCCACTCAGATAAGGGGAGGTATGTAGCAGTAGAAATAAGGATAAATGATGACAAATTCTTGATTTTTGGAATTTATGCCCTGGTACAGGAAAAATATACTTTTTTTAGAGAATCAAAAGAAAAGATTTTAGAATTTGATTATGATAATTGGTGTGTATTAGGGGATTTTAATAGAGCGGTGGACGTACAAGTTGATAGATGTTCAGAGAAAAAAATTAAGGAAAATCAGGGGAAATTAGGGAAGGATTTCATAGAATCATAGAATCATAAAAACGTAGAGTTGGAAGAGACCACACGGGCCATCCAGTCCAACCCCCTGCCATGCAGGAACACCCTCAAAGCACTCCCAACAGATGGCCATCCAGCCTCTGCTTAAAAACCTACAAAGAAGGAGACGCAACCATACTCCAAGGCAGCATATTCCACTGCCAGACAGCCCTGACTGTTAGGAAGTTCTTCCTGAGGTTCAGGTGGAATCTCCTTTCCTGCAGCTTGAATCCATTGCTCCTTGTCCTGGTCTGTGGAGCAGCAGAAAACAAGCCCTCTCCTTCCTCTACATGGCATCCTTTCAAATATTTAAACATGGCTATGATTTTTTGGATATAGTAGAAATACTGCGGTTAATAAATGTATGGAGAATTAAGGAGGGTGACAAAAATGTTATACTTTCTTTTTGGATACATGCCACTCTTTTTCTAGAACTGCATCTCAAAATCATGGGTTAACAAAGTGGGAAAGGTAGATATTTTACATATAACATTGTCAGATCATAATCTGGTACAAATATTATTGAAACAAGGGGAAAAAAGAATTTCACTGGCGATTGAATGAACTACTATTACAAAACGAAGATACAGTTTTAGAAGTTAGGGAGAGTATTAAAGAATACTTTGACTTAAATTTGGATAAAGGGGTAAACACAAGAATAGTATGGGATGCCGGCAAGGTGTTTCATAGAGGGTTTTTGATATAGAAAAATATAGAATGGAAAAGAGAAAAAAGGAGAAATTGGGAAAAATTTTAGAAGAAACAAAGTCAAAAGAATTAGAGTTACAGAAATGCCCTTCTAAAAAAATTAAGAAGCAACTGGGTATGTTACAAGAACAAGCTAAAATGTTGTTATTAGAAGAGGTTACACAAAAACTTGAATGTTTAAAACAGAGAAATTTTGAATATGCCAAGAAACCAGAGAAGTGGTTAGCATATAAGGTGAGGAAAGAAAAAGCTAAAAGGAGGATAGTAGAATTAAGGATGGGAGACAGAATTGTAACAAAAGAAAAAGAGATTGTTCTGTTGACCTGTTTCAGAACTACTTTGGTAGTTTGGAGACAGATGATATTGGAAGATGACATTAAGAAGTATTTGCAAGAAGTGAAAATTTCAGAAAAGGTTAAAAACATGCTAAATGAATTGATTTCATTAGAAGAGGTAAAAGACATTACTAAAAGATTAAAAACAGGGAAGGCCCCTGGGATGGATAGTTTAACTGCTATTTACTATAAAACCTTTATTGAGGAGATAGCACAACCACTACAAAGAATAATGAATGAAGTTCTTCAAAGTAATAGAATTACAGAGGCATGGCAAGAGGTAGCTATTATTTTTAATTCCTAAAGAAGATCAAGATCCTAAATTGATAAAAAATTATAGACCTATATCCCTGTTAAATGAAGATTATAAAAATTTTTCTAATATTAACAAACAGGCTAAAAATATGCCTTCAAGAATTTATTCATGGAGACCAAAATGGTTTTCTTCCAGGCATATTAAAAATAATATTAGAATTGTTATGAATGTACTGGAATACTTAAACTACCATAATGAAATTAAAGGAGCTTTATTTTTTTATAGATGCAGAAAAGGCCTTTGATAATTTGAATTGGTGATTTCTTTTTTAAGTATTGCAGGAAATAGGGATTGGAGAAAATTATTATAATTGGATTAAAGCAATATACTGGAATCAAAGAACTAAACTGAAAATAAATGACAGTGAGTCAGAGTATATTAAAACAGGAAAAGGTACAAGGCACAGATGGTAAATATGCAGGCTTCAAGATAAATGCAGATAAATCAAAAATTCTGATGAAAATATGTCACAACAGGAACAAAAGGATCTTGAAATAAAAACAGATTTTGAGGTAGTAAAGAGAATAAAATATTTGGATATAAATTTGACAACCAATAACCAAGAGCTGTACAAAAATAACTGTGTAAAGATGTGGGAGGAGATAAAGAAAGATTTAACAAAATGGAAAAATTTATCTTTATCCATGCTGGGGAAAATTTCAATAATAAAAATGAATGTATTACCGAGAATAATGTA
This sequence comes from Iguana delicatissima, assembly GCA_948472985.1. Lineage (NCBI taxonomy): Eukaryota > Metazoa > Chordata > Lepidosauria > Squamata > Iguanidae > Iguana > Iguana delicatissima. Next base: position 131,622 of record CAOKZL010001265.1, on the reverse strand, counting down.
TCTCTTCCAAAACATCCAAATTATGTTATCGGATAAGCAATTTAAGAATTGGAAAAAAGATCTATCAAATTTCATTTGGATGGGTAGGAAACCTAGAATAAAGGGGAAATTGATTACAGAGGTACGAGAAAGAGGAGGGTGAGGTCTACCAAATTTGCAATTATATTTTGAAGCAGCAAGTTTAGTACGGTTAAAAGATTGGATCCTATTAAATAATAAAAGGTTGCTGGAATTAGAGGGACATGAATTAAGATTCGGTTGGCATGGATATCAGTGGTATGAAAAGGTGAAAATAAATTCACAATTTAAAAAGCGTATAGCAAGGAGGGCCCTATTTAGAGTTTGAGGAAAAATATAGTTCTGGGCTGAATATTCCAGGCTGGTTGCCTCCACAGGAAGCCTTTTACAGGATACTTAAAAGATGGTTAAGATATAGAGATTTATTAGAAAATGATCAGGGAAGTTGGAGTATAAAAGAATTTTATAAATTGGAAGAAGAGGATATTAAAATTCAATGGTTGTTATACTCTTCAGTTAAGAGAGGAATTTAAGGAGGATAAAAATAAATATGATTTTGAAAAGAAAGAATCAGATATAGAGAAAATGATATGTAGGGAGGAAGACCATTTAACAGCAAAGATACATAAATTATTATACTACAGGAATGAAGACAAATTAAACATGGTATGATAAAATGGGCAAAAAAATGGGATATCCTATACAAATAGAACAATGGGAAAGAGTTTAGAGAATTGGGTTAAAATTTACAATTTTACAAGCTGCTTTGATTATAAGGAACTTTTCCTTTTTTTTAAATGATATATAGGTGATATTTGACACCAGTTAAATTAGCGAAAATACATAAAGATGTTAGCGATACGTGTTGGAAGTATAAACAACAAGAAGTGACTTTTTATCATCTATGGTAGGCCTGTGGAAAAGCTAAAAGATATCAATGACATATTAATGGAGAAAAACAAAAAAATTTAAAAATAAAAATCATGTTTATATCAGAATTATATCTATTGAATATGTTAGATTATGAAGATAAAGGGGAAAGGGAAAATAAGATATTGTTCAATTATATGATAACAGCAGCGAGAATGACATTTGCACGATATTGGCAACAGAAATCTATCCCTCTTATAAAAGAATGGTTAGGAAAAATGATGAAACTGGCAAAGATAAATGAATTGTCATGCTGGTTGAAGGGAAAATCTACAGAAATATATTTAAAAATTTGGGGACCTTATATAGGCTATATAAAGAACAGATTAGGTGATGAATTTCGACTAGGATTTGATATTTAGGAAAATCAAAACTTTGAGATATAGAGTTTAGTAAATAAATAAAGGAAACTTCCTTTTCTTCAAGGTAAGGGGATATATCTGGGTTTGGCTAAAACAACCGAAGTCAGGAAGCATGGGAAGTGGGGGAGGGGATAGGGGGTAACTAGAAGGATAAAATGCTTCTCTTTCTCTCTCTTTAAATAGACTTTCTCTCTCTTTTCCTGCTCCTTTTTCCTGGTTTCTTTTTCTCCCCCTCCCCTTTCTCTCCTATCTTCCTTTCCTTTCCTCCTCTTCTCTTTCACTACTAACATTCACAACTTGACTTTCCTAAGGACTATTTTTCTTTTCTGTTTGTGCTAATTTTGTATAGAACTTTTTATGGTTTGTAGAATGAGTGCTTTCTCTGTCAGTTGGTGGTGGAGTTACATGTTTGCTATATGTGTATGTGTATTGCTAAGCATATCCTGTGTGAAATTTAATAAAAATTATTATGGATTGGGGGAAAAAAGGCATTTTTGTAGTTCATATGAATTTTTAAAAAGCACTATTAACATTTCAATCAAATGTAGCTACTCAATGATGCAACGATACAAACGTACATAGGCAGCGGACCAAAGTGAAGACCCTGATCAAAACTGTTCCATTTTATATACAAAATATAAGTAAAGCAATTATAACAACACTTCAAGAATAAAGGAAACAGCAAGGTCAGTACTGCCGCTAGGGTGAGTGTTTGGCTCAAGGGAAAGGTGCCAAGATCAACAGATTTGCTGCTTCTCTGCTCCAGCAGTGCCCATGCTACTAGCCCTCCTGCCTTCAGAGGGCTGGCGCTTCTGTGTTTACCCTCTCTGCTGCTCCAGAAAGAGCAGGGGAATGCAGCTGCCACAGCTGCACCTCATTGCCTTTCAGAAGGCAGCAGCTATATCCAAAAAGGAAGATACGCAGCATCTCAGTGCCTCTGCTGTGTCAGGTGACTGCTCTACACAGAGCCAGCAATTTCCTGAAAGAGCCATCTCTCTGTAGGGCTGTTCTCTGGCACAGTGGTGGTACTGTGGTAGTGTTGTCCTCCTTCTTGTGGCATGGAGCACTGTCTTCCCTTCTAGTGTGGAGAGGAGGAGAGCACCACCACTGTGCCCTCCTTCTTCTGAGGCATGGTGGGGGTAGAGATGGTGCAGTATGTCCTCCTTTTTGGGGACTGAGGGAATGCACAGCTGTTGTCATGTCTTCCTCCTCCATGTGATGGGGAGTGCACTGCTTCCTGCTTCAGGCAGAGGGAGAGGCTGGGCCACCCGTGGAAAAGAGACATTTCAACTTTTGACCACCAACCATTTGGATTCTTGATCCTAGGAGGAATATTTTAATGCCAACTGTCACAGTGAGCAAAAACAAAAAAAGTATCTAGCAACGCAATTCTGTATATTAAAGCAAGCTCCACTGAATTTAATTGGGCATACTCCCAAGAAAACATGTGTAAGTGCATACCAAAGTTGTTCATTTTCTGTGAAGGCTAGGGAGATATGAAAACTTGGACATACTATAACATTTTGTTTTACGCTACAAGTGTATTTTAGGGAAACCTTTAGTAGACTATTGCTACACAAGTTGTAATAAAAAGCCTGTCAGCAATCCATTCATGAAGCATTTTCATATCTGGTACATACACACGTATACAGAAAGTAAGATCAACTTACAAAGTTGTGTGTTGTGAGTGGAACATGATCAAGGAAGTCTACTTGCAATTCCTCTCCAATCAAGGATGCAGCATCTGTATTCCAATCCAGTCGTGCTTTTTTACTGCAAGAGTGGGAGGATGAAAAATATAAAAATATGCTACGTACACTTGTATTTCAAGGGTTAACTCTGTATAAGAACAGCTAGTGAATCTTTAATTTTCTCAAGGGACTATTATTTCTGAACAGAAGCTGTCCAGGCAGTACACTGTACCCTTCCCACCACATATGGTCAACTCACGATTTTTAACTACCTATGAACCTAAGGGGCAGACAGCAGAATCAGTCATTGTGGAGAAAAAAACAGGGAAAAATGTTGGCTGCATGGGATCTGGGGATACATGTGATCCATAAGCCACTCTTTGCCTATACTGGTTTAGAGCATTCAGAAGCAGCAGCACAATAAATATGTGCAACTTCACACAGGACTTTAATATAATTTATGGCATTCAAAAGCAACGAGCAGTTTTGGAAAATAAAATTCTTACTGAAAGTTGAATGATAAAGAAGTTATATAACGGACTTGAGCCCAGAATTCATGGGCAAAGATGAAAAATTAATTAATAACTGTGGCTTTACACAGTGCCTGCCTTCAAAGGTGTGAAGTTACTCCACCTCCTCAGCTTATTTATTAAAGAACCATTTAGTATTTGACATAGCATATTTGGTCCTATAAAAAGCAGAGGAATACCCAGACTGAGACTTGTACTGAAGTTGCTGAGAGTTTAAAATAGTCACCCTAAATCTAGAGAGAAAATAAACAGTGAAACAAAAAAGAATTGCAGTATTACCTGACTGAATTAGTAATGTTAAATTTATGGAATGATAGATTTATCACTTCAAATTTTAGAATAAGCAAAACAAAATTTCTTCTTTAGAATGTATGTCTTTTGCGTATTCACTGATTTCAACAGAACCAGTTAGTCACAGTCATAGTGGGGTAGGTAAATAAATGCAACACCGAACCACTTCATTTTGTCTGAACATGTCCCTTCTGATTTTGTTGTACATGACTGTTGAACACTGCAGTCAGGGGTATTAGGCTGACACTGAAAGTCTCAATTTAAAAAAAATCAGGAAAGGATATTGAGAAGAATTTGTGAAAACAGTTTTGCCCAATTTGATATTCTAGTTCTTACCCTTTGTGTTCATTAAGCAATCTAAAAACAGCACAGCATTCTGGCTGCAGACCTCTGACTTTCAGTGCTTTCATGAGACAATCATGCAGGGTCATTCCATTACGCACATTCACCTGTTAAATAAAACAATACAGGTTTTTCAATGCCAAAGCTACTCTGAAACATCTTCATCTTTCAGCTTTGGAACAAGTGTTTACAATATTTATTCTTAGACAAAGGATGACTGCAACTGACTATACAATAGTGACAGAAAACGTTCATTGTAGAACTATGATAATGCTGACAATCTTTAAACCAAAGGTGAAGCCAAAGGGATTGGGATTCCCTCACTGTCCTGCAGAGCCCCCAACTCATGTCCACTTATCCAGCAGCACGGAGTAACTTGCACTGAGCTCAATGGGATTAACTTTTAAGTTAAACATATATAAGGTTCATTTATTTTTTTTATTAAATATCCCATCTTTCTCCTGAGAAGGCTTTTTCCCGAGAAGGTTCACAATGTTAATTAAAACAAAGTATAGTTAAAGCAACAGATAATACTAAAGTTAAAAACAAATCCTTACATTAAATTATTTTAAAACTGTTTAAAAGGCAGTTAAACATAGTAATAAAGACAAAAATACATCACAACTCAATTAACAGTCCTACCGCAATGACCACTTAACAGTCCAAGGTCTTAGTAAGCTAAGAGATCTTTGCCTGCCAGCAGAAAGAGAAGAGGCCAACCCAGCCATCTGTCAAAGGAAATTTCTTAACCTGGGAAAAAGCACTGAGAAGCTCTCCCCTGTGTACCCATCAAATGCCTGTGATGAGGGAAGGACTTAGAGAAAACCCTCCTCCAAGGATCTTAAAACTCAGACAGGCTCATCTTGGGAGACAGAGGGCTTTCTACACTACACTGTCATAGTGCTATATTCCACTCTCAACATCCTATGGAATCCTGGGGTTTGCAGTTCAGTGAGAAGCATTTAGAATTCTCAGCTAGAGAGCCCTTTGGCCTCAGTAAACTACAAACCCCAGAATTCCATAGGATGTTGAAAATGGAATAATAGCACTGTAACAGTGTAGTGCAGAAAAGCCCATAGTCTTTTAGGTAACCTGGACAATCTTCCAAGCCACAATGGGTTATAATGAGAACTCTGGATTGTGCCTGGAGAAAAACCAGTAGCCCATGAAATGGTTTCAGCAGGGCACTTATATGTTTCCTGTAACCAGCTCATCAACAGACTGGCTGCAGCATTTTTGACCCACTACCGTGTCTAAACAGTTTCCAAAGGCAGTCCCATGTAGAGTGTGTTACAGTAATCCATACAGGTTGCATTGTTAGGCATTTTATGTGTGTGTTTGTTACATCTACATCAGCAGTTGCCATAGTTACTGCTAAAATATGTTTGTCCCCATCTTACATAGCTGAAACTAAACAGTCTCAAACAGAAAACCTGGTTAATTAGTAGTTGGCACAATAAAATCAATACAACAAAAATAACCAAAAAATTCCACACCTTAAAGACTTTTTTTCTTTTTTCTTTTTGGCAAATCACCCTCATATATTTTTAAGCACTTGCCTAACAGTCATGAACAAGAAGCGGCTGCTGGCAAATGCAAATAGCGAGTAAGCGGACTAAAAGAAAGGATGGCAATCTATCCCTCTTCTATTCCCAACACAAAAAGCAAGGACTGCTGAAACAGGGGTGTCCCCTCCTCCACGTCCAGCCCAAAAACAGAGCACTACAACAAGCAGACTGTTAACTTCTGTGGGCTTATTTACCAAGCTGTTGTAAACAGAGCCTGGCAGTGAAAACAGAAGATCAAATTATGAACTTCTCCAACACTTATCAACAAAATCTATTCTAGACCTATTCCAATTAGAGTGAGTGGATATAACTTGCACTGAAGATGCTTAACAACTTCTATGACAGCTTTATGATGTTGATACAACTTTGCAAGTCTTTAGGATATGCACATAAATCACTTTCAGGAGGAGGCAAAAACACAGGATGGATTCTCTAGTTAACACTATCTTATTATCCAAAAAGCATCCATCAGCAAAGCCCATTCATAAGAGACAGGGACATATATTCAGTGAAATGATATTAGGTTCACTTCTTTTCCTAAAGTTATGCATGTGTATATTCAGTCAGTACACTGAACAAAACATCACTGTATCCACCTTGAAGTCTCTACATTTAAACATTATTAGACTACTGGGACACTGGAATGTTTATAAACTGGGGAAGGCAGAGGGGGAGGACAGCCTGTCTTTCATCTTGCACGAAACAAGAAACAGACTCACCACTGTGCGTTGCTTGTTAGGCAAGAAAACACGAATGGTATTACTTGTCTTGGAGGAATCTGAAAGTTTCCCATCATCAGATGCTCTGCGCTGATAGCCGAACTGCTGGACAATAGTAGGTGAAATACAGCTGGATCCATTGAAGACAGAATCCTTTAATCCAATTCCATCAGTAAGAGCCTTCCAAGCTCCATGAATGTGGTCCATTGACGCAGTCTAAGCAACCCAGCCTTTTAAAAAAGACAAACATATTCTGAAGACAAGTATCCTTAACGGCAAAAATAAAACACTTTTTGATTATTGTACTACAAATATGAAATATCTGCAAGAATGAGCTACAGAACAGGTAAACACAATCAATATCAGTGAGTGCAAGAAACCCATAACAACTGTGACCTCTTGATTTCATGGGTCTTTTACATGCATGTATTTCTGCAGCAGCATGTCATGACTGACACAGTTGTTGTGAGTTTCTTGGACTCAGTGATACTGGATATTTATGCATTATCAGTTTTCAGAGGTGACATACCAGAAATATTCCCTCCTGAAAGTGCAAAGCTGAGAGCAAGAGATTTTTTTTCCTAACTCATCACAGCAGCAAACTGAAAAGATGTTTAAATTTGTACATAGAGAGTTAAAAGATCACTTTAATGTGCTTTGTTTTAACCAAATACAGAATGCTTTTCTCCCAGAAATCTCAATTTATCGACATCTAGTGAGAGACTAATTAACAGTGGGCCTGTGAAATCATTCATACATTTGTTAAGAACCTTTCTTAACTATGACTCTCAACATGGGTTACTTCCACAAAAGGATATTTAACATGATCAACAGACAGATGGATTGTGCTGCTGGTCCCACCCCTGAGGTCTCATAGCTTCTCCTCAGTTCCATTCCTGATACCCACATGTCACGTTATGTCTGAAAGGAGAAACCTACTGCCCTTTAGATACTCATACAAAACACATAAAACAACTAGATGGGAAAGCTCTCTGGGAAAGGACTGTAACCACACCTTTCCTTAACTCTGTGAGCATCTCTTCACATGAGTAGCATATGTAGAAGGCTTCATACACTCAAGTTTTTATTGCATATGTCACATGCCCTCCAATGTGTTTAGGCTGCTATCCTAAACAAATTCACTATTAAATAAGCCCCAGTGCATACAGCAGGAATTAATTCTGAGTAAACATACATAAGATTGTGCTGTAGGTTGACTAAGGATCTTCTAACCCTTTGGCCAACTTAAATAAAGACTGGTGGACTAGGTACAGAGCTGAAAGATGGGTTTCCCTTCTCCATAGCTGCCAAAGAAACCAACTAGACCAATGGGCTCTCAATCTGAGGTCCACGGAGCACTGGGGGACCAAAGAGCCCTGCTGCTTGCAAATGAGGGAGCAGTTTCAGCACCTTCCTCCCCACCCACACTGCTGCACCCCTGACAAAAGACACAGAGTGGCAGGCATGTATGCATACCCAAACTATGACTCTGGAGATCAGTGTGTGAACCCCTGCTCAGCCATGGAAACCCACTAAGTGACCTCAGGCAAGTCACATTCTCTCAGCCTCAAAGAAAGGCAAAAGGCAACACATTTTGCCAAGAAAACTCCCATGATAGCTTAGAAACAACCTCCCTCACCAGTGGCGCTTAGTTGTTGTATGCTTTCAAGTCGCTTCTGATTTATGGCAAAACTACATGATTGGTCTAGGATTTGAAAGTGGATGCCTTGAATCCCACTGCTTTGTGTCCATGAAAAAATGTTGTTTTCTTGTATTGTAACAGCCCTGGAATTGAAGTTTTAAACGAAAACTAAACATTAAAAATGTCAAGTACTGAGCATCAACACCTGAGAGTCTGCAATAGTCTCTACAAACAAAATACTGAATACAAATTAAAAATTTTGTAGGTGGAGAATCTTTCAACATTTATAAGTGTATATGCGTAAACATTAAACTGGGGAGAAAAAAAATGCTGAAGAACAATATCAATTGTGAAAAGGGAATGCCCTTTCCTATTGCCTTCTGCACGTTCCATCTTACCTGCTCAAAATTCTTCTTTGGCACCTTCCTACATCCTACATTTATCTATACAAGACATCCTGTACAGTTGCCCCTCTGTGTTTGCAAGGGTTCAAGGCGCAAGACCTTCGTGAAAATGGAAAAACATAGATATCTTCCCCCAACCACCCACCCGAGTGAGAGAATGTGCATGCATGCATACCTGCCATACTCCTGTTCCCGTCTTATCCCCTTGTCCCCTGCCAAACTGCTGAGCACAAGATAACATGCATGCAGTGCTTTCTCTCCTCTCATTGCCCCCTCCCACTCCCTTGTCCCTGCAGTAGAATGCACATGCATGTGTCTTCCCTCCTGCTGCTGCTTCTGTCCCATCCCCTTGTCCCCCCTCGACTCACCGAAGTTCGAGGGAATGCACACGTGCGCCTTCCCTTGTGCTTCCCCCCAGCCCACATGTATGAGTTAGTATGCAAAGGAAGCAAAGGCAACAGCAAATAACCCATGCATAATCAAATTTATGAAGGGAAAACTCGCAAACGTGGAAGGAGCACTACATTCGCTATTTAATATAGCCCAATGGCTTAAATTTTACTGTCTGTGGCCTATTAAGGCATAATGAATCACAATGGTTCACCAGACAAAGTAAAGATTTACACCACAAAATGTCTGGCCAGACTGGCTCCTCAGTGAGAGCAGGACACCCTCAAGCATACAGGCCACAGCACTGTTGCCAAATGGAGAAAAGGGCAGAAATACAGCAACTGTGCATAGGCTCAATCAGCAAAGTGCCTTTCCAAAAAGGGAGGTACCAGCGTCTGGAAGAAAGAGCCTGTTGCAGAGAGGGCAGGTGACTATGGCCATCTGAGAGCTGTTGGACTCCCCAGTTCTGACTCCAATGGAGGTGGTGTAAGAGAATGTCATCAAATTCTATCTTCTGGAACCTGCTCCTGGTACAACAGCTACTCTTGGGTGGGACCTTCTATTGGCATTTCTTGGAGATGAGCCCTGAGAAAGAATCCTCTACATCAGGGAGTTACCACTAGCAGCAGAGGCTGGTGGATGCAGAATGATGCAACTGCAATCCTTGTGGCCTTCTTACATATCTTTAGAGAAGCACAAAACAGAAGAGGTAGAGAAATTTTGCCTTTGGCAGCTTCTGAGAATGCAGGAAGAGCACTGGAGCTTTACAGCAAGAGCACTGCAAATAAAGCTTCCTCCTTAAGGAGTATCAAACTTGCTGGGGATAGGCAAACAATTATGCTAGAATTTTTCCATATCTCCCAGACCATGAAGCAACTGGCTGTGCACATAAAGCTTTGTTATACATACTTGCATTTCTCTGTCCTGATGGAAATGATAGAGGTAGAGGGATTTAATACACTGCTATCAGACAATCAACCTATGAACTGCAGGGAGAACACTACTCACAAAATGCACTTGTAGCGGCCTTCCCAGGCTGGATCTCTGATTCAGTTACCAACAGCAATCGTAATATAAGAACTAGCTCCTCTGTCCTTTCATTTTCTACCTATAAATGAACATGTGTGTTTTGTCTAAAGAAGGAACCCAGGCCAAGTAACAGCTGAAGTCCTTTTTCAAAAATGAGAGACACCTGTTTGCAGTTCCCATCAATTTTAGGACCAAGGCCAGATGTAATCTGAAGCCATCCCATCATCTGATAGAGCCTAACATAAAAGTCTGGAGCCCCCTTCTCCCCACTTCATCTTAAGATTCAGGGGACTCTCTCCTTTCTAAGTCATTCACTCTTTAACTATTGAGAGAGAGGAACAGTTCTGCTGTATCTTTTGGCAGACAAGGTAACAAAGACTTGAAAGCATCAACCCTCCTGAGTCCTTTGCAACCTGCGGTTTAGTATTGAAGGGGTAAGGAATTTTGATGACCAGCACTGAAAAAGTGGCCTGGAATCATTAGCAGAAGCAGAAATCCACAGCTGTGAATATATGTCATTTCAAAACCTAGTTCATTTCATGACATTAATTAATTATAATGAACAGATACAACATTAGCCAGGTCAGGCAGTTGCAAAACCAAAGCTAACATTTGTTGAGGCGACAGATCCTAAGAAGCACACATGCATGCATATATACCTACTACAAAAGTAAAGTTCTTTGAACATGCTAAAATTAAAATATTACCCACCTAAAGCATTCATTTGTTCATAATTGATTAATCCCCCCAACATTAAATATTTATGTCTCTTTAAGAAAAATGAAGATACTGATACAGCATATAAAATTAACATGTTATGCTATTGAGAAGCTGATGCACACTTAGATAGTAATAGGTTCCACTGAACACTAGGACACTAGGACTTAGTTCTGGGCAAACATACCCAAAGTTGCACTTTACTAAGGCTGCAAACCTATTCTCACCCACATGGAAGTAAGCCTCACTAAACTCAGCAAGACTTACTTCTGAGCAGAATAGACAGGACTGCATATAAATGTGTCAAACATTCTACACCAGATTCCAATTGATTCACACTGACAAGTTCCATAAAACCATTCAAATTCAAGAAAATCCATGCCACTACCTTGAATTACAATAAAGAAGTGAAGAACTTCTACAGTGGATTGAGAGAACCAACACAAGAAGAACACTCTTTAAATATCTCAAGGGTTGCCACAAAGAGAAGGGGTAAGGCTTGTTGTCTGCTGTCTCAGAGGGTAGAGTTAGGTCTAACGGTTTTAAGTTACAGCTTAAGTTACAGTTGAACAATAGACAAACTTTCTTCACAGTGAGAGCAGTTCAACTATGAAACCAATTGCCAGAGATGTGGCAGGGTCTCCTTCTCTGGATGTCTTCAAAAAGAGGCTGAACAGCTACCTGCTGGGGAGGCTCTAGCTGGTGATCCTGCACTGAGCAGGAAGCTAAACATAATGGCCCTCGGGGTCCCTTTCAACTCTAGGATTCTATGAACACGGAGAAAGGGCCACAGTTGGAAAGGAAATGGATGGTCTGAAATGCAGTGCAGGTCTGCTGCTAATATAATTCATATATTCAAAATGTTTTATGTACATTCTGAGACATGAATAATTTGGATAAAGACACAAGCTTTCTGTAATATCCCAGACAGAAAACTTGACAGGATTTTTAAAGACTCCCTAGAACTCAGAATCAAACTTTAATATGTATTTTGGCATAGATGGAGTAGAGAAAAAGGAGGGGCAAGATGAGCTGTTCATTTTCATGTACCATCACTGTGCAAGATTATGACTTTAAAGCCAAATAGAGAGATAACTACTCAATTAGAAAATGGTGAAGACCAAAGAAACTATCTAAAATTTTCTATTAGAGTCATAATAGCATTATTAGACTATTAATTGCCATCTTGAATACTTGCCCCTTGCAAAATGATTCTGAGTAGTATTTGCAGAAGTTATCTTGATGATGTATTAAATTACGAAGCGCCCCACCGCATTAAAAACCTAGTCAATGCATTTACAGTCTTTGCCAGTATCAACATTTCTAAAGGTCAGTAAAGGCGACAGTGAATAGCTGTACTTTGAACTGCCTGTTCTGACTACTTACCTTATCAGTAGTAGCAAGCAAGGTAGAATGTTATCAATACTCGTATATTGATGTTTGGATTAGTAGAGTGTGTGAATAATACCAGACAGCATGTCACCTTTATTTGTCTATTACTTTATTCACTTATCTTGTTTGCTTGGTACATCTACAACCCACTTTTCTTCCAAGGAGCTGAAAGTGGTTCTTCTCAATTTTATTTTCACAACCAGACCATAAAGGAGATTAGGCAGAGAGACTGTGATTGTTTCAAAGTCCCTTGAATTTTATACTCGAGAGGAATTTAAATCAGAATTTCTAGGTTCTACCCTGATACTAAATCAAGCGGTAAATCAAATGTGAGCAAACTTTGATGTTCTAGATGTTGGCAGACTACGGCTCCTCTCAATCCTAACAGGTATAGACATTAGTGAGCAACACTGGATGTTGCAGTCTAATGTTTGGAGTGCCACATTTTGCCCAGCCCCTTTTTTAACCAATACTATACACTAAAATATATATATACACACACACACACTTAACAATAGCACTTCAAACACCTCTGCACATATGCACAGTTAAGCCATTTTATCCTCACAATTTTGAAAAGAAAAACAACATATACTTGCTCAAAGCAAACCACTGAGTTGTCTTGACTTCAATTTGGGAATCTGAAGTTCAAATGCTACTCGTTATAAACATATTTATCTAGGGTTATAGGGAGAAGGGTTTTTTTTTTCCTCTGATTAAGGAGGTGTGCAAAATTGGTTTTTGTGCATTTGTTTTGCCAATCCACCTTTTCCCCTATAACTCTCCCATGCCTTTCCCATTTCTGCCCTTTCTTTGGTGTCAGAATAAAACATTACTTTGGTGACAGAATAACAAAGCCCCCCAATTTTTTTAGGCTGTCATCCTAATCAAATTCATTATTAAATAACCCACAGTGCATATAGCAGCAATTAATTCTGAGTAAACATAGAAACCCATTGGGTGACCTTGAGCACATCACCCTCACTCCAGCCCCCCAAAAAGGCAAAAGCACCCTCCACCAAACAAATCTTGCCAAGAAAATCCTGTGACAGATTTGCCTTAGGGTCCCCACAAGTAGGAAACAACTTGAAGGCACACAACAACTTTACTTTGTTGCATTTATTCCAAAATAAAGGTTTCTGATGTAATGAAATGTAAACAACGTCACATGGACTGAATGGATCTGCTGAGGACTCCAACCTGCTCACAAAGTTTCCTACCTCTATTATTTGCCAGAAATCTGCAACTAGCAACATGCAGACAAACATACCCATTTTTGCATCTGCATATATATGCATCAACTTCTCCCTTTCCATTATGCCAAACAGAAGGGGAAACCGATGTAAACACAGGGAAAGGAGGAAAAAAGGAACATAGCAGCATCTTTAAGATTAACTGATTTTTATTTTAGCATGAACTTTTGTACGTACAAATCCACTTCTTCAGAAGCAGTACAGAGAGCTATGAAAACTTCAGGTTATAAAGCATACTTATGCAGTTGTAGGAATGGCACAGGAATGTAACAGGATCCAGAAATTGCAAACCATGTCCTTTGTCCTAAATTTTCAAAGGTTCATTCCAGGATGAAGTTAAAATACTTTTTAAGGGAAAAAAAAGCCTTTGAGGGTCTAATGATTTTGTTCAATTTTTTCCACAAAGAAAATAGTTTAATATGCTTTGATGATTAAATTACGTTTTTATTGTTTTAAATCTTAAATTTTTGAAATTGGTTCTATTTGTATGATGCTCTGAGATCCTATGGTGCCGTACTGATATATCTCTTCAGGTTGATACATCTCTTCAGGTTGACACCAACTTATGCCCATCCTCTCCTAGGGTTTTCTTGCTAAGACTGATTCAGAGCAGGTCTATCATCTAGGACTGAGAGAATGTAACCTGTCCAAGGTCACCCAGTGGGTTTCTGTGGTTGAATGGCTAATCGATCCTAGTCTACACAGACAACTGTAATCATGCTAGTTTCCTGTGAAATAGGGCAGGGCATGTTTTAATAAAAAAATTAATGGGGTATATTTTAATAAATTATTTTTTTGAAAGTATGCAGTTAGACTAGTGCTGGAACTATGAAACATTTAAAGCAGATGTGAGTTCTCTGCCCCTCTCTTTACCTATCCTGGGCTATAGGTCTCTCGTAGTCTTTGTTTGTTGCCATTATATCCTGCTTTTCTCCCAGGATAAGATCCAAGGCAGAAGGATGGGATCAAGGTGGCTTTTTTTTTATGTATACAGGAGAAGAACCAAGACAAAATAGGAACTGAGTAGTTGTGCACTATCTCTGTGAATGTTTCATCAGCTTTATCAAGAGCAGATATACCCTTTCCTTGTTCCTCATCTTGCTTTAAATCTAGCCAAAGAACATCTTTTTGTTGTCAATTTTTTCCCAAAACCCAAAAGCACAACTTGCAGGGTTAAATCTTGACACTTCATCTAGTTCAAGGATTCAGATCCATGGTTTCCCTTCCTTAACCTGCTCCATCCTTTCAACAAATAAGCTTGAAAAAAAGTATTCTACTGGGTCTAATGGAGAAGTCTTTTTCAAGTGTAAGCTGCTGTGCAAGGGGGCAAGAAGGACTAATCTTGCTTTCCTTGAATGCTGCACTTTCACCCACACCCTTTGTCTCCCAGGCTGCAGTTAGGATTTGAAAAAGCCTTCATCAGCTGCCAAGCAACTTATTTTTCAAAGTCTAGGTGCAATGCAGAGAACAAGCATGGAAGTGATATGTTTGAATTCTCCAGTAGCAACACATCTTCCACTTAGCAATGTGCCCTCCACCCCAGGAATAACTGCAGAAGCTGGGCTGGAAAAAGTTCACCATCTCCTGGACTCGTTTAAGACTTTACGCAGCCCACAAATTTGTTCAATTACATAAAGAACTATTATTCCTCAATGTTTCAAGCTTACTACAATTTTATCACAGAAGTTTTTGGGAGGTCATGTTTCTCTTTATCTAGCAGTCTTATATGATAGTATACTACAGATAAAAGATACTTACTTCAAAGTTTTACTGATGTCACATGTGTTTTCAAGCAAACATGGAGCTTTGGATATCTCCACAAGAAGCTTTTTATAGAACAGAAATGAGAACAGATCAGTGTTGGATAACTTACTCTGATTTGTTGATCAAGACTGAAGCAGATTATATAATGAAATCCTTACAACAATAACAAGAAGGAGGCCTAAATATTCAGTGGTTTATATACAGACAATTTTACTTAAGATTTAAAGAAGATAAGAAAAACAAAGATTTTGAAAGAAATAAATCAGATTTTGAATTACTGTTAAGTGCAAAGGAGAATCATTTAATGGCAAAGACATACGTTGTTATTACAATTTGAAATGGAGGAAGAACAAGTTAAAGAATATATGATTGGGTGAAAAATTTTTGGACATTACATTCATATGAATCAATGGGAAAAGTTATAAACGAAAGAAATAAAAAATCTTCTATGATCTTAAAATTACTACAAAATGATGTTCCATTGGTATCTTACACCAGAAAAATTAGGTAAGATGTATAAAAACATGGAAAATTCTAGTTAGAAGTGTCAATATCATATTGGATCTTTTTTCCATACGTGGTGGACTTGTGACAAGACTAAACAATTCTGGAGTAATATTCCGAATATGATCCAAAAAAATTTGAAAAGTCCAATTTTTAAAAAACCAGAATTATTTCCATTAGGTATTTGGGATGAAGATTCTAACATCAAGAAGAATCAGCAGAAGATTATACAACATATATTACTTGCAGCTAGGTTATTATATGCAAACTATTGGAAGAAATCAGAGATTCCATCAACATACGAATGGCTTATTGTATTGGCTGAAACAGCAGAAATGGAGAAATTAACAAGTAGATTTAAAGGGTCAAATGAATGAAAATTTCTTATTTGAATGGAAACCTTTGATTGACTATTTAAACAAAACAGAGTGAACTGATAATAGGTTTTTAAGATATTAACATAATAATATGATTTAGTTTTATATAGTATGAATAAGATATGATGCAATATTAGATTTTTTTGATGGTTACTGTTTTTGGTTAAAGTGTTATAGGATGGTTTCATTAGAGATTTAAGCTGGTTATGATTAAATAATGTTCAATTACCTTCAGAGTTAGAATATATAATAGAAGATTACTGTTAGACTATCTAAGAATTTCTAATTTTGTTAATTAAGAATTATTTAGGCAAGGATTTGATGGTACTATAGATTTAATTATATTATTTTAGTAGTTAAAGAGATGAGACTTATAGAAATTACACAACATTACTTAAGTGTTGAGGATACAATATAAAGGTAACAATGCACCACTTGAATGAAATGTAATTTTTTAAATGAAGGTTAAGTATAATCAATATTTGAAGAGCTGTTTGCAATAAATGCGGGAGCTATTTTTTTTTAATTAGGTGTATGTTTAGTGTTGTTTTTGTGTTTGATTAATGATAGATTAATGTTGGGCAGTATTACTATGTATTGTTTTGTGTTTGCTATTACATGTTGATATAAAATTTTAAAAAAGCAAACACAGAAAAGAATGGATGCCTTAACTGCAAGCACAGAGACTGTTCCATAAGGGTAGCTAGGGAGGAAGAGGTAAGAAACACTACATGTACAGTACAGCACATTTTCATATTGATTGGGGGCAGAGCTGGCAGCCACTAGTTTTCTGCAGCCGCTCCTTTTGTCTGTGGAGCCTGTGAGGGAGAGTAAAACTGGTGTCGTTTATATGAGATTGATAGAAAAAAGAATGAAATGAGATTGTGTCTCCTGGATTCAGACTGGTTGTTTGCTGAGCTCTTTGGACACCTGCTTGTATTCTGGGTCATGCACACAGAGATGAGAGAGGAAGGTTTTCCCACTATGTTGTGAAACAGCCTATATAGGATACGAGGGACACGCTGCAGTAACCTGCAACATCTCTGCAATGTTTTTCTGCCTGAGCATGTAGAGAGCTACACCTATAGAAAGTATAAACTGCTTGCTTTGCTGGAAAAGAAGGTGCGACAACTTGAGGACTAAATATCTATAGCACAACTCTGCATGTAAGATTAAGTTTTTCTGGACAAAGTAAACTCCCCTAGAAGAGCAACTTGCCAAAGATTTCTGTAGGAAGGGGAATAATTCCTAAAGATAGGAAGATTTGAACAGTGTGTCCTACAGAGGCAGAATTACCTGGAATCATGCTGTGCATTCTAACTAAGACAACTTATTCCAAGCTCTCCCCTTAATCAGTGATTATGAGCCATAGGAATGGGGCTCTGTTCTAAGAGAACACAGAGCTTGCTTAGCAGCTTCCCTGGACAGAATGGCTCTTGACACTCCCCACTGGAGGAAGAGGCATATACTAGTGTTGGAGTGACTCCCTGCTAAATGGAACAGAAGCAGTTTTGTCCACGCCTGACAGCATATCTTGCAAGTGTACTCTCTTCCATGGATGAAGATCCATGATGTAACAGAAAGGCTGACAAGATCCATTTGGCTTCTTGGATCATTCTCTGAATTTCCATATTGGAGTTTTGATGGAAGTCGGTTGTACTTCAGTGGTTGATAAGAATCTATTTGCTAGGAGTATCACAAAACTGATCAGGAGGGTAAGAAGGAGGAAATATTTCACAGGGTACTTGGGACAACAGTATCAATGACACAAGGGAAATTGGTGTACCTGTACAATAACTCATCAATGAGTGACAAAAAAACTGGAAAGAAAGAAGCCATCTTGGATCCCATTTGGAAGAAAAGCAGTATATAAAAATTCAATAAATTAAAAATAAATAACCCATTGTCTTAAATTTTTCTACATTAATGTACCCATGTTATTAGATAAACAAGATGAACTTGAATTATTAACACAGGAAGGCAAATATGATTTCACAGGCATAACTAAAATTTAGTGTGAGTAGTCTCATGGTAGGAATGTAGCAGTAGAGAAGTATAATCTACTGAAAAGAAAATGTATTCAATAGAAACAGACAAAATACCGTATTTGCCGGCATATAAGATGCGTCAGTATATAAGATGCATGCCGTTTATATGCCAGCAAATACTATTTGTGGGCATAAAAGACGCACCCCATTTTCAAACAGTATTTTTCAGGAAAAAAGTGAATCTTATATGCCAGCTAATAGGGCAAGTAACAGTAATATTGTATGTCAATATTGTGTCCATCTGCAAGAAAACCTACAACTTAAAGCGTGAAAGAAAAGTTGACAGCATATGAGTAAAGGTGGAAATAAAGGAAAACAACGACAATATGAGAGGGGGTTTCTGCCACAGACCTTGAACTAAACAGAACATTCGGACAATGCCTTCCTCGAATAAATGTCTGATGTTCAATAAGGAGAGTTACTGAAGTAAAGGAAGACTTCAATCATCCTGATATTTCCTGTTGAAAGTCAAATTCTACCAAGAATGGAAAGTCCAACAAATCCCTCAATTCCTTTGCTGACAATTTCATTGTTCAGAAGATGGAAGAGGCAATAATATGACTGACTGTCTTGGACCTGATCCTAACCAACAGGAAAGAACTGGTCAACTAAGAAGTAGTAGTGGGATCCTAGCATGGGAGTGACCATGCCCTCCCATGTGATTTGTTATACAGAGGAAATGGGAAATAAAATATAGTCATGCATGCACTCTGGTTTTTAAGAAAGTTAATTTCAATAAATGTAAAGAAATAATGGGTGAAATCTCATGGACCAAAAATCATCACAGGAAAAGGAGTTCATGAAGGGTGGGAGCTTTTTAAAAATGAAATACTGAAGGCACAATTCCAATAAGAATGAAAGGTGGGATTTTTTTAATACCACCAGGGCACATGTATAAAGAACTTTATGAGGACCAGGCTTGTTTTGTGTAGTTCCACAGACTAGAATACAAACCAATGACTCCAAATGCAAAAAAATCAGCTTCCCCCTAAACATTAGGAAGAACTTCTAGAGCTGGGCAACAATGAAACAACCCCAAAAAGCAGTAGACTCTCCTTCCTTGGAGGAAGAAGGGTTGGATATGCCACATCTTGGAGGTATGTTAACTGTGGCTTCCTACATGGCAGATGATTGGATTAGACAGCCCTTACAGTTCCTTTCATCTCTGATTCAGTGAGATTGTTATTTTATCTTTCATAGAGTAAAGTATTTATTTGTTAATTAAGTTTGCCTGCCTTCTCCTCAACATGTAAAATAAGTGAGTCAAATTCTGTAATATTTTTACAGGCAGCAATTCAAACTCGGTCAGTTTAAATTAAAACTGCTATTTGCTATTATATATAAGGCTTATAAAATTAAAATTTTTAAAGAATAAAGGTACACTAATAAAAGCTGACAATTTAGGGGAACTGTGTGAATTAAGAAAAACACATTTGACCTAGCAGAAAAAACTGCAGGCATTTTATCTCCCATAAGTGCAAAAAAAAAATGCAATATTGGCACTTTTGAATCTATTTTTTTAACTCCTCTTTTATTTTAATTCCTCATGCACTGAGAGAAAAAACTGACACCTAGGCTAGCTCTAGAACATGCCAAAAATATTCAAAATAGCAAAATGTCTGAAGAGTACCCTCTGGAAGCAGGAAAACTACATAGCATGTAAACAAAGAACAACTACATAGCATGTAAACAAAGAACAAACTATACACTTTATACACAAAATACACTCTATCCCAAGTATGTGCCAGAGTAGCTTATGGTCTGAAGAACCTTTACAACTACACACTGGAAATTTCAGAGCACGAAAATATTGGCAAGAAGAGAAGTGAAAGAAGAACAAGATTCTTTTGCACCTCAGTTTCTTTTCATTCCCCAGCAAAAAAGCCAGTGAAAGAGCCATTATGTTTTTGTGCTGTTTGGAATAGCATGTAAATTTTCTAATTTTTCTAGCTCTACCTGTAATATCCACTAGGTAAATTAAGAGGTTTGGAGAAACCTTTGAATGTTTCACTGGGATCACAAGAAATTCCACTGTGAGTTCTATACGCTAAAAATAGCACAAGCATGTTTTTAAGATCATAATTCTTCTACCCATCTTAGCCTCTTACAGGTATTTTGAGATTTTAAAAACACTTTGGGAACCATAAAAAGAGAATACAAGGATGCCTTGTACAGAACTACAGGTGATGACTGCTAGAAGAACATGAATGCTTATTAGGTACTTTAAAAATTAACCCATATTTCTCTGAGAATTCAAAGCAGCTAAACAACAAAATTGCTAAAACTAATAGGTTTATGTGTGAATTATAACATAACTAACTCCTAGAATATTACTTTAGAACTTGGAACATTTACCGATTGCAAGTAAATATATGTATGCATGCTTGCATACACATATTCTTTCTCAATGCAGAGTCATAAAACAAAGACTTTCTTACTTTCAAGGGCTGAGTCACATGTTCCATAATTGATACAGCAATTCCAGACTAAGGGGCTGGAGTACGCATAACACTGTGCCACAGGGATGCTGCTAAAACCACTACACTGGTCATAACTTATAAAAGTACTTACTGCGTGGAGCTCCGTGATCATGTTATGAATTTCCATGCTCCTGTTTTCAACAGCATCGCCACCATGGCGAATGTAGTAATGTGCTCCAGCCCTAAGAATACCAAATGCAATATGTCCATCATAACTAGGCTCACATGAGCTCTATTAAAATAAGATACCATGTATGATCTACTCAAGATACACAACCTGGCTGTGCTCCTCAGCATAAGATAATCTTCCATTGCCCTTCTCGGTGCCAGCATTCCTACGATGGAGTCACACTCCACTGCAATACTAAACTAATGCCTTGACTAATCAGCACGTCAATTTTTCATATAGGTATGACCTGAAGCTTCATTAATACCAGTGTGAAAGCAACCCACATCTGTACATAAAAACACACAAACTCGTTCTCTAATTTCTCTAATCTGAACTCTTGGTGTCAGTAAAATTTTAGGTTTCAGTAAGATTTTATATCAAGAAGCTTGAAATAAAACTGTTTAGCTTTCTAGATGCAAGAGGTACATACTTTCATATCTGCAAAAGAAACTTACCTGAAATGAATCCTAAGAGTTCCAAAATTAAACAGCTGCCAAGATAGTATTTTCTGCCTCACTCCATTAGGAAAATTCAAAGCCAATGTATTGCATAATATTGCACTTTATTCCTTAGGGCTGGCTCAAATCACTGTTTACAGAAAAAACGCTTGGGCTAGTAACTGTCTCAGTCCTTATACACCACACCATGATTTTGTGGGAGACACTAAGATACCATGTACACTGACTTAAGCTCTCTGAAGCAGAGGGAGATACTAAAAAAAAAGAGCACTTATTTGGAACTTCTGGTTAAGAAGATATCTATTGTCATCCACATAAGTCTACTCATTTAATTTATTGACCATCGTGCCTGCAAAGGTGTATTCCAGAACAAAATCTGCTTAAAAACAGCTTTGAAGATAGTGCTGGGAGTTCCAGTGGGAAGAGGAAAATAAGCAAGTAATCTTAACTGAACCACATCAGATTCTAAGAAAGGAAGGAAAGAGCCCTTCAGTTTGTGGAAAAGAAGTTAAAGAACTAAACCACATTCTCTCAGAATAGCTAGAAGCAGCAGCATTTTATAGTGAATACTTCGCAAGCCACTGACACGTGACAGTCTGAAAATTCTGATGATCACTTCTATGCAATTTTAGCCACAATAATTTAGGGACAGCAATATATGTAAGTTTCAGTTTTGACAAATTTCTCATTCTACTGACAGCAAACACAGCTTAAACAAGTTTCTCATTCCCCTAACAGCAAGTACTTGTGTTTGTATCAATCTGCCAATATCGCAACATCTGTTCAAAAAGGGCCAACACAAAAACGGTATACACACACATATATTTGAATACATTTATCCCAATTTATGTTTTGTATGCTAGTAAATGCTTGCATTCTTCTACCATTTCTTCCCTAATACAATGCATATTTGTGTATAATTTCCCCTAACACACACATTTTCATACATGTTTTTGGCTACAAAAAAATTGCAAATTCTTGAAAAGTGCAGCTTTTGGCACACACATGTAGATTGCAATTCACTCACTGGTTTGTTCAAAAATTTGGATCCAATAATCTTTCTCCGAATCACTAGTAACAGCCAATATTTTCACACCCTAGAGGATGAACATCAGCATCAACATTTAGTCAATCAACCTTAAGCTTTTAGTTACAGAAAAGCATCCTTACTGCCAAAATAACTACAACAGATGTCTTATGTTAATTTTGCAACTATTTGTAGCCTTTCAGACCGTTTAGAAAGATGCATAAATTAGCTGGTTTAGGACAAATCTGAGAGGCAGGCACAAAAAAAACCCCTTCTAAATCTCATTCTGGTTTCATACCAAGTATGTAGAATACAAGCCCTGTATTTTTTTCCCCTGACAACCACAATTTTAGCTTGAGCAAACTTATTTAAAAATAATTCAGAGGAATTGTTCCATTGGAAAGGCTTTTTTAACACAAGAACTCTTCATTTATTTTACTTATCATCCAACACTATGCTGAACAGTCTAGTATTATCAGATATGTTACAACTGTAGAATATGCCACAAATTAGCAAGTTACTAACACAATTTCTTATTTCTACAATGAAAGATATTAACAATTTATGTTATCCATGCATTGAGACCCTAATTTTCAAAAGCAAGTCTAACTGGAATTTGCTAGAAAAGAATGGACAAGAATAACATGAAGTAAAACCATTTGTAATAGTTTCAATCAGCACTGGTGGAGAGACTAAACTCATCAAGAAAGTAACAGATTGTAAGATTATTCAGAATAAACGTGCTCAATACTGCAGAATTATGTAAATTTATAGACTTTTTGATTAGTTACCAATGACACCTCTGAAGTATTTTAGTGTTCAGACACATTTATCTCTCCATATCAGAACAAAAATCCATATTTTCAGATTTACGAAATGAAAAGGAAATACTCTAAACCTATTTTTCCCCTGCTATGGCATAAACACATTATAAACATTATGTTTGTATTTCATAATAGAGTCAGTAGTAGTAACAACAAACAACAGAGCATTTCGTTGTAAATAATTCATGGAATAATTGTTGCTGATTTGAAACAGACACACATCTCTCTGACAATTGAAGAAGATGGAATTCCTATGACAATATTTCCATTAGAACCTCTCTTACTGCCAGTCTTATCACTAGTGCTAGTAAGTGAAAGGAATGAGAGGTTTAAACAAGTAACCTTGAAGCCACAACGAGCATTGCTCCACTGCCACAAATAATTACTTCACTAAGCATGAAATCTTAGAAATATAGGTTTCTACCATAGGTTATTGTTATTGTTAATTCTAGCTGTTTACATTTGCTGACTCTATAGCTCCATTCCTGAAGCTCAAGAACAGAACATATTTCACCTTACTCAAACATCTGACTATGCTAGCAAATGTTATATAAAACAGTCAATGACTTAACATTCGGTATTGCACTAGTTTTGCTGCATACAGAAAGACAGGTTCCCCCATCTTTGCTCAAAAATGTTTATCACAAAAACCTAAAACAGAGTTGGTCAGTGCAGCTGGTGTAGAAGCCACTTACCTCTCCTACACTAGACCACACCAACCCATTTTGGGTAATTTTCAGCCACACACAAAAACGGAAATAACTTCTAGTTTGTATTTACTAATGAGGAGGGGTGGCCTTTGCACAGCTATATACACATAAACTGCTAGCACTGTTTTCTGGTGCCAAAAAAAAAAAAAGGCCTGAAAAAGTTTGGAGGGTATGGAAGCTTTAGGAAGGGCACACCAAGTTGGAGGGTGGACAAGTCTTGAGAGAGCACAGAAACAACGAAGGGTTTAGTTATACAAGAAGCATTTCATTCCATTACACCGGTAATCAAACAATGAGAAGAAAGGTGGCATTCTGTCTGCAAAGCCTACAAGTTATCTTCCAAAGTTATAAGAGTTAATTCATCTTTCTTTACAAAGTACACAAATTGCAATAGTATTATACAGCTGTAGAATGAAAGGCATTTATTTAGAAATTACATCTTTAAACATATTTAAATTTTTTCAAAGAAGCTTTAGTACGTTTTGTACATGTTACAATCAGTCAGGGATTAACTGACTGATTCTCTTTTTTTTTTCTATTTGCTGCCTTCCTTTGCTTTCATCATGAGGTCTAGTTTGGGGTATTCTATTTTAATTATGCTGAATACTGCCTTGATATCTATATGGATGAAAGATAGATTTAAAATGCTTGAACATACAGAAGTTTATGATGAGCTACTACCACCACCTTTTACTTTACAGAGCAATGTGTAGAGAAAAGAAGAACTCATAGCAGAGGAAGATTCTTTTCCTTTCCCCACCTTTGCAAAACTGCTCGGCAAAGTAACTGGTAGAGATGTCACTGTCAGAACCATCACTTCTCAGGTGCTGCAAGTATAAAAGCAAGAGGACTATCAGTACAAAAGCCAGAGGACTATTCTTTATCCTCTGGTTTTCTTTCCAGTTTTTCCCATCCACACCCCTCTTCTACTGGTGCCAAAGGGAGAGAAAAAAGAACTACACCCTTCTAGGGACCACAAGACTGCAGGCTCAGTGTGAAGACAGCTTTTTCCAGAGGCTATTTACAAAACTGTAATTCTATACTTTGATCACCTGCTTTGATTTAAAATGAATGAGAAACAAATCTAACATAAGCTGATCCTACAAAATCTAGACAAACAAATTAAATGGAAAAAAATCTGTGCAAAAGCTGGATGTAGCAATCTCATTTCAAGAAATTCTGTGTGAGACCTATACAACGTTTAGATCTAAACACACATCATGCCATTCTGCTCCTGTGGATATGCAAGATAATGTTTGTAATGTACCAGAAAACAAATTTAGATCAAGATTTCTTTAAGCAATGATTTGGCACATTCAAAAGCAGTATGTCCAAGAGAGTATAAGTTAAATGATGCTTGAATACCACCACATAGGAGCATCTGATAAGCATTTCTTTCCTTAATTAGCTTTAACTGGCTGCTTCTGAAGTCTTAAGATCAATTTACACACATTTTAAGACTACCAGCACAGTCAAAGCTTCCCCTCTTGTTTTTTTTTAAATACAGCAAGTTGCTGACAGACAATGCTGCAGTATTTATATTATGACTTCATAATTTTAAGCTCCACAGTAACAGACAACTGAATTTGAACAGAAGATGACCTTATCTTCAAGGATCAATCACTAATCAATCGCTTCCTTTTTTTATTTTTCATATGTTCACCATAAAGGCATATTTCATTTAGAATTCAATATAGTACACAATTAAGATTTATAAAAACAGAAAGTACTGCCCTTTCTGGTCAGGCTATTTAATACTACTCAGGCTACTGAATTCTACTCAGTACAAACTTGAAAAATGTCACACAGAATAGCCTAACTCAACCATGTCAGTGAGACAACTACTTTTCAGGTTATGTCCTTTTGTCTCAATGCATAAAGCACAATTCTCTCTTGCTTTCTCTTGTATGTTCCAGAATACAAAGACTTCAAAAGATCAAAACATGGATAAAACATTTCCATTTCTCACTACACTAGAATACATTCATCCAATAAAGATTCATTCTACTGAGAACTCTTACTTTCAGTTCTCAAGGTCCACAAATATCAAAGTAAACAGGGAAGTCAGGAACTTTATCTAGACCTTACTACATACGAATATAATTTAAAAGGAAATGAAAATTACAAATTATCAATTAACAAAAGGCAAATTGTTGAGATAGCAGCCCAGGAATTCTTTTCTTGAAGTTATATTTTGCAAGCATAATCCACTTCCTGCTCCATGTTGTTACATGCCAGGGATGAAGATTGCTGCAGAATGTAGGCTGAACACCAAGCTAAAATGGTAAGGGCACTTGTACATGCTGTCCATTTGCTCCTACCTTATCACAACAAATCAGAAAGGGGAAAGCTTTGTGTGATATCCAAACACAGTAAAATGGTTAAACGCCAAAGAAGCCAGGAACATAAGCCCATTTTAAAGCACAGATTGTTGTTAGTTTACCATTCATGGCTTGTTTGGATACATTTAACAACAAATAAGCCATGGTTCAGTAAGCTAGGATTTAGTAAACCAGGATAGACACTCCCTCTCAAACAAGCAGAGCTACTCTAGGTAAACGTAGAACCACCTGAAATGCTCATCTAGTCTGTTTCTTCCAACTGTTCACAACAAGCATATTGCCCAGTAGTTACTTATGAGCAGAAGATATCCTTTAACAAAATGAACGAAAGCTCATAAGTACAGAAAAAGAAAATAAGTATCAACAAAGTAAGGGCCTAAACCCCTTAAAAGCATCAGATTCTATCTGATCTTGGAATCTACGCCAGGTAAGCCCTAGTTAGTCCTAGGATGGGAGGCTGCCAACAAATACCAGGTACTGTAGGGCACGTTTCAGAGAAAGGAAATGCCCAAACCACCTCTGAATATTCCTTGCCTAAGAAAACCCTGTCAAATTCATGGTGTCGCCATAGGTCAACAGGTCACTTGAAGGCACATGCAGACACACATCAACCAACTATAACAACCAAAAGGACTCTATAATCAAAGTCAGCCATCCACATTAAAAGTTTTCATTAAGCTGTTTGAATGGCAAAGTTCCCACAGTTCTCACTTAGAGTAGGACTTAATGAGCAAAAACATCCAGCATATGCTTATACTTAGTAAATTTCTGGCTGTTCTATCATATGGCAGCACCCAATGTAAACATATGGGAGACAATATGTGCAAACTGTTCATTTGTCTTTGAAGCCAAAGAGGATTTTGTTAAGAGTTATTCTGGTCTTATTAGAGCTTCTATTAGAGACTAGAAAACAGGCATCTATCACTCAAGTGAATGAACAGATTAAAAAAAAACATAGAAAACACTAGATTAAAATACAAACATTCAAGAACAGGTATTAAGCAAGAGCTTTCATTCTTTTTTCCATAACATCCTATTTTTGGTGTCAACAGGAAAAACTAGCAACATATGTGACCTCATGTATGGTATTTCAAAGTACCTGAATATGACATTCAGAAACCTCTGAGACCTTCAGAAACTTTTCTTTTTTTAAGGAACAAATATTTCATTAAAACTGAACTGAACCATAAACTGAACTGAAACTAAAACTGAACCATATTTCAGTAAAACTGACTAGACAAAGCCACCAAGTCTTTTAAGCAAGTATGAAATTACAACACTTGTCAAAAGCTAAATAGGAAAGTTTTCCACAACAGATAGCCCTGCCATGCTAACAATCATATACCACAGAACTGGTCTGAAATTAGCATCTAGTGCTACAGTCTAAATATGTTACTACTTCTGCAATATCCATGTTCTAGGACAAACTTACACAACATACACTGAAGTTCTCATGATTCTTGTCACATTTTTTTCCCAACAGCTGCAAGCATGGAATCTCCCAACCATAAATACAGTCACCTGATTCATAAGCTGCTATGCATGTAACAACTGGGACCATTCACATACTTACAAAAGTGTGAATTTTGAACTTTGACCCCTAATGCACATTACCTTGTAAGATATGTCTAGAAGGTTCACTGCTAATTATCAAAGAAGCATTCCAAAAAAATTTAGGAAGGTATTGTCAATATTACTATAGTATTATGAAAACTCCCTAGCTAGAAGCATACAACTTGCATGTACAGAAAAAAAACCATACTGGAAAGAGGATACAGGATACTCATTCTAAACTCCATGACACTATGAAAAGCAAATGAAAATAGAGTAAGGACACTGACCACAAAACTGGTTGGCACATAATGTAACTGCCCACTATCAACATAACATATAGCTAGATTCAAGACAAGTCAAATCCAAAATAAATGCATATGCAAAGATATTCCCATGTGGAGCTGTGCTTTCATAGGCTCTAATTAATGTCACCTTCTTATCCAGTTGACCAGACAATGTACACTCCCTTTAAGGTCCACTCAAATTACTTCACTGTCACAATACAATGAGTTGATGATATACAGCGACTACAGGTGTGAGCCAGGAAGTCCAGATTCAGATTTCTTGTCAGCCATTATATGCATAGAACTGCTGTAGCTAAACATACAGTGGTGTATAAAATCACTGGGTCTCAGGCATACCTTCCTAATCAATATACATGGGCATGCACACAGGAATACAGGTAGCACCATCACCAGCAGGTACTACTATTAAGGTGTGTGTGCACATATGCATGCATACACAGCTCTGCAATGTGAGTCTAGTAATGCTCCCTCCCTCACAAAGTTGTTAAATTGCGATAATGGACACAAAGCACTATCAAACTCTGAAGAACCACTGACATAGCAAACAAATCTTATAACTATACTAAAAATACTTTCCATTAAAAGTCAGATTTCAAGAACATTGTTTCTCAAACTATGAAACAAGTTAACAGCGAACTACATTTAGAAACACATTAGAATCTTTAATTATTTTTAATTAATGTTAATTAATATTAAAAATAACATTAACATAAATAAAACACTTTCAAATGATTTGTCATTTTATGCTTTATTGATTAATTCTCAGAGATAAGAAAAGGTATTTACCAGCCAATGTCCACAGTTTTTCTTTATGAGTTTTTTATTTGGCTGTAACACAAAATAAAATTACTTTCAGCTCTGTCTCTTAGTTTAAAATCACAAGGAGACATCTACTAGAATAGGTAAAAATAGCACACTACTGAAGATGCCAAAGGAGAATCTTTCCATTATCAAGCAATGTTGCAGCCAGTGCCCTGACTGCAACATCAGCTAGCTTTCTTTTTATAAATAACCCTTTGGCTACATATATACACACTGCAGCTAACATTACAAACTACAAATTTAAAAAGTTTGGGAAAAAAAGATTCCCCCTCATTTTAATTTTAACTTTGCTTTTTATATTTCCTTAGAACACAGACAGTTCTAGAAGCATTTATCTTTGTTATCTCAGTAAATAAACATTCATCTAAAAAGTACAACATTGGCTTCCCTACTTTTTGTTTGATTCAATCATATATATGTGCATATACATGTCTTCAAATCACCTGTCAACTTATGGCAACCTCATGAATTTCATAGGGTTTTCTTAGGCATTGCTGTTGTGTGCCTTCAAGTTGCTTCCAACTTACAGTGACCCTAAGACGAACCTATTTTCTGAGGCTGAGAGTGTGTGATGTGTCCAGGGTCACTAAGGGAGTTTCCATGGCTGAGCGGGGAATCAAACCCTGGTCTCCAGGATCACAATTCAACGCTCAAATCATGACATCATGCTAGATCTTAGTGAAAATCATTTCTAGCACAGAGGTAAAAAGTCCCCTCTCTCTATAATGCTCACACATACAAAAATTATAACCCTTGAAATGAAATGCAACTTGCCAGCTACACAAGAAACCTTCTATATCTACTGCATGACTGTAACTACAACAAGGCAGTTATGGCAGGCCACAATACATGACTGCAATTTAGCTTGGTAGGCCAGAGGTTGTGGGCATCTGAAAGAGAAAAATCTTACTTATTCTACAACAGAAGAAAAAATGAAGCATAGAAGCTGAATGTTTGGCAAAGAATCTCAAACCTCTGTACAAATTTCCTGAACAATGTTTCCTATGAGCATGGCTTTGGGTAGGGATGTTTCCATCCTTCTAAATGAACTCTTTTACATCCAACAAGGATCTGGATAGTAGCAGATCACATAGAATAAGGAATCTGACACACTCCTCAAGACCAACTAAGTATACCCAATGGATCGACTCACTTTCTTTTCTTACAAAGAAATACTGGGGGCTTCTATGTTTGATGCTTGCAACATGGCAGAAAATCAAGATGCAGCTAATAAACTCAAACTTAAAAATCTTCTGCCAAAAAACAGTCATTGCTCTCTAATAGTCAACTGCCAAACACATAGCCAGTGTCAGGATTAAAATAATTACACAAGCTAAATAAGCCATGATTATCAAGCAATTTCAGCACTTAGGACCGCTGGCAAAACCTGAATCCGCTCACTAATATTGAACATCAGAGACAAATAAAAACCTTCTACATTTTAGGGGAAGACATAACTACAATATTTGATAAATCTGGGCTGAGCACACAGAAAGAGACAGAGGGCCATTTTAGGGTTCTCCTGACCCTACACAGGCTGCATACGTACTATTTTCCAAAAGGAGATGTCACATTTCAGTCACTTCCAATTACTTTTTTGCTCCCTGGCGGGAGCAGGGGCTAACTAATATCATTTTATTGCCCAAACTTAAGCTATTTCAGCTATACTACAGTTGTACTGAAATGCATAGGACAGTAAATAATAATGGCACTTAAAAGAGAATTTGGGCTGCATTAAAATGCTTAACGTGCATCATCAAACAGAGTATTTTTAAATAATTACATAAATTTGAGCACACGCAACTGAAAAGCCAAGCAGGCAAACTTCAGCAGTGAAAAACAGCCATTTTATTTGATTTTAACTATATTTATACTTCTTTTTCTATATATGCAATCGTCGAGCTTCTCCTGAAGTGCCTGCTGCAATAACGACAAGAGTAAAACACAGCATTATCTCTTTGTTACTCCACTGCTTAAAGGAGCAAGTAGACGTTCACTCAGCCCTCTGTACCCATGGCTTCTGCATCCATAGATTCATCCAACAATGGCTCAAAAATATAAAAAAAAAAAATCCAAAAAACAAGCCTTGATTTTGCCACATGCCCAGCATTACGCTGATGTGTAGGCGTACCCTGCTGTAGCCTCCCACCATTTCACAGAACCATAGGCTCTCTTCAGGACTCATTTGAGTTGTTTGCCACTTTACGTAAGAGGCATCATTTTACTACACAATGTATATAATACGACTTGAACATCCACAGATTTTAGTACACACAGGGAGGGGGTTCTGCAACCAAATTCCAGCAGGTCTGTTCAACATCATCATCATCATCTGTAATATATAACTTTCACCAATGCTCAGAGGGTCTTATGTAAAGTCACCACATGGATCTCTCCAAGAAAATAATCTCAGTATGAAAGATAAAGGCCTAAATCCAATTGTTAGCACCAAGTATAATTAGACCAACTGAATAAATGGGAATCTTATACAAAATTCCAGTAATTCAGCAGAGTTTATTCTACTTAAGAATACAACTGGACTGAAGTTATAGTATTCAGTAATACTATGTACTAATTATGTAACCATTTCTCTATAATGTCAACCTTCCAAACACAACAGCAACTTAAATAAAACATTATGCAAAGTAAGCCACACCACACGAAAATGGAATCTTGACTGGAAGTCAGCTTTTGTGTAGAACAGCCTTTCCCAACCTCTCACCTTCCATCTATGTCAAGATTACAACTCCCTCACCCCACGCCAGTAAGATCAAGGGCTAGTTAGTGCTAGAAAGAATATGCCATTGCATATGTCACATTATTTATTGTTCACTTTAGAGAATATTAGTGCCACTTTAAGTTAGTAGATAACAAAAACACAACAACACCAGTTCAAATGATAAAGTAATTGTGAAACAGCTACAGATTTCGTTAAAATTTTCAAAGGAGACTGGCAAGGTTAATTATCAGGAAAACAGCTGTGCAAACAAACTCATTGTCAGTTGATGGTGGAAACAAAACACACAGGGAGTCTGCCCAAGTTTAACAGGTAGGTCATTCCACATAGCAGCATCAGAAAAGGGAAGGCTCTCTTGTGCACCATTATCAAATGAACCTCACTAGGCCGCAGTACACTAAGCACTCCACAGCAATAATGGAAAAACCAGGGTAGTGTATACAAGAAAAGGCAGTATAACTCACCTCCTGAACTATTTAGAAACTTATAAAGCCAAGATTTACAACACTGTGGCCTTACAGAGTTTCCAGCACATGAATTATATATGTTCAAGAGGAGCATTCTTCCACCATCACATTCTGAACTAGGTGCAAACTCCAAACAATGCCCGAGGGTAGCTCCATACAAAATATACTGCCATAGCTCAATTTGTAGGTTGCCAATACCTAGATCACTGGAACTACACAATCCTTGTCCACCAATGGTCACAGATGTCATATCAGCCCAAGGTGGTAACTGGTACTTGTTGCCACTG
Source organism: Iguana delicatissima (assembly GCA_948472985.1). Taxonomy (NCBI): domain Eukaryota; kingdom Metazoa; phylum Chordata; class Lepidosauria; order Squamata; family Iguanidae; genus Iguana; species Iguana delicatissima. Next base: position 99,469 of record CAOKZL010001265.1, on the reverse strand, counting down.
AGGCCACTTAGACCTCGAGTGACAGGAATGAATCCAAGGCCATTCCCCAAATTGCACACTGCTGCTCACTGGCAGAGTGCAACCCCTCCAGAACAGACCCAGGAACCCCACACCCGCTCACTAAGCCCCCCTCTTTCAGGGAATCAGTCTTTGTCATAGAAAACAACACTCTTCTTCCGTACTTCTTTGCATTTATATTTTTAAAATCCAATAAAAACGATTAAAACACAAAGTCAATAGCACTGTACTGAGTATCCGCTTCAAGTAATCGCCAGTGCAGCTAAACCAATAATTACCATTGTAACAGAGAAAAGCCACCACTTGCCCAACATTTCTCTCTGCATTATTATATGTGAACAAGACTGCACTTTTCAAGACCTTACCTCATTAGTCTACTAGCTTTGAGATATGTGAGTGATGCTGTACATCCAGTGACCATCTCGTGCTTCTGCTGAAAAACAGAAATATAAAGCTGCCTCACACAGACACTGATGACTGCTTTTTCTAGTCCAGTACTCTCTGTTTTGGCATCACACCTACTAAGGTCTCTGCAGTGGTCTTTCAAAGCCCTGCTACCCAAGATCCTTTCAGCAGAGACCTCAGCAGCTGGACTTAAAGTTTTACACAGCCAAAGCTGCTGTAGGTTTGCCTACATAACATATAAATGCAACACATTCAAAAACATCTGCTTAACTAGCATCACACCTTCTTTTGTAATTTCAAGCAGGAACAGATGGACAGCTCCTAGCACTAACAATCAAAACACATACCACAGCTATTCTGACTTTTCCTCATCGGTGGATATTTTGTGAAAAGAAAAAGGCCTTGGCAGGGAGATAGTCTGTTTTATTCAAGCAATACTTCATTCTCACTTCTAGGCAACAGTATTATGCACCTTTACGTGAAATGGAGTTCCACTAAAATCAGTGAGTTATTAAAACTGATTGAGCTATTACAGTTATTAATGTCACTCTACAGAGAAAGAGAGAAACCGTGCACAGGTTTACATAAGCAGGATTTCCCCACTCTGACTTGTTTTTAAAATACACCATTAACTCGAAACAACTCGAGGCAAATTTGTTTATAGCAAAGCCTGGATTTGCATTACTTAACTAACCGCCTTAAAACAAATCAAGACCAGTTCATGTCACAGAAAACCTGAGTAAGCTCAGACAAAGCCTATTTGTCTCTTACATCGACAAAGAGTTTTGGTAGTTCTATCCAGAAATTTTCCTTCACGGGCAGGGATTCCCCTTCACTTTTGCACACTATGATGTCAAGAAGCGGTGGAAGGGCTACTAAAGTCCTTCCTCTACCTCAAGCCACTCAAAAGTGCCTCTTACACCCCTCGTCCCGCCCACCCACCGATACCCGCTTTTAATTTCGCAGATCTAGAGGGGAGATAAAAAGCAGGTCGTATGGAGGAGGATGCAGTTCCTATTCCGAAGGGAAGGCAAACAAACGCCTCAGAAAGCACGCCGGCAGTTAAGGGTAAGCGAGCAGCGCCTGCAGCCGCGCAGACCACCGAACAGCATCACCCCGCCCACCCGGGGCAGAAAAGACCAGACGCCGCCTAACTACCGCGGGGTCAGTGGGCACTGAGCCACAGCCGAAGGGACCCCGCAGGCAGCGACCTGCTCCACAGAACAAGAAAGCGCCAGCTCGCCTGCCCGCGACGGTGGTCGGCGGCGCGGGGCAGCATCCAGTCCCACTTCGTCCAGGGAGCGGGGCGCCTGCTGCATCGCCCTGCCGGACCTCGGGAGCCAGACGCCAGCGCTGCCTGCCCGCCCGTCTCCCCGCTCCGCTCCTCCGAAGTTTTAAAAAAAAGATGAGGAAGGAACTAGAAAGAAAATAAGCAATTAAGAAATGGGAAGGGCCCGGCCACGGAATAACGCCAAAAACAGGTTCCGTCCACAGGCAGCTTTCAGGACGCTGCAAAGCGGGCGCCGCGTCCCAACTCGGCAAGGGAAGCGCCAAGGGCTGCCGCAGGGAGAGAGATGGAGCCCACCCCTCCCCCGGACGGTCCCACTTTCCCCTCTTCTCAGTCTCGGGGGCTCCTCCGAGCAGCAGACGGGGCCGCCCGCGTTGGGCGGCTCTCAGCAGGCACTCCGCTGCCCGGTCCGAAGCGGGCGGCTGGAGCGACGCCCTTCCCCGCGACACCTCCAGCCTCTTCGAGCCCCCGCTACTCTACACGTCCCCACACGCACGCCTCGACCCAGCGGCGGCACCCCCGTCCCCATCTCCGCGGACGGCTTAATCGCCTTCTCAGGGCACCCGCAACGACGCGCCCGGCCCCGCGAAACCGCCTCAGTACCTGTCCGCCTCTCGGCTGCCTCGCCTCGGGGCGCTGAGCCTCCTTCCCTCACTCCGAGCCGCCCGCTCCGCTCCCCATCTAAAATGGCGGCGTAACTAACAGCGAGACATTTATCCCGAGCCCATCGAAGCTTTGGGTGCTCGATTGCCTGCGTCTGGAGCGCCGAACCCTCGGCCTCTCTCGGGCAGTCTCCCGCCCCGCCCCCTTCGGCTTGCCGGAGACGGCAGGCTGTCTCGCCGCCATTTGAGACTCCTGCTGGGCCGCGGAGGGGGGAACCGGGTGGAGGATGCCGCGGGCTCCCTGAGAAAGTCCGGGAGCGTGAGCTGCCCGTGTGGAAGCAGGGAAGATGCCCCGTGCCCACCCGCAGCCTCCCTGGCCTTGTCTAGACTGGGATTAGGCTTACCAGATGTCCCTTGTTTTCAGGGATTCCTCCTCTTTCTTCATAGAACCTTAATAGAACGCAAGAGAGAGGTGTAATTCCCGCCTGGTCTTGCAGAGGGAACATGTACAGAAGTAAAGCTGTTAAAATATTGAAAAAGTATGGGGGGGAATGGGGCTGAAGGAGCGAGGCATTTGAAGTCGGCCTGCAGCAACTACTTACTAAATGGGAGAAGCTTTTTAAATAGCCAAGCGGTTTGCAATTTGTATTGTAATAAAACAATACGGGGAGCCCGGTTATTTGTTGCAGCAAAAACAGTAGTCAGCTCATCGCTATAAAGCGGTGTACTTTTATGCTAGAGCCCATGTTCCTTAATAATTTTGCAAAAGAGGTAAAGCCAGATCATGCAATTTTTTTTGTTCTACTCTGCAAGATTCCAGGAAAGACGCGTTGAAACAAGGTCTCCTATCAAACTTTCACATCTCTTGCAAAGGGGCAAGTTTGAATGGGAATTGTAAAATGACTAGAACAGATTTGGAAGTTTGTTTGTTTTTTAGAGCTATTGAGCCTACTTCATGTGTCTTGAGAAAAAAATATTTTGGAAACTTCTGTCTTGTGTCTTGCACAAAATAAACCAAGAGGTTTCTAAGCTAGTGAAGAAGCAGTTTGGCATTTGTACTGTTTTATTAACTTGATTATTTCAAAGTAGTAAATTAATTTTTAAAAGTGCATATGTTGGCTATGTACAGATGATTGGAAACCCTGACTGCACAGCATTCCAGGTGTATAGGAAAGCTTGCACACATAGAGTGCTGTTCAACATGCTCCTGAAAGTGCAAAGTTGCATACAAGGCTAGTAAACTTGATTCCATTAATCCCTTTCATGTATTCAGCATAGGACTGTGTAACAAGCAAAACCTGTTGAAATTCCCTCTTCTGCTACACAACCTAAAGGGACAAGAGCCATCTCCAGTTTCGACATGGCCAACCCAAGTGAATAGGCCCTTAAAAGCAATTCTACTTTTTTGTTTTGTCAGGTCTCCCAGTCTCATGGATTCCTTACAGCGATACATGAAGGGGTATTTTAGATTATCATGAAATTACCATGGCTTCTCTGGTAGATGAGATACAATGGAGGATATCTCAGTACTTTTTGATACCTTTCTTATAGGGCCATTTCACACAGTGTTCTGCTTCAACAGCCATAATGATATCTCATGGATTCCTGAGGTTTGCAGTTCAGGGAGGTCTGTTGAGGTTTCTCAGCCAGAAAGGTCTAGTGCTTCACCAAACAACAGACCACCTATGACTCTATAGAAGTTTGCTATGGCAGTTAAAGTAAACTATAGTGCTAAAGGTGTATGCTATGAAAGGGCCCTGGATTTTCCTTTGGACTGTATGGCTTGAGCTTAGGAGGTGTCAGTGTTACAGGGGTTCCACCCCTTCCTGGAAGAGCACCCTCAAAACATGGTGCTAGGGGGTTTCAGCTCCACTCCATTCATAGCAATGGACCTATGAGGTGCCACAACAAGCTTCCATCTTTGTACATGAAAGTCATCCAGAGCTGTGGCAGTGAGTGGTCATCAGTCTGCAGACTCTTCCATCTGCATCGCCCAATGAGGCTCTGCAACTCCTGAAGCTATGTCTGGACGTGGCTTTGGCATGAATGCGTGCAGCCTTCATTTGCACTTTAAACCAGAAAAACATCTTGTGCTTTTTGTGACCTTTGAAAACTAGGCCTTTCACTTACTGTAAACAAAAGGCTGTTCACGGGAATGGGCAGAATCTTCAGTACCACAGGTTGAGCGGACAATAGTAACAAGGGACTGGATGAGCAGTATTGCATCAGCAGGTGAGTGGATGAAATGCAGCCCTCACTCAAAGCATCAATTTCCCTCTAAAGTTCATTAAGCATCATAGTAAAAGAAGGCTAGCTAGGTTAAAGGTTTCCTACACATTTAACAATGAAACAGTTCTAAGCTGACATCACTGATAGTGAACATAAACAGATGATGATACACAGTCCACAGGGGTATAATAATTTTGTTTATGTGCTGCTAGTAAATATATGTCTTGCTCAGTAAGTTTTAAGTTTGTGGATAGCTTATTTTTAACCTTTGCATTTTGTATTTTTTTAGCTGAGTGCCAGTGAGACATAGTGGTTTGAGAATTGGACTATCACTCTGGAAGTTCTGTGGAAGCTCACTGGGTGCCTGTGAGAGAGTCACACTCTCTCAGCCTCAGAGAGGCAAGGGAGTAAAGGCAAACTCCCTTTGAACAAATCTTGCCAAGAAAACCCTGTGATAGGATCATCTTAGGGTTACCATAAGTTGAATGCATATAACAACAACAAAAAATCTGTTAGCTGTGTCTCTTCTAACTGTTTAAGCTGCCTTGAGTCCCAAACCAGGGAAAAGGCAGGATGATGATAATAACAACAAATGATAACATTTTTTAAAAAATTCTAGTGCATAAGGATTAATTGTTAGCTCACTTCTACCATTAATAAATTAAGAGCTAGACAGAATTTAGGGATGGACAAGATTCAATAAGTATATTTCTCCATTAAAATTTTTCCATATGCATGCCAATTCTTAGTTTCTTCTTGTATATATGAGAGCCAGTGTGATGTAGTGGTTTGAGTATTGGACTAGGACTCTGGAGACAGGGGTTCAAATTCCTGTTCAGCCACGGAAACCCACTGGGTGACCTTGGCAAGCACACTCTGTCAGCCTAAATGGAAGACACTGGCAAACCCTCTCAGAACAAACCTTGCCATGAAAATCCCATGAGAGGTTTTCCTCAGGATCTCCATAAGTAAGAAACGGCTTGAGGGCATGTGCACATGCATGTATACATAACACACACATTCATACATATATATAAAAAGGCTGGGGTTGTTGTGTCCAAGTTGTTTCCAACTTATGGCAACTCTAAGGTCAATCTATCATGGGATTTTCTGAGGATGGGGAAGTGTGACGCGTCCAAGGTCATCCATTGGGTTTCCATGGCTGAGTGAGGAATCAAACCCTGGTCTCCAGAGTGGTATAGTTGTTTGAGCATTGGACTACGACCATGGAGATCAGGGTTTGATTCCCCACTTGGTCATGAAAACCCACTGGGTGACTTTGGGTGCTTCACACACGCACACCAGCCCCAGAGAACCATGCAATAGGTTTGCCTTAGGGTCACCGTAAGCTGGAAATGATTTGAAGGCACACACACATCATCAACAATGACTGGAGGGAATAGCCAACAAAGTTCAAAATATACTGAGTAATATGCACTCACCAAAATGCCTGTATTTAGCAACAAGTATCTTTTTTCTTTGATGCTGCAACAAAGACTATACTTAAAAGAGTAATTTGTTTTACAAGATTTTATCTTTCTATTATTTTAAATGTTTCAACCTGCTGCGTATTGCCTCAGCGGCCTTGGTGGGCTGGGAGATGCTATGGAAATACTTTAAATAAATAAATAAGTAAATATTCATGCGTAGTATTCTTGCATAGGGACGATGGCGGTGAGGATAATCTGCATAATCTTCAATTTTGAAGGTGTTTCTCTAAGAGAAATGCAAATGATAGCAGTGGCTCACAAGGATTCCTGCAGGATTGTTGATGGGTGGTTTTATTTTGGCCTTCACCAGTGATTTATTTACATATGTTAGGTAAATTTAGAGATTGGCAGACGACAACAAAAGAAGGCTTGATGATGGCTTTCGCAAGATGTGAATTGGCTACAAATGGGTAAACTGTCTTTAAGAGCCAGGAGGCTGGGAGATGGGGGAGGAGCATACTATTAAAAAAGCCTGGTTTGTTTGGTGGTTTGGTTTTTGTTTTTGTTTTGTTTATTTGTTTGTTTGGGGTTTTGGACATCTTTCTCAGCTGTGTGGAGGAGAAATTCCAGAGAATACAGATTCTGTTATAGGTGTTATAAAAATATAGCACCCTCTCACTTCATAGAAAAAAATTGAATAGTTACATAAGCCACATCATCACATATATTGACAGCAAACTAATTTTTCAGCTGCGAGTCAATATGTACCAAAAATGGCACCATCCACACACAAGAGAGAGGGTATCAGGAGACACAGACACTCCAAGATTTGCAGAATTACCAAGAAGAAGAATTAGAATCTTGCAGGAATAAAGGGGAAGAAACCTAAATAACTCAGTGAGGAAGAGCAACCTCAGTGGACACAGAATGTTGGCTGTTTCATGAAGAAGAAACACTGAAAACCACGGTGGAGGGAAAACAGAATGGAAGAAAACATGATTGATTCATTAGGAAGATGAACATTCCACACGGCAACATTTTGCTGCAAGCCCCTTTTGGTGATTTCAGGGATAGGAACAAATTGCAATTGTAAGCCTAGGTTTTTATTTTATTGTTTTGACAGCAAGAGAGAGGTGAACTTTATATCCAGTGGACCTAACCACTACTATATATAATAAATGTCTCCAGGGTACAGAAAGTTAGAAATATTTCTTCCTTTTAAAAAAAAATGGACGTAAATCCATTTAATCAATGAGACTCAGTCAACATTTATTTATGACTCCTTCAGTTAACAGGTTCTAGTTGGAACTAACAATTGGATTTAGCCCCAAAGTTTGCTCTTACATTTGGCTAAACAATCTTAAAACTGTTCATTCATTCATTTATTTACATAAATTATAGTTTAGTGTGAAGACAGTATTCTTCTAAGATCCAGAGCCTACGTAACTGCAATAGTGTTTAGTTGCTTTTAACTAGAGCTGATCAACAATAAGCTCAGTGTCCTGGGATATATTGCTTAAGGACACTCAACCGGTTGTTGCACAAAGGCACGAAGTGGGTTCTGAATGATCTTGTGGGGAGAGAGATTGAAATCACTGCTTTTCATGAACAGACATTGATGTACTGCTGCTATGACCTAAACCAGTGGTTCTCAACCTGTGGGTCCCCAGATGTTTTTGGACTTCAGCTACCAGAAGCCCTGAGCATTGACCATAGTGGCTGGGGCTTCTGGGAGCTGAAGTCCACAAACATCTGGGGACCCACAGGTTGAGAACCACTGACCTAAACAGTCATTCTGGATATATTTATACCACAAAGCACAGCAGTTCATAGCATGCTTATAATGTCGTAATGAAATCCAGTGTGGTGCAGTGCTTAAAGCAACAGCCTTAGATTTGTGAGAGCCAAGTCATGAAGCCCACCTTGCCCAGTTCCTCTTTTTCTCTCACAGGATTGTTGTGAGAATAAAAAAGTGGGGAAGAGGAGATCCATGTATATTATCCTTTGGCATACTGGGGGAATGGTACAATATAAGCAATAAAATGCATGAACTCTAGGAATACAGCAAACATAATGATTTATGTGAATAATAAATCTCACTGAAATAAAGAACATTTAGTTCTGTAGATTTGTAGAATAAAAGCTACTCGAGGGCTTAGGAAATCATAGAAACATAAAATTGCCAGTTTTGATCTCTTAGAACATTTCCTGTGGTTATGACATATAAAATTCCCAAACATTTTTAAAGGATATTAGTATGTCCTTCAGTGTATCCTGAAGAGTGAATGGCTTCAAAACAAGCAAGCCAAAGAGAAAAGGAAATTAAGTATGTTGGACAAGAAAGAATCTGTTACTATACAAAGCAATACTTACCAAACTAGGAAATGGCCATGGTATTAGTTGAAAGAGAAGAGAGAATAGATGATCAAAATATAAAACAATCCTATGCTCAGACTACATTGACTGAAGCACTTAGGGTTTCATAGAACCCAGTGTTTCCTAACAATAGGCACCTTGAGAACATATCAGGGATAGTCTAGTTTATCACCATGCAAATTAGAAGGGGCTGGAAAGGTGGGTGCAGGAGGGGAATTGAGAAAGGGTATCAGAAGAGAATAGAACATACTGCATATTTTCAGCTCTTTAAGACCTCACTTGCCAGCCCCAGTGCTAATGTAAAGCTACGCCAGTGAAGAGCCTATAGAACTCAGTACAGAATCAAATACACTGCTTTGGCAGAATATAGAAGCATGATTCACAGTGTTGGTCCCTGGATTAGTGCCAGTCTGTGGATAGTTTCCACGAAATAAACAGTGGTAAACAATAGGCCAAAATATGGGATATCAGGGGAGAAATGCCAGTCCCCCACATCAGACACCCTGAGAAGCACTAGATTACAGGATTGTGAAGAACCCAAGTCACAGGTACAGCTACAGCAGAATATAAGCCTCTATAAAGAAGCACATAATCTAAATGAAGCTGTATCTTTCAAGTCATGCAAATGGAGCACACAATGGCAAAGAGGCACTTTGTGTAGAAAGCTTGGTGTCAGAACAAACATAAGAAGAACAAATTGTCCAGACCTGTTGTTTCAGAACCTTGGGCATAGCTTTACCTGAAGAACTTATGTGGAAATGTAAGGCACCTGGACTCCACACAAGTAAGCAGGAGAAAACAAAATACCATGCTCCAACACATTGTTGCTACAGTGTCTCCACTACCATCCCATGGCTATATTTCCAATATCTTCTGGGCTTAATTATTTTGGCTAACAAATCCACAGCCCCTCACTAACCAGTGGCACTGTCTTCCACATAGTAAACATAAATTGTATGTGACTGGGCAGGCAAGGCCTATGAACTAGACATGCAGATATTTCCCTCTGTGACTGAATGTTTTCCACTCCAAACATTGCTCCTTATTACCAAACATTAATGAGCCTGTTTCCCTTATACGACAACAGCCTGGCCATCACTCGCATTGTTTGACTGCTATTCCTTATATGACATCCAAGGATGGCTCAAGATGCTTTGCTGCCTGAGGTGAAGGACAAGATGGGGTCATGTACCATTCCCACCTGCAGAAACCAAACAAGCTAGCAATTGGATACCAGTCCTAGTATCTTCCACATAACCTGAGGTAGCAGGCTGGCTTGGCTAGGACAGTCGATGTTGGAAGCAAAAGGGCAACAACGCTTACGTAAAGTGATTAGTGGGAGAGGGTAGACTAGATAAAGCCCGCTCATTATTTCACTTCTCTTTATCTTTCCGTGATGTATGTACTCGAGCCTTTCACTTCCTTCTCACTTGTTAGGGACGCTTCCACCTTCTTCAAGAAGTTAGTTACTCTCTTTGTTTCCTTTACCTGGAAAGCAAGCAGATAAGGGGCTCCAATCCCAATTATGTCTCCCACCTTACCCCACATGTGACAGCCAGCTTTTAGGGGCTCTTCTGACCAAATAAGCAAAATTATTTCATCTCTCTCCTTTCCTATCCCAAGATGGATTTCTTACAACAATAAACATATATTCATCTCCTTTTCTAACTTTACAAGGACATCCTGAATAATTACTCCTGCTTCTATCATAAGCTTACATTGCACTAGCCCTGCTGTACTCTGCATAATACGGGACCAAATATTCCCAAGGGGACAGGAGAAACCATGCCAGATGGAAACATGGCTCCGACAGAAGGAGAGTGACCAGTGGCAGGGATTCCAGCTGCTTCTTCCCAAGCATCATCTGCTGCTTGAGGAGGCTGCCTCACTCTCTCTAAGGACAGGGCCAACTGTACATCTCATGGGAAGGAGTCCTATGATGAATGGGCAACAACTGATAAGGCTTGCCTCTTGTTCCTAAAAAAACAACCTGACCTTGATGACAGATGTGCAAGGAGAATGCGGCTCAGGCAGGTTCATGCAGGTAGTGGATGTAGGTAGTCCTTTAATTAAGGTAGGCCCAACCCCATTTAGGGCTTTTGAAGCATCTTCCCCTCCCACCATGAGAACTGCATTCCTACAATGATAATTTATCACTGCATACTATTGTCAAGTCAGCATCATTTCTTTGCCTCTCTGCTGGGTCAAGAGAGAGAGGCTTTTCTCCCCATGCAGCACAGAAACAAGAGCTGCTAAAGAGAGGAGACTGTGGGTCAAATGAGAATGCCATAGTCTCCATCATTTCACAGGTGAAAACCAGGATACATGTGGCCAAACAACATCAGAAAGTGGTCAAGAAAGCAAAAATAATTAATGAGGAAGAATATGGAAGCTAGGAAAGGCTGCAGCAGTTTGCTTTTAACTGACCCTACTGGGAAGGGCAAGATTCTGCATTTCCTTTCTCCGCTCCTCTCCTCTCCAAAAAGTGATGAGAACCAAACAGAGCAGACAGATACATGAAACAGCAATGATCTGTGCCATACTTACTATGTTAAGACTATTACAAAGCATGTACACAACAATTAGGAATAACACTTCTATGTAATATTATCTCAAAAAAACCCATACATATTCTGTTTTATAATCACTAAACTTTACAAACTATGCATCCGCTTCCCACTGTTTTAGACTCAGTTCCAAGGATCCCTTGCACCTTAGCTGGAGTTGGTGAGAACTGCAGTCTCAAACATCTGTTTGATGGGGTTTGTTCTCAAGTAAATCTATGCAGGATTGCAGGCTCATTCTGTAATCTGCTGCACACCTGTATGGCAGATAGCCCAGTTGAATCTCCTGGGTCTTACCTCTTGATAAATATTAATAGGATCAAGTTGCAGATCGAATAAAATGTGTTGTGTTGCACTGGTATATGGTATGTATAATGTCTCTAAAATCCCCAGTGTTGGACTAGGATTACAATTTGTATGCTTAGGTTGTTGAATTTGAAGCTTTTGTTATATATTGTCTTAATGCATACCTGTCTGTAGCATTACAATAAACTGCTCTGGTATATAGCAACACATTCTATGTCGTGACAAATCTGAAGAAGTTCTGGGAAACCATATTTATTAAAGATAATATAAATTCTATGCAAGGATTTTTTTTATCACTATCAAACTATTATTTCAGTCTTTGCCTGCGTAAGGCCTCCCAAACTGTGCAAGAGTTCCCATGGACCTGTGCCAAGCTGTTCCATGAAGCTTCAGCCTGCCACATCAGCTCATCTCTCCATCTGGCTCACAGCCATCCTAGTGTTTCGCTTGCAGCTCTCTCAGACCTTGCAGTTCACAGTATTGACTTTTCTATTTAAGTATGAAGTTCATCTGCTCCAGAGAGTCTAGTTCAGTCACAATACCTTTTCCTTTGCTGAGTATCTGCCTAGAATAAGTTTTTAATCACCACCTTCAACCACAATTTTGTTAGTTTTGTATTATCCATTCTGTACATAAGATAGCTCCTATGAGACTCACTGGATCGGTACCAGCATTGGGGGTTGGAGTTGGAATGCTTCATGGTTTACATTTAAAATATTTTCCTTGCTGAAAATGTCCACCACTTTGCCTCATGAGTGTTTATGTAACTAGATTCTTCCAGGAAGGCTGGGCTGTTTGTAATCCTATTAACTGACAGACTATGCTGCAATATTGTGTTTTTCTTTGTTCTAAAAAGCACATGACACAGATAGATCACCATTACGATGGGTCACTAGAACATGTTATCTCTCTTATTTGATCCTGTATTGATTGATATTTTTGTGCTTTTATTTTTCCCACTTGAACTGATAAATGTCATGCACCTTGAAAGCTTTTGCCCAGTATTTTTATATAGTGGCAAGCTGACCCAGTCAAAGTTACTGCCACACCTGCTGTACGCAGCCACCTCAACAGAATGTGTACACACCATGAACTTAACACAGAGTTCTGAGAAACAGAGACAAGCTTGCTTGGTAAAGTAACGTTTTCGGAGTTGTAGTCCAAAAATAACTTGTTCATGTTCTGCCAAGGATACGCATCCAGGGGAATCTGATATTCCTCTGTAATTCTTCTCACTGCAAGTTGTATACACACACACATGAAGTGGGCTATATTACCCAAAGTAACTGACTTTGTTTTATCTTGCTTCTTGGAGGGTCTATTACAATTTTCTTATGAAAAGATTACTGTGAGAATATCTCAAAGATTCTCTTGTGTATATATATATATATAGCAGCATAATAATTCATGCTCGTAGCTCTGGGGCCTTTCTGTTAATTTTAATCTGAGGCACCATTCCTTAGCACTGCAGCAATTAAGAATAATTAAATTTAGAAATAAGATTCTCCCCCACCCCCCACAGCTGTCCTGTTTACCTGGAAGGCCTTTGGAACCCACATCCACCTACAAAGTATTTGGACAGGAAAATATTGTTCATTCTCCTTCATAGTGGTTATGGGAACCACATCACACTCAGCAGTTTCCCTGTACTACTGTACACAGTTGTAAGAAATAAAGCCAAGGTATTTCATGCTGCCAAGTCCCCATGTCTGTCTGACTGCTCTAGGAAGCTACAATTCCCAACAAATTCTCCAGCACACAGATGTATAGTCCAACAGATATAGGCACAGCTTTCACACAGTATACTGTGTGCACACAGTACACATATGAAACCCCAGGATTCCACTGGATGTTGAAAGTAGAATAATATCACTATAACAGTCTAGTGCAGAAATGGCCAAGGACTCTGGGAGACAGGGTTCAAATCCCAGCTCAGCCATGGAAACTCACTTGGTGACTTTAGGCATGTCACACTCGCTCAGCCTGCAAGGAAGCAATGGCAAACCCCTCTGAACAAATCTTTCCAAGAAAACACCATGATAGGGTCTCCATAAGGTGGAAATGACTTGAAGGCACATAATAACAAATGTTTTCTTACATCAAAGCTTTCCAACAGGGAAAAAAAAAACAAGAAGAAGCTCGTACAGTACGATAAAAGGCTGCTTGATGTTACACTCTGACAATACCTGTTCAACTTGTATATTTCTTTACACAAACATATGGTTAAGCACACCTGATTTCTCCAAGCAATTAGAGATTCTAGTGTTGTAGTGTTACCCAGCTTTGGTTCCCTGTTGAAGAAGATTATAGATAGGTCTATAGCATTTTGTAAACTGTCTGTTTATTTCATGCCTTCCCACATTTCACCGACGAACATCAGGACACATATGGCTGAGCAACATCAGGGAGTGGTTGGGCAAAACAGGGCAAGAAAGAACACATGAAAGTATTATCTTAAGTAGGAAAACCTCAGAATTTATGTACTGAGTTTAGGAAAACCTGAAAGGAAAAACAAAAAACAAATAAGATTACTAGACAGGCAAGACTCTTTCTCCTCCTCTTCCTTTTGTACTTTGAACTCAATTTGCAGCAGTTGAAGTGAGCTGAGGATGAAGGGAAAATGTGGGAGGAGGAAGAAGAAACTGGGACATTTTGAAAGCAGCTGAAAAAGTGGGACAGCAGAAGATTGACAGGGATTATCCCTGCTTAAACCCAGACAGTTGGAGAATATGTTTTTACAGAAATACTCATACTAACTGTTCATGCTTAATAGATGGCCAGAATACACTGGTCTCACATCAGATCTCCAGGAAGATGGTGGTCAGCCCAAGAAGCTTTAGGGATTTTCAGAGCCCCCAAATTCAACTCTGTTACTCTGAATGCTTCCACAAGATTGGTTCAGTCAAAAGATTGTGGGTAATTCTCCTATTCTTCCTCAACAGATTTTTTTGTTGGTGGTGGTGGTGATTGTACCCCTATCCCACAACATGAAAAGATTAAAGAAGCAAGTGGGAAAAATGGGGTGGTGGCTAATAATAGATGATCACACTGATGCCTGAACCCACCCCAAACAAAGGTATATGTCATGGCAATTACACAGTAAGAATCTATTCTGGAATCACTATCAGTTTTAATTGCAATCTTGCTGCATATTCTTCTTTTTGCACAAATACTTCTGATTTGCTCCATCCCTCTGACTAAAGGGTGGGGGGATTGGTATGTATAATCACCATGTATCACAGATGCCAGGGAGGGGAACATCTAGCCCCAGGTCTCATGTGGCCAAAAGAGGTTCCCTATCCAGCCCTTAGGTGGGGGTCCTGGAGAGACCAATCTCCAGCTGTATGAGCTGGCCTGGGCTCTCATCAAGAGAGATTCTTCTCTCAGTCCCACCAGCCTCACGAGCACAGTTGGTGGAGATGTGAGAGAGGGTCTTTTTGGTAGCTGCCCCTAGACTCTGAAATTCTCTTCCCTGGATGACTAGAATGGCCCACTCCCTGTTGTCCTTCTGTTATTTTTTAAAAAGTTTTTCAGTGTTTTTTATTTATTTAATCACATTTTATTCTTTTAACTTGAAGTGTGAATTGTTTTAATAGTAAATAGTTTAATTCTATTTTAATGTTCACTTTTTGTCTGGTTTTAATTGCATTGTTCTTTTAAATTATGAACTGCTTTGAGTTCCAATTTTGGGGAAAATGTGGGGTATAAATAAACACTATAATGATTATTGTTGTTGTTGTTGTTGTTGTTATAGCCCCCTGATGATAGGATGTCATCCGTTATCCTCACTCACACAAAAATAGTTCCTAATCCATGACCCATGCCTTTTTGGCCATCCTAATTCCCTTGGTAACATATCACCAGACTATTTATATAACAAAAAGTATATGCCAAAGTATGCCTGACCAGTATTGTAAAGGTTGTCTTGTGTCCTAGTCTCAGCATCACTGAGGTGGGAGTGACACCAGAAGCTGTCTCCAGTATAAACAAATCAGACTTTGGAGCAACAGGTTTGAATATTAATTTGATAGTTTTAATTGCTAGAAATTGGGAGATTAATTTGCTACCATAGACACTAATAGATATCATTCAGTTAATAAGTAATTGTTAATTAAGATGTTGATCAAAAGAATAATTTGGGGCCAGACTATGAGATTTACAGAGACCTATGTGGCTACTGATGAGTTTAGGGAAACACATCTTGTTATTGGCTCCTTCAACAATTGGTCTCTTTTTGTCCTTTTAAAGTTCGAGTCTTCCAACTTAAGATGTTTTTTCCTACATGGACAAGAAAACCCATAATAGGACTGTTGTCTGGGAATAGTGGGAACCCAACATATCTGAAAACAGGTAGGTTGAGAAATTCTTTCCTAAAGCATGGAATCTCATCTTAGAAATTCTTCCTTTCGGTTTGTCACTCATCTGCACCACTCTTTTCTCTCACTTCCCACCAACATGTACCTTTTCCCCAGTTACTTACAAAGAGATTCATTGTGAGTGCACTGCAAGCAATATTGTACAATGTTGTATGTTATACTATAATATGCAACAGAGTTCAATCCAGAATAGAATCACTACAGGAGGAGGTGTTACTAAAGATATTCTCCACTTCCACCCCCACCAAAAAAGTGTCCAAACACCTTGCTTTCACACAGGGCCATCATGGAGGACTACTGCCTTTCAGGCCTAAAAAGCCTACGATTTGAAAAGACCTTGGCTGCTTGAACCCCTTGGTTTTCTGCTAAGCAAACAAATCGGGGAACTGATTTTCCCTAAATTCCACCCCAAGATAATCTTTTTTCTTCTTCTTTTACTCTTCTCTTCTTCCCTCTTTGCCAAAGATGGCTCTTCTGATCCATACACACAGTTCTTGTGCTCTGACCTGAACTCAAGAAAGTTCTCTCTCTCTCTCTCTCTCCCCCTCCCCACTCCCACCAGCTGTCCTGCCCAAAGGCATCACACAGATTAGCCTGCCTAACTATAGAGCACTGTAATACATTTCCTTAACTTTTACTATTCCTTCTCCTAATGCAGCAGGCCTTTCTGTTTTCTTGAATGTGACCAACAATGAATTCTAACAACATAATTCACTAAATCTTACTCTCAACTTCAGCATTAATTGGGTAATCTAGTGAACTGGGGGAGATCACCTGAAAGAACTAGTGAATTAATAACTGAAAGAGTTAATTAGTTAAAGAGTTAGAAAGAATACCAGTCATTGTTCTTTTTAAAATAAGAGCTGGTCCTGGAATCTTGAGAACAAGTTCTGGGCAAATCAAAATTGACTTAAACATTAAATGACAGGAGGTAGCAGCCAATATATCAGAAAGATGGTATGCTCCTCTGCAGCACACAAGCCTCAGGCCATACTCCCACAGCAATAAATTAATACTTCTGGTGACCTTTCATACATTTGTGTAATGTGCAACAGCTGCATATTAGCCCTAACCAAGAATAAGTATTTGAATTAGTTGTGGGAAAGTCATCGTAGATGAACAGATAGTCTATTTTTAAACATAAATGTTTGTAATTTATGTAAACTAAATTTAAGCAGGCTCAGTTGAGAAACAATTGCATATATTGTGGTCCAAGATGGATGGATTCCAAGCATGGTGGCATCTTGGTGGGAGGCTTGTAATTACCTAACACAGCCTGATATCAGGGGGACATAGTGGTAGGGGGAAGGTGTCACATGTGAGCTTGTTGAAGTTCAACTCAATGCCTTACCCACACATAAATCTCGGATGAAACAACCTACTGCTTCATGGCATTATACACTGAGATGACTCAAAACAAAGAATTACTAGCTGGTCCTCCCCTGTGTAACCTCCCCAATGGTCTTTCTTTCTGAAAGCAGGAAAGTGGCTTCTGTCTACAGCAAAGACAAAGAGTGTGTAGTCTTTCAGATGATGATGAACTGCAAACTCCACCAACCTTCATTGGCATAATAGAACATGGCTTGGGATGTTCAAGGGGCAGTCCAACATCTGGGAAATGACAAGCTGCCTTTTCCTGACCCATACAGATGATCTTTTTCAGTTTCCTATTTGTGCATTCTCATCCCATCTCCTCTCCTGCCACCAGTTTCTCCTCAGGTCCAAAGAGTTCTCAGTCACCATGACCTGTACCCTGCCCTATGTTTACCTCCAATCCATATTTCTGCATCTCCTTCACTTGTCTCCTGTACTGTTTTAAATCATGATCTATATCTTTTGAGCCACATTCAACTGTTTAGATTTTGGACACTGTTGATCTGATACTGTGAGCCATTCTGTCACTGATTGTTCCCCCAACCTTGATTCTAGCATGACATCAGCAGTTGCTGAATTTGCATCCTAGCATAGATTAAGCTCAGCTATAAGTTCCTGCCTCAGTTGTCTGTGTACTCCTTCACACATGGAGAGAGTGTGCAAAGCAGCAAGTTCTGGAGTTCACCTAGCAATACTGGAAGATGGCATTGGGTACTCCATTCTATCACCCTGGAAGATGGTAAGCACTGTGCTTTTGTAATTGGCAGGGGACAGCCTATGACACCATTCTAAGACATTTTGCTGCCTAAGGCAGAGCAGATACTGTTCCCGTACTCCTACATAAAGCAGCACTTTAGAACATTATGCTGCATCTTTCAGACATTTATTAATTTTTGCTTTTATTTATCCCCCTAAAATCTGCTGCCTGGTAGGATTTCCCCTAGTTCATGAGGTGCTAACTCAATATATGATGAAAATATGAGGTTTCTACAAAGAGATATTATTTCAGCCATAAAATATTTTTCCTTCTGTCTGCATTGCTAATGCAATGTGGTGTAAACTCCATCCACCACACCCATCTTTCTTATGTTCACCAAAGGTATGTAGTTGTTGGAATTACGGCTGGACTGAATTGCTGTTTGAGACGCCATGTGCAAATGAACCCAGAAAGTTAAAATGATATTGCAGCAAAACCCATGCATCAGAATAAGGAAATAACAGTGGCAATGCAGAAAAATATTTTCAGCAAAGTCCATCTGATTGCTCTACAAATCCACCCTCAGGCTGTCTTACTCCAAGATGTGTTACAGGGCTTATGCATTACTCTTTTCTGGCACAGTTCTGAAATGCCAGAGGCCTGGAATCTAGTCTAGCTGTGATGTAACCACTCTGGTAGCTTACAAATAACACAAGGTAGGAGTACATTGTATTCCATTATTGTTGTCTCTGGATTTTGTTTTTTTTTTAATGGCCTTGTGCACAGAGGGAAAATCCTTAATCATGAAGAACATGTGTGTTTTCAGAGATCCTCTAACCCGATAATGTTTTGAAAACAGCTTATAGGTGTCTGGCCAACTTCTCCACAAAGTTATCAAGGACCAGACATTGCAAGCTTAATAGAAAAGGAATGCTAATTGATTATGAAAGCACACATTCCAATGTCCCTTTAAAAAAATAGGTAGACATAATTTCACTTCAATAACGGACATAGGTTACTGTTTAATAACACTGCTGTGTCGGCATCTATGTTATACAAAGAGTTTATCCAGATTTTTAAAAAGTGATAGAAATAGTATCTAGTGACTTATCCAGTGGTTTAAGACTAGGAATGGACATATATTATCTGGAACCACTTTTTCCTTCTATTAAAGGTATACGTAGACAAGTGTTTCTGCTTTACTCTCAGTATATATAATGAGCTCATACAGATGGTCAAAGTACTCTGTGGCAGAGCTTGAAAAAGTTAAATTTTGTACTTTAACTTCCAGAACCCCTCTCAAGAAGCCTGGTCACTCCCCCCCCCATAAGTCTTCCGAGTTCTACTCCATAGTGAACACTTTAACTTGAGACAGCCTTTCTATTAGATGGGGAGGCAGCAGATGGCCAGAAGTATATTTTCCACTCTCTCCCTCATGGGAGGGTCTTTGCCACTCCTCAGAGCAGTTACTGCTGGTTACTTTCTAAATGCCAGGCTCTATGCCACAACAGACCTGATGGTTCAGGTTACCCTGCCACGGTGCCTGCCTATGAGGACTGAGCCAGACATTTAGGAAATAGCTGGGTTGGTGCAGAGATACACCATCTACATATGTTGCCAATATATCTCTACACACAACCCTCCCAATGTTTAGTGATGGGGCAGTGTTTCACCTCCCGCCTCAGGGGACATTACACACCCAGTAGTTTCATTGAGATAGCCTGTGGCAAGTCAGATAACTCTACCACAAGTCACATGGACTTTTGTAGTAAAATGGTCATCTACAATCACCTGAAGTTACTTCAGACCCAAACAATTGTCTTCCATGCAGTTTCTTTACCTTCATGAAGAAATGCACATAGTTACAACAGTGCACAGAACATTAAGTATGCTGCCACTAGAATCTGATTAACATTTACAATCTGCAAACTAATGTATTAACCAATTACCTCTCTGTTAATCCAATAGATGCTTTCAAAGACTTAGGAGGATTTGCTTAAGACTAAGGATGTCCTTCAGTGGCATACTGTAAGTAATTTGTATTTCTTACAGTATGCTGTAAGACAGACAAATTAAAACCAACCAATATTTTATGGGGCCCAATAATTTAAACCAATTTCTCATCTGATAAATTGCTTCACATATAACAATGGCCTAAAGGGGGCTAGATATCACTGACTCTGAGACAAAATTAAATAACTACATGACAGCTTTCAAATACAGAGGATTCTTTTCTTAAAGAAATCTCTTCCCTCTATAGGCAAATACATTTCATAGAGTCATAGAATCATAGAGTTGGAAGAGACCCCACGGACCATCATGTCCAACCCCCTGCTATGCAGGAACACACATCAAAGCGTTCCCAACAGATGGCCATCCAGCCTCTGCTTAAAAACCTCCAAAAAAGGAGACTCTACCACACTCCGAGGCAACATATTCCACTGCCGGACAGCTCTGACCATCAGGAAGTTCTTCCTGAGGTTCAGGTGGAATCTCCTTTCCTGCAGCTTGAATCCATTGTCCTTGTCTCTGGAGCAGCAGAAAACAAGCGCACTCCCTCCCTGACATGACATCCCTTCAAATATTTAAACATGGCTTATCATGTCCCCTCTTAACCTTGGCCCTTTCCGCACTTTACCTTTTTTTGGCACTGGAGTGCACGGATCGTGCAAGCAGCCTCCAGTGAGAGGCTCTCGCGTCCCTGCTGCTTCAGCTCTGCATGAGCTGCCTGCTCCCAAACAGGTAGCGTGAGAGCCTTGCCTCTTCCTTCCACAGTGCAGCCTGGGACAGGCTGTGCTGGGGCAGGAAGCGTGACTGCCACAGCTCCGGAGGCTCCGCACGCATGGCAAGTGCACGTGGAGTAATGCGCAATCACACACCATTTTCGGCTGAAAGCCGAAAATGAAAAAGTGCGCAAGCAGCGCCTGCCAGACCCTGGAGCGTCGTGTGATAGTGAGTGCATCATGCAGATCGCTCCTCACAATCGCGCGACACTCCAGGAGCCCTTTTGCATGGCAAATGCTGTGCGAAAAGTGCCCTTATCTTCTGCAGACTAAACATACCCAGCTCTCTAAGCCATTCTTCATAGGGTATGGCTACCCTTCATCATTTTGGTCGCCCTCCTCTGGACATGTTCCAGCTTATCAATATTCTTCTTGAATTGAGGTGCCTGGAACTGGACACAGTATTCCAAATGAAGCCTAACCAATGCAGAATAGAGTAGTGCCATTACCTCCCTCAATCTGGACACCATACTCCTATTGATGCAACCAAGAATCACATTGGCTTTCTTGGCTACCTCTTCACACTGTTGATTCATGCTCAGCTTGTGATCTACCAAGACTCCTAGATCCCTTCCACATGTACTGCTATCCAGGCACGCATCCCCCAACTTATATTTGTGCATTCTATTTTTTCTGCCTAAGTGTAGGACTTTACATTTCTCTCTATTGAAATTAATTTTGTTAGCTTTGGCCCAGCTCTCCAATCTGTCAAGGTCATTTTGAAATTTTATCCTGTCCTCTGGCGTATTAGCAACCCCTCCCATTTGGTGTCATCTGCAAATTTGATCAGCATGCCCCCTACTCCTTCATCCAAGTCATTGATGAAGATGTTGAATAGCACTGGGCCCAGGAGAGAGGCTAGTCACTTCTCTCCAGGATGAAAAGCAGCCATTGGTGAGCACCCTTTGAGTTCAGTTGGTCAAACAATTACCAATCTACCTAACAGCACCCTGTCTAGCCCACATTTTACTAGCTTCTTTGCAAGAATGTCATGGGGAACTTTGTCAAAGGCCTTACTGAAGTCAAGATATGCTATGTCTACAGCATTCCCTTCATCTATCAAGCTTGTAACCCTATCATAAAAAGAAATAAGATTAGTCTGGCATGACTTATTTCTGAGAAATCCATGATGACTTGTAGTGATTGCGGCATTGCTTTCTAAGTAATTACAAACTGACTGTTTAATTATCTGCTCTAGGATCTTTCCTGTTATTGATGTCAGGCTGACCAGGTGATAATTATTTGGATCCTCTTTTTTCCTCTTCTTGAAGATGGGGATGACATTTGCCCTCCTCCAGTTTGCTGGGACTTCTCCTGTTCTCCAAGAGTTTGTCAGTAGCCCCGGCGTGGCGGAGCGCACTGGTGTCCCTGAGGACGCTGCGGAGGACGCTGATGGGGAAGGCCCAGATGCTGTGGAGGCCGCCGCTGCCAACGGGGAAGGCCTGGATGCTGCAGGGGCCGCCACCGCTGCCAGGGAAGACCTGGATGCTGCGGAGGCGGCCGCCGCCGCCGGGGAAGGCCCGGACGCTGCGGGGGCCATCGCCACCACCGGGGAAGGCCTGGATGCTGCGGAGGCCACCGCCACCGACGGGGAGGGCCTGGTCGCGGCGGAGGCCACCGCTGCTGCTGGGGAGGGCCCGGATGCCGCAGAGGGCGCCGCGGATGCGGGTGGGTTCGCCGATGGCAGTGGGGGTGATCTGGTGCCTCCTCCACCAGGGGAGGCAGGTCTCGGTCCCAGGGCTCCGCCCACCCGCGGCTCCAACCTGGAGGAGCCTGCCGCCCCGCCTCCCACGTTCCGGCAGCGGCGGCAAAGTAAGGAGGTGACCCACCACTCCCGCCAGCTGTTGGAGAGATGCTTACAGGCTGAGAGCTCCTAGCTGTGAGCGCAGCTGAATGCTCCCAGCCGTGGGCACAGCTGTGGGCTCTCAGCTGTGAGCCTGCGCTGGATGGGCTGCTGGCTGGTCTAGGGAACTATTTAGGGCAGACATGGGGCAGGGTGGGGCACGGAGCAACAACCATTGGCTTTCCGTGGCCTCTCGTGTCTCCATCTGGTTCCTGTCCCTTGTGCCGGTGACTGTGTTGAGCCCTCAGCCAGCCTGCCTAGGGCTCTCTCTGTGTACCGGGTGAGGTAACCCTTCTTTGTTTTCTGTCACAAGCCACTATAGTTTAAGCACGTCCTGAGTTTTGCTTCACGTTCTGTTCTTTGTCTGCTGGCTGCGAATAAACATGGACTGCTACCCAGCCTCCTGTCCTGCGTCTGCTTGACCTCCACCTACCACTCACAGAGTTCTCAAAGATTATTGCAAGTGGTTCAGAAATTATTCTGCCAGTTCTTTTAATATACTTGGATGTAATTCATCTGTCCCTGGAGACTTGAATTCATCTAGTTTAGCCAAATATTCTCGTACTGCTTCTCTACTTATTCTGTGCTGCATTTCCCCCTCTTCCTCACCTTCTCCCCATCCCCCAGGTTGAGTACTTCTATCCTTTGGGGAGAAAACTGAGCCAAAGAAGGTGTTGAGTAGTTCATCTATCTTCGTTGCCATTGTTTTATGCACATGAGAATGTTGTAGACCAGGTCTTGTGGGCATTGCAGACCTATGAGGCTTAAGAATGCTCCACATCAAAGGATTTCTCTGAGAGAGAAACTTTGTAGTATCCTGGTCCTATGGATCTCTGTAGCCTAAATATTCTGAAAGCACCAGATCCTGTCTCCTCTCAAAATCTAAGCAAGGTCAGGACTGGCTCATATGGTGGGAGACCACCAGGGAACACCAGGTGCTGTAGGCTGTGTTGAGAGGAAGGCAATGGAAAATATGTTCTGCTTAAATCTTGCCAAGAAGATGCTATGACAGGTCTTAGCAAGTTGGACTCAACTTGAAGACACACGATGACAACAACAATTGGATATACGTAAGGTCAGCGTCTCTTAGCAATTTATATGTGGATTATATATTTTCATGCCCAACATTTGGTTAAATTAATGAAATCTTACTCACAGTGATGTAGGAACTGCAAGTTGCATTTGTCCTGCTTTACCAAAGTGGCTGTTGGTGTTGTTGTGTGCCTTCAAGTCATTTTTGTCTTATGACAACCCTAAGGCACACCTATCACAACATTTTCTTGGCAAATTTTTTTCAGAGGGGTTTGCCTTTGCCTTGCTCTGAAGCTGAGAGAATGTGGCTTGCCTACAGTCACTGAGTGTGTTTCCATGACCAAGCTGGGATTCAAGCCCTGGTCTTCAGAACTGTAGCCCAGCCCTCAAGCAACTATACCACACTGGCTATCTTTTCTCACAGTAATATACTATTCACATAAGCTGATAAAATCTTTTAAATTTTCTGTTTCTATTTCCTCATTGATTTATTTTAAGATATAACCTTGACCCTGATTAAAGCCCACATTGCTAGCTACAGACATACACACATACAAAAGATAATGCACATTTTATTTTCCTAGTGCGTAAAATATGTCCAGCTACACATTAGACTAATACTTAAATCTAATCTTGCTCCCAGCTGGCCAGATCTCTTCAGAGAAGGAGGATTTGGATTCCACAGTAAACTTCATGTCCACAGAAAGCCTGGAACTCAGAGAAAGCCTGAATTCCACTACTCAGGTACCTCGCCTAGCACCTCCAGTTACCTTTTCATTCCCGCTTTTGCTCCCAACAAACCTTCTCCTTCACTGCAATGCCCCAAAATACATGTGCTGACAGATCCAGTTGGAGATTCAGAGTTGTCAGTGCCCAGAACCTTATCATGTCTACACTCAGTAGTTGTTAGTGTGCATGTCTCTCGAAGAGACATAGGTTTAGGCACAGCATGTATTCCTGTCACTGTCTTTTTGTTGGTCTAAGGCACACCCTCATTCTTCCTGTATCAGTTAGTCTGAGTTTGTCCTCTATTTTTTAGTCTGCAATTCTCTCTCCCTGATGCACGTTTGAAGGGCACAAATTACATAGCCTCTCACCATGAGATGGTATGAAACCTATACTATTTGTAACTAAATGTATTTAATATGTTTTTACCAAAGAGCACTAAGCCTGTTAGATACTGTGTGTAGGTCATGGTGAGTATGGAGCTGGTGGTTGCTCATCTTCTACATGCTAATACCAATTATACTGCTTGTGAAATACATTACTATTTTTCACATTCCCTAATACAAAATACCCTACCCTACTTTCACCCAGAGTCAGCTCAGAAGGATCTCCTTAGGAGAAGGAGAAAGACCAAAATGCACACAACAAGGATCAGATTCAGCCACAGCTGCTGAATCAAGAAGTGAGGAAGCTAGTCACCTGTGTCAGTCTCCTCCAAAGCTTTGCTGAGTTATAAACAATGATTGAGTTCCAAGTCTGTGTACCCAGAAAAGATTTTTTTTTCCTTCTGTTTGATTCAAGTTACATCATAGAAACTGGCAAAGGATGGCAGTGCTTTCTCCCTAACAATGGAATCAACCACTTATCAGGTTGAAGATAAGGAGTGAATTTTTCTTTTCTTTGTCAATGGAAAACATACATGAGTGGGTTAAAAAAGACCCCCGCCCAAAAGCTACTCTGCTTTCTATGTCAAACATTGATCAGTAGTTTTTCTAGGAAGTTACGAACTCTTTAAAGAAAATACTTAGATGTTTGTTTTGTATCATGAGCTATGGGAACAAAAGCCAACCACGCTACTGCTAAGAAGTGGCATGGAACAATAAATATTAAGGGTCAACAAACCACCAATAATTGTAGATTGTTAGTCTCGATGACTGTCGGCTAACAAAATATTACTGTAACGTAAGGTCTCTAAACCTTTGGTAATCCTGTTAGCTGGTGAGTGTTTGCTTAAGAGCAATGCGAGAAAAGCTGGTACAGTACAATTAACCAACTGTTGTTACCTAGCTCACGCTTTACAGTCCTAAGTATTATCATTCTATAGCATCATAAAATATGGTGCCCACACATTTCCTTCACACAGAGTCATTCTATACATTCTGGGATAGAATTCCTGTCTGTACCATTTTGGACTCCAGGTGGAAATTTATATTTCCAAAAGTTCTCCTTATTAAAAAAAACGTTCCTGGATGGATTCAACATAAGAAAGGGTTGTATTAAACCTCTTTCCTCCATATGTTATGCTATATATACAGAATATATATTTTAATGCCAAGGCTGATAATATGAGGTGGTGCTGTTCAGAATTCTGTAAACTCGGGGTGGGCAATATATTAAAAAACAAAGCTTGATGATAATCAATGAGTCAAGCGGCAAATTGTGGGTGTCATGCAGGATTCCCACTCTTGATTTAAGACATTGATTTGGTGGTGATGAAGATGAAGACCTGCCAAGCAATCATTCTCCATAGAATGACCTGGGCTGAGCTGCATAAAGTATTCTTTATAGTGTCGGAAGTGGCAGCAGCCATTTTATAACTCTTTTTCTCCTACATGCATTAGAGAAGCATGGACATAATTGTGGATCCTCTCTTGGCCAAATCCACTGGCAGAAGTAATTTTGTATGAGAGGCACAATTAAGCAAGCATGAACAGCTCTGAGTAAAATTCAGCAATACCTATAATCCTTTGCCAAAGATGCTGTATTCCTCAGCTACCAAGGTAGGCTGGGAAACTTACAAACAGCTAGACACCTCTGATGGCAGGTCTTCGGCTGAAAAAGACTGGAGCAGCTGAAGCTGCAATAGGACATTTGTAGTACTGAGTGTAACAAGCATGGAAGGCTCACAAACGATGAAGGTGCAAAGTGTAGCAATTTCACCTGTTGGATTACAAATCCCACAATCCCAAACTAGCATGACCATTTGCATTGCTGGTTGAGGGATTCTAGGAATAAGCATCTAGACATTCTGCCATGTATGGCAGTGCCCAGAAAGGTTCAACCTGTGCAACCACCCACAGTGTGGATGTGCTCAGGTAGATAGGGAACCAGAGCCAACTAAGGTCACTAGTATGTCGGAACTGTCAGGTATGGATATCAACTTCCCTTCAGAATTCACAGAATAGATGTGTTCTTCTCTTCACTGCCACTGATGGTTCAGTTGAAAAAGCTTTCACAATATGGGTGAAGGAGACTTAGGCCCTTTCCACACGGGGTAAAAAAACGGCTTAGGGCGACCTCATCCGGAGGTCGTCCACACCGTGGAGCGCGCTAGAGCGGTTTGAATAGTGGAGGTTCCACACCTCAAACCGCGCTAGCGCGGCTGCAAGGGGTGGCGCGGCGCGTTTTTTAAAAACCACATTTTTACGAAACGCGAGCGCGCTAACCCGTTCAGCGCCCCGTGTGAAACTGCAGGGACGCGCTAGCGCGTCCCTGCAGAGCTGCTCGGGGGCGGGCTTCCGGCTGGCACGCTGCCCTGATTGGCGGAGCACCGCCGGAAGTCGCCGGCCACCATTTTGGGCACCGCCAAACGCCGCCGAAACTCGCCAGCGTGTGGAGCGGCGAACGCGCGCTCCCCGCAGGGACGGAGCAACCCGTTTTCAGGTAAGATCCGTCCCTGCGTGCGCTGCCCCGTTCCCCCGTCCCCCGTGTGGAAAGGGCCTTAAACTGATCTGCTTTGTTTCTTATAAGCTGTAGTGAGTCCCAAACTGAGAAAAAAGCGGGAGGATGGGGATGATGATGATTTTAAATTATAAAACTAGTGATATGTAAAAGTGTAGGTGTCACATCTTAGTATGAAAAAGTCAACAATTTTTACACCCTTTTCCAGCCAGCATGCAAAATGCAAGCAACATAGTATAAATATGATTTCTAAAGGGACTGAAAATAGAAAACAGAAATCAATACAGCTACCATCTTAAAAAGTAGAAGATTAATATTCTTAGTATTCATAAAATGCCCCTAAGGAAGGAAGGAAGGAAGGAAGGAAGGAAGGAAGGAAGGAAGGAAGGAAGGAAGGATAGTCAGTCTTCCTGGGGGGAACTTCCAAAAACCAGCTGACAACAAAGAAAAAGTTCAATCTCAAGTACCCAGTAACCTGACCTCCAATAAAGGCAAAACACAAAGCATATCCCACTACAAAGATTTTAACTGACTGGGAAGTATTTTATAGATGCAAGAGGTCAATCGGGTAGCCAGAGCCAAGCCATTTAGGGCTTTAAAAATCATAAACAGTACTAGGAATTGTGCTGGGATTCTAAATAATCTGGGATCCAATTCAGTTGGCAATCAGAGAAGTAAGACTGGGTAACTGCATCTTTCCCTATACCAGGTTGTAGCAGTACTCTGTCCCAGTGGTAGTTTCCAAACACTCCTTAAATGTAACCTTATAAGAGTGCTTTGTGATAGTCTAACCTGGATATGACCAAAGCATGGTGTGATAGTGGACACATCTACCTTTTCTACAAAAGGCAACAGTTAGGGCAAAAGCCAAACATGCCCAGGAGCATTCACAACCAGAGCTAGGACATGAGAATGTATGACTGAGGCTATATGGTATGATGCTCACTGTGCAATATCATATTATGTTGTATACAAACTGGCCAGAGTCTTAAGATATGCAGGAGAGGGCTCTCCTGCCACCCTCACAGGCTCGATTGGTGAGGATATTGGAGAGAGCCTTCTTAGGCGCTGCTCATACCCTCCGGAATTCGTTTCCGCAGGAAGCCAGGCTGGCTCTCTATCTGCTCTCCTTTCCCCAGCAGGCAAAGACTTTTTTGTTTATGCAGGCTTTTAATGAATAAATACTTGCAGACAGTCCCCTTATGGGAAAGGTGATCTATTTATTTTTTTAACTTTTGTCTGTTTTAGAATGATCTTATACTGTTTACAGCTATGTTTTTTAATGTAATGATTTTTTAAAATAATGTTTTAAATGTTATTGACAGGCTTTTAGCTGATTTATTTTGTGAGTTGCCTTGGGTCCCATTCTGGGAGAAAAGCAGCATATAAAGGAAGTAAATTAATATTATTAATAATTAATATTGTTAATATTAATAATACTAATGTTAATCATAATCATAATATTAATACTTGTTATTACAGTTCATAGGTTAAATTGCAGAGGGTGACTGCATATGGTTCCTGAAACAGGCTGCAGTTCTTCTCTTCACCATGTAGAGCAGTGGTCAACAGCTCCTAGCATAAAGAGATAAAAGATTTTCCATTGACAAGGACGTGCAACTGCTGTGAAAGTCTTAGAACAGTTCTGCAATGGGGAAAAAATGATGATGCTGAAGCAAACTTTCCTCACTGCCACAACTCTCCTAAGTTACCCACACTCTTTATAGAGGGCGCTTGGGTAACAGGAGTTTTAGGGGAGCATTTCTACCCTCCCTCAGATGCTGGTAGACTTTACCCCTCCCTGACACCATGGTGGATTGCATCTCTTTGGCCTTTTCCACAAGGGGTTTTTGAAACGGTGCGTCCGTCCTCCAAGGAGAAGGTCTGCACCTCGGACCGGACTGGGTCGGACCTATTTAAGGTAGATCTATACCTCAGTCCAGTCCGGAACGACCCCAACTTTCAATCCTTTGAAAGACCTGTTTCTTTTGGTCTTTCAAAAGCACGCTGCGCACCACTGCGAGCCTGCCCCCTTATGCAGATTCGCAGGCTTGCACCAATGCGAGCCTGCGATCTGCCCGGGGGCGGGCTTTAGCCTGGCGAGCTTCAGTGGTTGGTTGAGATCCTCAACCAACCGGAAGCTGCCATTTGGGACGGCAGAGCAGTGTGTATTGACGAGCACACACTGCTCCAGAGCGCCGTGGACCGGACCGGGGAGCCGAAAGGTCCGGTGAGTAGCGGCGCAGGGCGATTCCCTCACCCGTATGTGGAAAAGGCCTTTAATATCCCCTCCCCAGGATCCCATGACAGGGAGAATATTTTGTATATGGAAATGAACTGTTGTATTTTGGGATTCTGGGAGTTACATGGGCCTGTTTTAGGCCCCAAACAGCCTGCCTATCTGCTCACCTACCTACCTATTTATCTGTCATTTGCTTGTCTGTTTAGAAAAGCAGGAAGTAGAAGTGATATTCTAGTCCCTTCCATTTTTAAAAACTATTTTGGTTCTGAACACACATGTTTGTGTAAATTAGCTTTTAAATTGCCCTCCCTGATGCTACTTGGGGTAACTGGTCATTTTTTTACACCGCCAGTGGGTTGCACTGGGGACCGCGTATGGATCAGAGGCCACATCATGCTGATCTCTGTTTCAGAACAAGCTAACCTCCATATGGACATATTTGTCTCAAATCTTTTTCAGAGTTGCTGCATGCCATATAACAGGCAAATGCATTGCAGTGTGCAAAGCATTCAAAACCATCTTTGTGGGTCAACGCTTAACTCCTTCCAGTTGTCCAAACTATGGATTGTTAGATTGTTGGACATCATCAAAATATGTATCATTTTCAGAACAGCAGCTATACTGGTGTTCTGTCATATGCCATAGTAACAAAACAAATACAGATTACTTCTCCTGCCTGAGTTAGGTCACTGCCTCAATTAAGAACTGTTTGTTTTCAGTTCAGCCAGGTCACTCCCTGTCATGCATGATACAAAAACAAAGTTGTGTGTGTGAGTGTTGAAGGCACAGTGCATTTTCTTATAATGTTCACTAAAGTAATTTTGGTGCTGTTTCTCTCTGAATACAAGTAGTGCCAATATTAGTTCTATCATGTGAGGGCAATTGATCAAAAGTTTACGTTTAAGTTCTTGAAGCTAAAATGCTAGTGATAATCAAGTACAGGCTTATATTAACTTCAGCCTGGACAATCACAGACTCATTCCTGATGTAACTGTAGCTGATTTCATTGGTTTTGCACCATGCTTTGTACTTTTGTATGGACATTCATCTAATGCCAATTGCACAAGCATATCCACATTCATTAATATTGTCCATATGAGCATCATCCCTCAGTGGAATCCTTCATCTTAAGAAGAGAGTGGCATCTTGCCATGTAGCTTACCATCTAGAGGTCTTCTAAGTCTTACGTAACCAAGCATATGAAAGGACTGAAGAGCTTTCTAAATCTATCACTCTTATTTGCTGTTAAGCAGTCTGGGATATTTTCTGGTGATGTAAAGCCTACTGATGTAATTCCAGTGGCTTAGATATAAATACAATTAAACAATATTGAAAGATATGATGCCATACTGAGCATGCTATCTTTTTCTGAAGGGATGGTATTATAGCTATTTAAGAGGCCCACACAACATGTCAATAACACTGAGAAAGATGAAAACCACAAATGCTGACAGAGCATCATCTGCTCTGAAAGGGGAGCATGCCATTTCCTTAACTCTTTCACTTTCCTCATATCACGGGACATCATGTGGAGCAGAGTAGAGTAGGCATTAATGTTTGCCTTGTATGGTTTTAATTTGGGAGAGGCAGCTTTGTGAATTCTCTTGTGGGTAGGTGGAGCGGTAGACATCCTTCTTAATAAAAGAAAGAAGGAAACCTTGCAAACTATGAATTTAGGGAGATAGACAATTTGGTTACTCATCAGTGATGTCATATTCATAAATCAGAAGGTGTCTGAAAAGAGATATACACACATTTCTTAGAGCAGTGCTGGTTCTGTTGCTGGGAACTGTTTTCAGGATTCTGCCCCCCCCTTCTGGGTATCGCTTAAAGCAGTGGGTTCAAAACTGTTGTGCACTCCTCCTCCCCCAAAAGCAAGAAAAATAATGCAGAATTAACTTGGGATGGGAGAGAAAGGAAAAGAAGAACAACCAGGAAGAGACCACTTTTCCCCTAAGCCAAGTTCTGTGAGGGATAAAAGACCCCTGGCAGAGGACTTTAGGTGAGTGCTCCTTAAGCTATCTGATGTGGCAGGGGGGTTTTCCCAGGATGCCACGGTCCATCACCATATTTGTGCTTATTGGCTACAACTGTTATTTGTCCTGGAAACTTGTCATGTGCTGGCAGACAATGGCTCCTGGATCAGCACCAACCCATGGACCACTGTAGGTCTAAGAGATTGATCCTGGATTCAGGGCTGTGACTGAACACCTCCTGGTCTGTCTACTAACCCTGACCCAGAGACCTATGCTGCTGCTCTGTATGAGTGGCAATTTGCTTTGGGTTATTTTAAGAAAGGGTCAGGCAAAGCACAAACCACAAGACTGTTTGTGCAGTTCTGCTACTGAGACCCTCCTCCTGCCCATCCCTTGAAAAATATAGTCAGCAAAAGAAGTAGTTTTCTGTTCCTGGAAGCCACCAGAAGATGTAGCTTTGTGTAAAATGGTGTGTAGAGCTCCCAATCCCTCCCGCCACCAAAAAAAACCTACAGCAGGTAGACTTCAGACCACTTTCAGTACTTTTTCATTATTTTTGCACATTTGGGGAGTACTATAGTCTCTCCTGGTTCATGGGGCCACCCCACCCCTTTTTGCAGAATGGTAGAAGTCTTTGGTAGAGGTCTTCTGTTAATGCCACAGATTTTCAGATGGAACTGTATCTGAGAACCTTTACGTGTCATCCTGTGCTGAAGCAAGTCATTGGTGTGTTGGTTTAGGCAGACACAAGGTAAACGTTCAGAAGGCATTTTTAAAAACACAGTGTAAAGACATGTTCAGCTGAGACTCTGGTGAAATTGGGGTGGGTAAGGGACATATTTACAATGCCTTGGCTCAAAATATCACCCCTGGGGCACCGTTGTTTGCACACAGACTTCTTTTCCCAGTATTTTAACCATGGCACACAGCTCTGTGCTCCTGACCTCCCGAAGCATTGGTTCCAGCAGCAATGTTTACCTGGATTTGATTTGTTATGGGAGAACAGGTGACAGGAGATTGAAAACTTTTCTATAATAGTTAAGATCTGAAAATGTAAAACTGAGTGTAAGTGCAGTCACCCAGATTAACATTCATAATTCATTGCCCAATATGAGATCCCCTGGGCAAGCCCAGAATAAGAAGAGCCCTAAAGCTTAAATGTCTTAAATGTACCAGACTTCATCTGATCTTGGAAGCTAAGCAGGGTCAGCCCTGGTTAGTACTTGGGCAGGAGACCACCAATGAATACCAGGTGCTGTAGGCCAGTGGTTCTCAACCTGTGGGTCCTCAGATGTTTGTGGACTTCAGCTCCCAGAAGCCCCAGCCACTATGGTCAATGCTCAGGGCTTCTGGGACCTGAAGTCCAAAAACATCTAGGGACCCACAGGTTGAGAACCACTGCTGTAGGCTATATTTCAGAGGAAGGAATTGGCAAAACCACCTCGGAGTATTCCTCGCTTAAGAAAATCCTATGAAATTCATGGGGTCACCGTAAGTCAACAAGTGCCTTCAAGACACACACCCAGACACACACACACATGGCTTAACTTTACCACCATCCTTTCTCCACAGTGACCAACTGGATACCTATCGAATGTCTACAAGCTGGACATGAGAGAAACAGCCTTTTCTCACTATTATTCCTCAGTGACTGGTATGCAGAGGAATGCTGTCTCTCAGCCAGGAAGTAATTTGTAGCTGGCATGACTAGTATCCATTTGCCATGAATTTGTCCTAAGACTCTTTTAAGGTTAGTAGCTGTCACACCTTATATTTGTATTGGCAACTTCAACAGTTTAACTATGTGCTCTGTGAAAACTACTTTTTCCTAGCCTGAATCTCGTACCATTTGGCTTAATTGGATGGCCGTGAGTTCTGGTCTTATGAGAAAGATATGAAACCTTCTTTGATTCTACTTTCTTAACAGGCTATATAATTGCACTTACTTCTATCAAGTCTCCCTTATTTGTCTTTTTCCCGTAAGTTAAAAAGCCTCAAAGGTTTTAACTTTTCTTCACAAGTGGAGTTGTTCGATCAATTTGTACCCCTTCATTTGTACATTTTTGAGCTCTACAGTATCCTTTTTGAGATGTGGTAACAGTCCTCCAAGTGTGATCACATCATCAGTTTGTATAAATGCACTGCAATGCAGATTAATTTTTTTCTTCCTAATGATCCTTACAGTAGAATTTGCAATGTATTCCCCTTTTGATTCAGTATTTTTTGCACCTTCTGCATACTAGGTCAACACCTTCACTGAGCTACCCACCATGATCCCATAGGTCTCTTTCTTCGTAAATCACCATTACCACTTCAGATCCAATCAGCATATAAGTTAGGATTTTTTGATCCCACCATCTGTATGTTGTAGTGGTTTGAGTGCCGAACTCTAGGAGACCAGTGTTCAAATCCCTGCTCAGCTATGGAAGTCTACTAGATGACCTTGGGCAAGTGAAACTCAGCAATATT
Source organism: Iguana delicatissima (assembly GCA_948472985.1). NCBI lineage: Eukaryota > Metazoa > Chordata > Lepidosauria > Squamata > Iguanidae > Iguana > Iguana delicatissima. The sequence continues at coordinate 65,832 of CAOKZL010001265.1, read as the reverse complement.
AAACCCCTTCTGAACAAACCTTACCAAGAAAACAAGTCAGAGAGAGTTCCCTACAGCTCCTACCTGAGCTCTGTCTCATATGATAACTTCTTCCTTGTTTCTTTCTGTAAACACACACACACACACACACACACACTCTTACCTGTAGATTACATCATTTTTGCCCAGAACTCACACAGTACATTGTGCTATTTCCTGGCTATTGAGGAAACATCCATTAACCAGGTCCATCAGTCATTTGCCTGACAAAGGATCTGGCCACCACACCTCACTACTGTCCATTTACATAGTCAGACAATCATCTTGACACCCATTAATCCTCCTTTGTTGTTCAACCCAGACTCCTTCACAGCAATCAGATAGTAATCCTGTTGCTAGGAAAAATAACCCTTTCTTCTATTGGCAAAGCTGTTTTGATTTGGACCACAGTCCTGGATGATGAATGGATGAATATTATTTGGAAGCAATTGACCACTGCCCCAATCATTGCTGACAATGTCTAACGACATAGCTGTCCCACTATGTTCTGTTATGATGTGATCCCAATGCCAGTGCTGAAGTATATCCTCAACAGCTGGAAGTGACCAGCTCTTTTAAGACAAGAAGTGAAGGCCATTGTCAGTATCCTTTGCCGCTATCTCTACAGCAGTGGTTCTTAACCTGTGGGTCCCCAGATGTTTGTGGACTTCAGCTCTCAGAAGCCCCAACTACTATGGTCAATGCTCAGGGCTTCTGGGAGCTGAAGTCCAAAAACATCTGGGGACCCACAGGTTGAGAACCACTGCTCTACAGCAAGACTTCAGGTGTTTCCTTGATGCAGCTGAGCTGGGGGCCGTTCACACTATAAAATTATAGCTCTATTTTTCCATTTTAATTGTCATGGTTCAATCCCAAAGAATCCTGGGATTAGAAGTTTAGTGAAGGGCATTTAGAATTCTCAGCTGGAGCATTCCAGTGCCCACAAAAGCCAGGAACCCAGAAGATGGAAACCTAGCAATTAAAGCAGAAGAGTAGTACTATAACATACCATATTTATTTGTATACCATAAGAGCCAGTGTGGTGTAGTGGCTGAACACTGGGCTACAACCTGGAGACCAGTGTTTGAATCTGCATTTGGCCATGGAAACCCATTGGGTGACCTTGGGTGCGTTACACACTCTCATCTCCCAGAAAACCCTGTGATAGGTTCATCTTAGGGTTAACATAAGTGGAAATGACTTGAAGGCACATAAGAACAACAAAAATTACAAACCACCTTTTCCTCAGTTTGGGACTAAAGGCAGCTTGTGACAGTTACAGTATACAAAAGTAAAAAAGCAATTTAAAAATAAAAAAAATGAAAACTAAACAATTAAAACCAGTTAAAAACATAAAGCATCACACACACACAGATACCAAACAACAGCAGCAGCAAATAAATTTCCCCTTAAATAAATTAATTCTCAAAGGCCTGTCACAATAAAAAGGTCTTCCATCTGCCTACAGAAAGATAGTCAGGAGGGCATCTGTCTCTCTTGGAAGGGAATTCCAGAACCTGGGAGCAGCCATGGAGAAGGTCCTCTCCTGTATTCCCACCCACTGTATTTGTGAGGGTGTTAGGACAGAGAGAAAGATCTCAAAAGATGGGCAGGTTCGTATGGGAGAATACAGTCCTTCAAATAACCTTGACTTGAGTTGTATAGGGCTTTATAGATCAAAACCTATGATTTCCCCCTCTGCTTAAGGTTTATAGAGCTCAAGCTAGTGGGATTCTGAGGCCATTTCCGCATGAGTCTATTATAGCGCGATGATCCCACTTTTCAACCTCCTATGGAATCCTGGGGTTTGCAGTTTCGGGAGGGGCCAGGTGGCCCCTCCTGAAACTGCAAACCCCATCATTCCATAGGAGGTTGAAGGTGGAATCATCGCGCTATAACAGACTTGTGCGGAAATGGCCTGAAAGAAAGTTGCTGGAAACAATGTAATAATGTTAATGCAACCACTTCCATGCATGAGGCCCAAAGCAGCTACTCCTTGTGCCTCCTCCTTAAACTCCCCACTGAACTTACTTCAGAGGATTTTTGTGAGGATAAAATGGCAGATGGGAAGAAATGAGTACACTGTGCTTGAGTTCCCAGGGGGAAAGCAGAATTTATATAAAATGAATACACTCAGCTGGGCTTTCAGATTTGGATTATATGAATGCTCGTGATGTAAACTGAGAGGTCACTATATAGCTTATGTAAGCAACACCTCTGCTTCTATTCCTAATCGCATGGCTTCTCCATGCAGCCCGATCATACTTTACTGAGGAGCAAGTCTCACTGAATTCAACTATTTCGTGTTGTGTGTGTGTGTTTTGTTGTCTTGTGTCTTCAGTAGATTCTGACTTACAGTGAACCTAATCATAGGGCTTTCTGGAAAAGATTTATGGAGTGGACATTGCCTTCCTCTGAATATGGCCAGCAGTATCTGGCTGTAAAAGTACTAACCAGGCCCTTCTCCACTTAGCTTTTGAGATCAGACAGGATTCAATGTAATCATGATATTAGGCTCCTTAGGAACTAGTCCATCGAAACAAAAAACTACAGGCTGAAACCACAAAAGCTTCCACCAAATAAAATGCTGAAGGTGCCCCCTTGCCAGTCTCCTGGATTAATTTTAAAAAGCATGCCCAGTATTACAGTTCTAATCTGATGCAGTCCATAACTGCTTGGTTCAATAGACTTATATGCACTACACCTGGTGCCAAAGGCACAAAGAAACTGTTTGCTGGCACAAAAGCCTTTGGAAGAGGTTTTTTTCCCCATCCACCTCTTGTTTAAATATTCTGCCACTGATGTTTTCCTAGATATGATGAGAAGGAAAGAAAAGTCATATCAGACTTGCCTTTCCTGGTACTTTTAATCCAGTTTACACTCTGCCATTCTTTACAAGCACATCCCTTTTTAACCATCTGCTGAGTTTTTACATCATCAAAATTCATGTGAGTTCATATCTCAAAGAATAGTGAAGCAGAAAGGAGAAGAGGTTGTTAATTTCACCTACTCAGCCATACATCATTATCTTCACTACGGGATTCTTGATGACAATTGAATTGATATTGAATCATTATAGTATTAGTTTTAATAGACTGGATGGGGTCTAGTTCACAAGAAGAAGAGCCATTTCCAGTGATCAGCCAGCCACTCCTGACCAAAAATGCCAGTTTTTCAAAACCAGAAGGAACTTCTGACTGCTTATGATTTTCTTTTCCTTTCCCAGAGGATTTGTAGTACCAACAGCCCTAAAGGATCCTAGGGGTAGGAAAACAGCCTCAAGACTTACCACAATTGAATCTCTCCCCCTCTCCTTTTTTAACATTACTGATTTTTTCTCTGGTATCTAAACTGGGACCCACCTTTTCCTATGAAGGCCTACAAAGCGGTGCATACAATTGAAATGAGTGGGCATTATGCAAAATCAGTGCTTAATAATGTCCATTCATTCTTCCACATTGCACAGAGAGAGTTCTAAAACAGCTTGATTTCTGCACTAGACTGTTTTAGTGCTATCATTCCACTTTCAACGTCCTATGGAATCCTGGGGTTTGCAGTTTACAGAAGGGCCTCAAAGGCCCTTCCCTAAACTGCAAACCCAAGGATTCTATAGGATGTTAAAAGTGGAATAATACCACTATAATGATCTAGTGCAGAAATGGCCTTGATTAACTGTTCATGATATCCATCACTGGTTTTTAAAACTGATTTTGATTGATTGCATACTTGCCCAAGTTTCACAGGTGAAAACTGGGATACATGATGCCAAGCAATATCAGAGTGTGGTCAAGATGGCAAAAGTTATTAATGAGGAAGAAAAAACAAGCTAGGAGAGGCTGCAACACAGTTTGCAGCAATTGAAGTAGACTGAGGATGAACAAGGGAAATGCGGGAAGAGAGAGAAATTGGGACAATGTAAAAGCAGCTGAAAAAGTGGGAATTGTGATTGATTGACTGACTGACTGACTGACTGAAGGTTTAGCTCACCTTATACTTAGAGTTCTCTGGCCAGTGTACATCACATTATAATATAAAATACCAAGAGATGAACAAAAACAGCAAATAAGATAAGCAAGGGAAAAACAGTGGCAGAGAGAGAGAAAAACATTCATCAGACGCAGTTGAAGTAAAACCCCAGAATCTCAAACAGTATGGCCAATAGCCAGGTCTTCTAAGATCTGATGCACTTGTGGATCAAGTTTGGTTTCCAATTTAACAAATCAGACGTGGTGAAGGGTCTGTAAACGTAGGCTTGTACTGGTACAAAGCGGGGCTCCTGTTCACCCTGTCATGGGTTTGGGACCATCTGAGTGAGCTGTCGGAGTGGATACAAACTGGTGGTTGATTTGGCTCCTGTTGGGTTAGCTACTGGGGAATCTGCCTTAGGCGTGTTGCCGGTGAGGGATAAACATAGAGCCTCTAGGGTTCCAACGGAATTTTTGAGCGTGTTACAATAGGAGTGCGCTGTGTCCTCCCAATCAGAACCTTTAAGGGGACTGGCCGGACTGGTGGTTGCCATCTGAGAGTAGTCTATGCTAGTCCCCTGAGATGAGACGGTGCTGCTGGGAGATGCCATTGCTCGTGCGGCGTGAGGGGCGCGCTCCACCTCAATCCTGGCCGCCGCTGGCACTGCTGCTCCAGTCCCTAACTGCTGATGTGGCCCTGCCTGAGGCGGTGTATATGGTGGCAGCGGTGTAAAGCCTAAGAATGGGACGAGGGGGGCCGATGGCTCCGTGGGTTCCTCTTCAGGAACTTCTAACACTGGTTTTAACTTTTTAGCCAATTTCTCCTTCCTCAATACCAAAACTTTTGCCTGTGACTCCTGGCATCTCTGTAACCACGGTGGGGAAGAAGGCACTACAGTGTCCCATGAATCTATATAAGGGAACTGGTCTGGGCGCCCGGATTTCCCACTATCACAGAATACACTTTGCTGATCTTATCACTTTCTAAAGACCCCTCTCGGGGCCATCCTACATTGAATGATGGCCATTCTACTTCACACAGAAACCGCAACCGTTGAGGGCTCATGGGGGGTCTCCATAATCTCCACTAAACCCTTTCTTAAAGTTTTTCAGCATACACTGCAGAGGGGTGCAACCCTTGCTTCCGCCACCTCCCATGTCCTCCCGCCTAAGATGAGACAGACACAATAGGGGAAGGGAATGGTCAGTGAGTAAAGGGGTCTCACCGACTGACACACGAGGAATAAAACAGCACACGCACGTGTCAGTGGCTGGTATCGCCGGACGATCACGGTCAATAGCCAGAACCGCAGCACATTGGGACCTACTGAGTTGAAGAAAATGAATAGACCATGTTGGGTGACAACTCTTTTCTCATGAGAGCTCTTACTCTCAATAAAAACAGACAACACCAGGCTAGACAAGAGTCTAATAGCCTGTCTTGGTATAAGGTAGCTTCCAGTGTAAATTTTCCCTTTTCCTTGTTTCCTAGAAGAAAATGGGGCTTTTTTTTTTCTTTTTTCTTTTGCTTACTGCTCCTACATTGCTTGGACTTGCATGAGCAGTTATGATCTTATGGTGGACTCTTACAACCTATTTAAAAGGCAAATTGCTGCTTCTGGAACCGTCCAGGACATATAACCTACCCTTGCTTTACGCCCGGGGAAAAAAGGCAGCCCGAAGGGGTTTGAGACCTTTGTCTGATTCAGCTTTGCAACTACAAGCATTTTTCAAAGACATAGTTGTGTTAGTCTGTTTCAGCATAAAAAGGAAAAGAAAAGGGGAGAAGAATTTGAGGCTAACTGGTTTATTTAGCATGAGCTTTCATGGATATAAATCCACTTCTTCAGAAGTCATGATGAGATATTAAAGGCAAGCATTATTATTCCCATTTTACAGTTTGGAAGCAGTAGCAAAAGTGGAATTATCTCCCTAAAAACTATCTAGTGAGCATGGCAGAGAAGGGATTAGAACAATTTCTCCCTAATCCCCTTATCACTATGCTGCATTTCATTGCCCAAAGTCTTGTAATGCAATAATCCTTCTTATTTTTCCATCCAATGAAATCATAAGGTCACAATTATCTCCAGTTTAACTTAAACTGCCTGAGCTTTCTCTGGGAATCAGACTCCAGGACAGCAATTTATTATGCCTAGGGATGCCACAAAATTGGATAGTAGTGGATTTTTCTGGTAGTAGATTTTTCCTGTTATGAAGGGACAGCTTTGTCTTAATAGATTCTGTGGCTGGATGAGAAAGATCCACTGCCTTCAGAATTTATGGAGGTATTTACATATATGCCTGTGGGCAAAAAAAATATTACTTTTGGAAGTGATGGGTGAGGATTAAAGAGATGCAAATAAAAAGGAAAAGAAGCAAGTTTTCCAAATGCAAATGCATATAAATGGCCTTGTATTAGCATGCCTCATAGAAAACTTCATTAGTTTGCATATTATTTTCTGCTGAAAATCCACCAGCATGGTAAAAAAAAAACACACAATGCAGAAAAAGTGCTCTGTGGATGATGGAGAAGACAAGAGCATGTGATCTACTCAAACATATGGGGCGGATTATGTTCCATGCATATATCACTAACCCTTCCTCCAGGGGCTTGTCATGAAACTTCAATATACTTCTGACTCTTTGTTACCACTGCGAACTGGTCTAGTTTTAGTGAAATAGAGATATCATTTTGATATCATAATTCGGTCTTACTTGACTCTCAGCCACGTGTTTGGAAAACGCCTCGCCGGACAAGCGCTGAGCTAGGCATGGTCATTCAAAATTCCATAGATAGCCAGTTCCGTGTTAGGGAAGAACGCTGATACAAACACCCCAATCAAAAATGCAAAGTAAAACAAAACGGACTCTCGGCCTGAGAGGACACCCTAGCGAGCTATCCACTTAATGGCTGGGCTAGCCTATCTACATACCGGCTATACCATCGTCAATTCGGTTCACAATTCAATCATGTAAATTCTGACCTTTCGGAGGCTTTGTACCCAGTCCAAAACTCATTGTTCTCATTCAAAACCAGACTAGCCTGCGGTCGTCTTTCACCCTATAAAAATGCCTTGTTCTTGAGAGCTGTCTGGAACTCCCGCTGGGCCCTGCTGAAATCACTTGAGCCAACGGAACTTTTGTTGGACCACTGAGCTGAAATCACTCAACCCGTCCGGAACTCTTGCCGGACCACCTTGCTGCTGCTTGGCCCTCCAGATTCCCCTCGGTCTCCACGCCGGGTTTCTTCATCTTCAATTTGGCTGCTCCAGGACTTCGGATAGGTGGCGTATGGTTTATTTTCCCCCAACCTCTTTCTCTCTTCTCCTTTCTTAGTTAGGAGTGTGCTTGTGTTTTTATTATTTTTCTTGCTTAATAAATATTGTTATTGTTTGAACTGCTTGCCTCCTCACTGACCTGAACCGATATACATAGGATAAAAGATCTCACTGCGTTGCCCTGCCTCTCGTTAGCCACGAGTGTGCTCAAGCTAATTTCCCCAATTTTGCTTGTTTGGTTTGGTTATTTGGGCGTCCCTCCCGGGACCCCCAGTTTACAGGGTAACAGAGTGGTGGAGCAACGCGGGCAATGTTCCATGACCCTCATCTCTTCTAGTTCTGCTCCAACACACAAATCACTACACCATGCTGGCTTGTTTTTAACTCTTACATGAGGCATGAATGAAATCATATTGATTCCTCTGGAGGAAAAAGGGCATTGCATTGGTGGGGGGGACTTTGCAGTGTGCTGTAACAAAGGATTCATAGTTTCACATAAAATATTTGAAAATTTTGCATCTCCTTGTGCTTAGGATTTTTCCTCCACCCACAGCCAAGCTTATGTTCCATTCATCCTTGTGCTGAAACCAAGCACCTCATACAATGTGAAGACATTTTTAGTAATTAGGTGAAATATGTTCCCATCCAAAATGGTATCTTGACATTGCATCTGAGAGCACTACCAGCTGACAAACAATTCCAATAGCTTGTAATAAATGCAGTTTACATATGTAATCTTACCATTTAATCTGAAACAAACATACAAGTTTTTCCTGTAACCCATCTGGAAGCAATTGCAAATAATGCAGTGACAGACTATCAACTTTGCATGTGAAAACAAGAGTAAACTTTGAGCAGTTTATGACTAATCACTACTTCTGAAGGGGAATAAATGGCATTTTGCTTCCCCATTGTAAAACCATTTGCTCATGAGTACATATCCATGCTGTGCCTAATAAATAATGATGTCATTCGCTCTTACCACCAAGGGCTCTGGAAACAGTCTGGGTTTTTTATTATTATTATTTTTCATTTCTTACAAAAACACAAGATCATATAACTGCAGTAAAACAATGTATACTAAAATAAATGCATGCGTATACTTTTTGCATCTTCTACAGTTTGTGCAGCTGCAGTATAAGAGGTAGGTCTCAGCTAGTTTCAAACTATTGTTGGACGGCTGTTTCCGTTAGACTGCTTTTAACTTGTCCTCAACTTATAGACTTGTCTTGTCAGCTTCTCTTTCCTGATTTTTTGACCCTGCTGTTGGTTGTATGTGTTAAGGAAGACCTGAGTCTTGATTCTGAAAACACCTAGTTTGAACCATCTTTAAAACACACATACTACTTTTCCAACTGTGACAAGCCTTTGCTGGGATTACCTCCATTTTTTCTGGCAGAGTAGACATTTCAGCTCATTTGCATATTGTCATGTGGAAATCTGGGCCAGCCAGAGCTGTGTCAGACCAGGCCTGCTTTTCGTTCTCCCTCCCTGGAGATGCAGTACCCTTTTATATGATTACCCCCCTCTCCACATTTAATCACACTTCTACTTTCCCTAAATCCACAACTCTTGTGGATATAGGGCAAGGTGTTTTCAGGTATATCCCAAATGAACGTGTCACTTGTAGTAGCATGTGTAAATGAGCTTAAACTGAAGAAACATTGTACTGAGGCTACTCTTATTAAAAAAAAAATAGAATAAAATCTTTATTAAAAGAACTAACAAGGGAAAGGTATTGGGTAACTCAGTATGTCAAACAGAAAAGAACTTCCAGCTCTTAACAGGCAAACACTTGCTTAGGTTAGCAAACCTTTTGCTATCCTCCCACATTCCCTCGCTCTCTGAAGGAACCCCTTCTCTCTAGAGTCTAGACCCTGTTTTTGTTATTTTTTCTGTTCTGCTCACTCATCCAGCTAGCCTCTCCCTCTGGCTAACCTGGGTTCTTTAGTCAGAGAGCCAATCAAATTACATCCCCTCTGTGTCTAACGGGACTCTGCAGGCCAGCTCCCCCCGAGTTCATCACACATTATAGATCATTGCCAGGTAGAAGCCTAGAGCTGAGAGATCACCCATTCCTCATCTAGTTCTCTTAGCTCCCCTCCTCCTCTGCATTACAGTAGCAATTAGGACCCCATGGTTACCCTGGGATGGTGGGTGACAAAAAAGAAGGTGGGGAAAATCTGTTGGAAGCAGTTCTTCCTACACTTTCTCCCAGAAATACACTTACATGTATATGTAAAAGTACATGTAAGAGCATCTTACACCTGCATACACTTGCATGCACACATACCTACACCTTTTACACCTACACTCTTTCTGCTTTACATGTGATTGATGCAGAGCTGTCTCTGTCTGTCATCATGGCTTGATCCTTTGCAATACAGACAAGATGAGAGATAGATGTGTGTGCGTGTAGACAGATTTTCCTTCCTGGTAGACCTCATTTTGGGTAAGAGTTCCTCCAATGAAAAATTGTAGTAGACTGCCACCAGTCAGGATGAACTTCCTAACACTCTAGGCTAGGCTGTTTGACCATTTGTTGAATTTCCAGGCCTACCAATTACTTCTCCCTCAAACCCAGCTCTAGAAGTAATAAATAGCAAGAAATTCTGGCTACACTTTCCCAGTGCATAAGGATACAAAAGTTAAACCACTGTGACTAGCTTAAAAGTAGAAGGGATAGCATAAAAACTGTGTGGTCTTGGCATGTGGGACAGATTTTGTTGAGCAGCTCCTGAGAAATGCCTTTCAAACCCTTCTTTAGAGAGAGAAGAGCTTGGTGGATGGCCTCAGTGTAGCAGCCACCTAGCCCTCTGCTTCTGAACAATTTTTGTACTGCAGTTCTTTCCCATTGGTGTCTCTCACACATGGGATTTCCAGACACCTGATTGCGAGAAATAAACTTGCACCTGAAAAGACCAAGAATGTCAACAATTGGGATGGGAATGGTGATGACAAAGCAGCAGGTGAAGTAAAGGTTAAGCATTACTTCTTGATGGACATTGTCCACTAATGAACCTGTTTTTCTCTCAAAAGTAGCAGCAATTGAGGTTGGAAGGAAGATCTATATGAGTAAGATATAGTTTGACTATCACTGGATCTGTGGTTGTTTTTGTTTTTAATTATAAGCATATAGGCTAATTCAATTGTGGAAGAACCGAATCATTTTCACTTGTGATTGGTTAAGATATTTTCTTTTCTACAGCTAGCAATGGGTCACTTTGCCACTCTATTTCACAAGTACATCTAGTATATAAAAGTCAAAGTTTGTCTGTGTCAGGTGAAGACCTCATATGATTGGCTGCCTAAGAAGATTCTATGGAATCCTGGGGTTTGCAGTGTAGGGAGTGGTCTTTAGAATTCTCAGCCAGAGAATAGGCCAGTTGCTATGGAAATGAGGCCTAGCAGCAGGGAGGAGGGCAGTGTATTCCCTCAGGAACCCAACCTCTGTATGTTAATAACTCTGAATACAGATTAGATTGGGGAATGTGAGGGAAAGTTACAGGTACTGGACAAGACAGTTTTGGAAATTAGAGACACAGGATCTCAAATGTTTCTAGCAAGTATTACCTATAAGAAAATACAATCCTGGGCAACACTGGGTATATACACTAGTATACAATATTTATGTCAGAAGAAAACTATAATAGCACTATCCTTTCTACCTGTAAAACAATATACAATTAAACAGATGAAAGTGGAGCCAATATGAGAGACAAAGTGAGCTGGGATCATACAGAAACTGGTATTGTCGCAGAGCTGTCAATTACGTGATTGTCATAGTTCCTTTTATAGTTCTTTATGAGCTGTTAAATTTGAGGACATAGGCAGCTGATAATGTTTTCTCCATACTATGAGAAGTTTCACAAGCTGATTTACACAGATCAGACCACTATTAAAGGTAGAGGAGCATGACTATTCTGGACCCTTCTAAGCAGTCAGCAACCCTAGACTGTGAGAAATAGTGAGTATGAAGAGTTTATATTATTCAGTCAGAGAGAATATTATTTGGATTACTTTTAAAATGTCAGCACCAGTCTTGCAGAGTTTATGAACTATACTGAGAAAGAGAATCTTGCCTTAGGAAGAAGTGTTGAGTTGAGTACCATGTAGGATCTCTTAGATATGCAAATTATTTCACCTAGTTTTCATAGTTAATAGAACAGTTGCTGTTGTTGTTTTCCACATAAAGTAGGATTGCTATTTTTTTTTTATTTTTTGGTGCTATTCATGTGTTTTTGTCTTTGTTTTTTGACCAGCAACTTAAAACAGAGAGTTCTAACATGTAAAACTTTTTCCCATCACCTTCTTCAATGTCAGATGATACATTTGGTCAGGCTAGCAAAACAGTCTCTCACTTTTGTGAGTTTTTATTTCATACACAGTTGGCCTTCCGCATTTGGAGGTTTCATTTTCACAGATTTGATTATTTGCAAGTTTCTCCAACACCTGCCCTCCCTCCTCAAGTTCTTCTTTTCTGAGGGAAGCCTCCTTCTCAGGGGCTCCGCTCAGGCCATACAGCTCTTTAAAAACTGCCTTTGATTCTCCTCCTCCTCCACCAGCAACTGCTCAGCCAACTAAGAATGGATTGTAGCACAATTTCTCAGAATCACAAACCCTCTCCTGATGCCCCCTGCTGCACCCAAGGAAGGAGATGCGTGAGAGAGGAAGTATAGGGCCACCATACCAACCCACTCCCTTTCCCTCTCCTTTCCCTGGCCTGGTTTGGACCCGGGGTGTTTGGTGTCCCCACCATGCCTTGACCCTCTTTCTACATATATATACACATTGATATTTGCATTTTTTCCACTTATATGGGGGTCCTGTGCCCCTAACCCTAGTCACTTAGCGACAGGGGGGCGATGGCAGGGGTTCGCCCCCAGCAGCAATGTTTTTGGGGTGTCCCAGCTCATAGCCACACCCCCACGCACTGTGGTTACGCACTCATGCACTGTGGCCACGTCCCCATGCACCACGGCCACACATCCCTCCCGCCCCCCACATACTCCAAGCTTTGTTGTTGCCTAACCCTACTGAATATGGAGAGCCAACTGTATTTGCTTGTGTTTGTCTGTGTATACTTATGTTTGTTCTATTGTACTGCTGGTTGGGTTTTGTTTGTTTTTTGAAACAGTTTATACAGCAGACTACCTTGGGTATGCCAAATCAAAAACAGCTTTGCAGAGTATACTGTTCAGAATTGGAAGAAAAATCTTGGATCCCATAACTCAAACTGTAATATTTCTGTCATGCTGCTGTACTAATTAAATGTAAAATAGATTGTCTGTTCTGCAAGAGGTAGTGCTCATGACCATTCTCAGACAGAGAGACCTGCACGTACCACAGCTTTAAAAAGAAACCACACACACATTCCATAAAACCTGTAGTGGCTGCAAAAACTTTGCCACTACAAGTAACGTAGAGCCACCTCCTAATGTACCATTTCTCAATTTTATAGCTGTTTTTAAAATGCAACTTAGATTATCATGCTGACTTAAGGAGAAAAAGAAAGAGAGAGAGAGACAGAGGCTAAACTGCCTTTTCCTTTGCCTAGATGCAGGAGTAACTGATAGTCTGACTTCTCATTTGAATAAAAAATTGTTTTCAGTCATTTCAAAACCAATGCCTTGCCATGAACACGTTTATAGTTTTCACTGCCCCTCCTATTTCTTCCCTTGGAATTTGGAATAGAGCCCAAGTTCCCAGAATGCAGTTCAGCTGGTTTCACTGCAACTGATCATAGTGTTCTGATCCAATTATGTTGCATTTCTTTCCCTTTTGAACTCCTTAACTAACCTATAATTTTTTGTTTCACATGCCCAAAGCTAAATGAAGTGTCTGATACGCCCCAAGAATTCCTAACCTACCACTGTAGACTAGATTGGGAGCTGACATCATCTAAAATGATTACCAGAGGGCTGTGACTAAGTTTCATATTTAGGTTAAATAAGGCAATTCAGGTAATAGGAGAATATGGACTGATAAGAATCTACGCCCATTAACATACAGCATAGGCTGTAAAATCAGTATTCCTCTAACCACTTTCATCCTGGAGCGCCCGGAAGAAAGGATTTCATTAATTTAAAAATGTAGCTGCAGAGTTTTCAGAGATACTCTATAGTTTTTAATGCAATACAGTGGCCCCTCAGCTTTTGTGAAGGTTCAGGATGCAGAGCCCTAGCAAAAGTCAAGAAACTGTGAATAATTCCCCCCACCCACCTGAGAACTCCCCCTCCCATTCCCTTCCAGGGCTTCCTCCCCATTTGCTTGCATTTTGCCTGGGTGCACTGCCTTCCAGGTGCCCAGGTGATAGGCAAGCGAATGGGAGGGGGCAGCAGCATGATTAGAGAAGACATGCATACGGGACTGTCCCCTGCCATTGAGTTGCCTTTTGCACAAGTCTGTGGAAGATAAGACGCATGCCACTGGGTGAAAGGTAGGGGAATGGGAGGGGAAGAATGGGGTGGGGAGGGAAGCAGGTGTCTCATAAATCATCGTTTGCGAAGGTCAAATCTGCAAATGTGGAGGCACTACACTTCATTAATGACCTACTGGGTTCAAAGAAGTAGAGCAAATGTTCAGAAGATAAATATACTAGATAGACTCATGTAATTTAGTTTAGTTCACCGACCAAGAGAGAACTGATTCCTGAGCTGCTGAGTCAAATCATGGGTTCAAGACAGAGCTTGGAAAAGTTATATAGATTGAAGATTTTGAGAGCTGTAGTAAAGTTTCCAAGCTCTAGTCTGAGCAGCTTTCATCTATACTTAAGATGCTGCTTGCCTGAGAGCTCATCCGTGTGAAAATGTGCATCCAATACCAAAGGGGAAGGCAATTTGGAAGAAGACTGTAGCCATTTCCACACTAGGCTGTTATAGCGCTATGATTCCACTTTCAACATCCTATGGAATCCTGGGGTTTGCAGTTCGGGAGGGGCCAGAACTAACAGCCTAGTGCGGAAATGGCCTGTCTCTCCTGCCTATAGCTTCCCATCTTCTTTGGAGAGCCTCTTGTATTTCACTAACCACTAAGAGTCTAGGTTAGGGAGAATGCAGAATGGGGCCTTCATGATGGCAGCATCCCATCATCATCATCATCATCATCATCATCATCATCTGTATTCTACTTTTTCCCAAAATTGGGAATGAAGGCAGCTCACAATTTTTAAAAAAAATACAAATTGGGAACATATAAAAAGTGAACATTCAAGCAGAATTAAATTATTCACAATATTAAAAAACAATTCAAGCCTCAAGTTAAAAAAATAAAATGCAACTTTAAAAAAGATAAAAAGCTATACAAACGTATTTCCACTTAGTGATTATTTCTCAGTCTGTGTCTATACATATATAGTAGGTTCCAAATAATTGCATGACTGGTATGCATAATTTCAGTTACCCGTGATGAGGTGCAGTCTAAAAATATGTACTTTGAATTGAATAGAAATAAAATACAAATTGAGGTAATAAAGCAAAGTGGAGTACAGTACACACAGTCTTACATGGAAAATGGAAGGGGTTGTAAAATTCAGGCAAATGGTGCCACATTCACTTGCAGTATCACTCTATCTCACATTGTCCATGCTGTCTCGCATTTCTTCTCTGTATACAGTACTACGTGTGCTCAAACACTACCCAGTCTCTTAGTATGGCTCTCAGTTACATTTTGTGATCTGATCATGGTAGTGTCCTTCTGCAAAAATTCTTGTGCTTTCACAGTAAAGTCCTTGTCCTGATGTGCAAAGTGGATGATTCCAGGAAAATTCTACTGGTTACCTGCCTTGTCCCTACAATAACTGTATTAATCTGTTAAACTCCATGGCAATATATTTGACATCCATCCAGAACAAATATATTTACACTTTACTGGCCCAGGACAAAACCAAGAGGTTAAACCACTGATGTCAAAGGGCTTAGGAACACAGAATTCTGTGTTGGGTTGTGGACTTTGTATTTCATTCTTTACCCTAGGTGTGGTTTTTCTTTATTTAGAGAGGTAGCTCATACATGCTTAAAAACACTTACTCTCTTTCTTTTACATCAATAGATAGCATCTTCTATATATTTTACTCCAAAACTCATGCAACACCCACACATCATTGTTGCAACCCAGATCTGGCTAGGTTTTGTTCTGGAGCCCAACTGATGTCTATAGACATTCAAGGAAGTGTGGAGAGGAGAATTATAGTCCTAATGTGCAGTTCACTTCCACTTCCACTGTCACTACCACTATCCTCTGTGCCCTTTCCTGAAATTAAAGTTAATGGTAATACATCAATCTACCTTGGAACTGAAACTCCTGGAACTGAAATATTGTACTCCAGCATGTTATCAAATGAACCTCAAAATCTTTTGCCCCCAGGGAAAAAGAAGATATTATTTTAAAGAGAGAGCAAGTAGTTTTGTTTTGTTTTGTTTGACTGTAGAGCTGGGGCTGGCGACTACACAGGTGACCATGATTGGAAGTAATATCACAACACTTTTTGGTTTCATTTTTGGCCATTTTTTCAGATTTTTGTCTGTTTTTAAGATACGTCGGGGGGGGATCTTGGGAAGATTTGGGGACAGACTGCCTTGTTTTGCTGCACTCTGAGACTGGTTTAGGATGAAAAACCATCTGTGAAAATGTTTTTAAAATGGGTAGGGGGAAATCTGTGACTTCAGAAGCCGTAAAATGGGGCCTAAAAGCAAGCATTTTTCCCACATTCTATCAGTTATCTCCCATTGCACAGCTTCTATGAGCTTTTCTTCAAGAACTGGCTTTAAGAACTATGTTACTGGATCACATAAAGGGTCCACTTAGTACATCATTCAATTTTTAACAGAGGCCAATGAACACTACATTCTCAATTTCATTTAACTATCACACCAAGTAGTCACTGAGACACCAGTCCTTCATAAGTGTGTCAAAGGCTTAAGGCAGCCTTTCCAACTTAGGTTCATCTGGGGTCAAAAATTCAGACCAGAGAGTGGGTATTGCGTAACTGCGAAGAAGTGTGTGTGTGTGTGTGTGTGTGTGTGTGTAAGAGAAAGACAGAGTGAGAGAGAGTGTAGACAAAATGAATTTTCTCACTGTCTCTTATGAACAACATAAAAATGGCCAGAGGGCTTAGTCATATGGAGATTAATATTACCATTATTAATACATGCACATTAATTTTAGGGTGCCCAAATAGCTCTGCATCTGATAAAATTTCCTACAGAATGTCACCCAGAAAAAGTTAAAATACAATTTAAAATCTATATATGTTTAACTAGTATTGTATCTGTTCATTTATGATACCAGGAAAATATCCCATTAAATTTTTATATCTCTGTTCAGCAAAGGTACAACGTACATATGAACATTTTCTTGCTGCAGCAGCAAATACTGGGGCCGGTGGTGAATGCGGAAGAAACAGGTATCCAGGGATAGGTACCTTCTCATTGATAAAAATCAGACCTTCTTCTCATCCAGGCCTCCTCACCTATACATTTGTCTGTCTACCTGGAAGCACAAAGAAGTATAAGAACTTTCCTGAGATTCAGCTGGCAAGCTGAGACCAGGAAAAATCACTCCGCTATTAGCTATATCATGATGATAAAACAGAATACTGCTTTCAGAAATGCTGTTTCCAAGTGCAAAATACAATGCAACAACAAAAATGACTAATATGATGGTCTCTTGAGCTGAAGAAAGCTTCTGCCATGAACACCAATTTCAGTAAGAAAATAGAAGCTGTTCTGTAGTGAGGACCAATCTTACATGTAGATACGATTATGGCAGATTCATATAGTGACTGACACCTATAGTTGCACCAAATACTTTTGTTACCA
The DNA here is from genome assembly GCA_948472985.1 of Iguana delicatissima. Lineage (NCBI taxonomy): Eukaryota > Metazoa > Chordata > Lepidosauria > Squamata > Iguanidae > Iguana > Iguana delicatissima. The sequence continues at coordinate 48,753 of CAOKZL010001265.1, read as the reverse complement.
CCGTGTCCTGGCCTGGCCTTTAGTAAACCAAAGATATCATTTTGATATCACAGTTCGGCCCTACTCTGCCACCAGCCAAGTGTTTGTGGGGCCCGCCGAACAAGCGCGAAGCTAGGCATGGCTACTACTTGCTGCTCACACCAAACCAAGCCAGATATTGCCAGATCTGCTTAAGGGGACCTCCCAAAACAAACACTTTCATTACAAATGCACAAATACTACCACAAAGGGATCCTCTGCCCTGAGAGGACACCCTGGTGAGCTAGGTACTTAACTGCCGAGCTAGCCGCATCTACATACCGGCCACACCATTGTCAATTCAGACTTTAACTCAATCATGCAAATTCTGACCTTTCGGAGGCTTTGTCTCCAACCCAAAACTTATTGTTTTCACCTGAGACCAGACTAGCCTGTGGTCATTCTTTCCCCTATAAAAATCCCCCGCTCTGAGAGCTCTTCGGAACTCTCGCCGGATCGCCCAAACTTCACTTTGCCTTGCTGCTGCTCGGTTCAGCAGATTCCCCTGGCCGCCACGCCGGGTTTCCTCTTCTACAAATGGCTTCCCCAGGACTGCAGGACAGGTGGCGTATCACCCATTCCCCTTGAAACTCTCTTTTCTTATTCTAGTTAGGAGTGTGTTTGTGCTTTTCTTTAATAACTGTTTAATAAATCTTAATTGTTGTTTGAACCATTTGCCTCCTCACTGACCTGACGGTGTAGACATAGGGTAAAGATCCTGCTGCGTTGCCCTGCCTCTCGTTAGCCAAGAGAGTGCTCCAGCTAATTTCCCCATCTTGTTTGTGTTGGTTTTGGTTATTTGGGTGCCCCTCCTGGGACCCCCAATTCACAGAGTAACAGAGTGGTGGAGCAACGCGGCAACCCCAGTACCCCTAATTTGAGAAGGAATTCAGAACCTCCTCAAATCGTGTGTACTGACTTAGGGAACGGTCAGTGAGTTGTTTTAGAGCACTGGTAGGCAGGATATTGTGTGTGTGTGATTTCTGTGTGTTTGTGCAGTACTTCTATCAGGTGCGACGCTCTACCCCTCTCTTGTCTTGTCCTGGGAACCACCTCCCCATCTTGGGTCTATCGTGGGCTCGGATCCGAAGTGTTAGGACGCTAGCACGATAGGAACAGTCCACACTCATTCAACACTGTAGCAGTAAGGCACACAGCACGGAAGGAGCAACCCCACTTCTTTCGGTGTACCCCTTATGAGTTTCCCTTGGTTTTTGGTTTTGGCTTGTTTGTATTGGAGAAGGCGCAGGTGGTGAGTCCCGGCTTCTCAGTTTTGCGGTGCGTCCTGATTTGCCGGCTTGTTAGGATTGGGTGGTGAGTCCTGACCTAGCTATTGGTTTAGTGGTTTTAGCCCGAGGTAGAGGCACCCCTCACCCAGAAAACCAGAATAGGGGCGATTCAGTTTGGGTTCCTTGTCCCTCTTCTCCCTTTGCTTGGCCAGGCGGCGTAGTATCTGAGTTCGTCACCCCCCCCTCCAGTGAGCCTCGGAAGCGCTCCTCAGGGCTTTTCCCCCCTGGGCCTAGGTAGCCTCCCTGTCCCTGAACCGTTGGCCTTGTCCGTTTGTCGTCAATGCTGTCGAGGTGCAGAACTGGGCCTGAGAGTACAAAAGTGACCTTGTTTGGGCAAGCTGGAGTTTGGTTCCTTTTCCCTCTTCCCTAGCAAAATTCCAGTGAGTTCGTTTTCCTTAGCTCCCCCAGGGGTCTAGGTGATCCTCCCCGTCACTCCAGGTCCTGGTCCCGTATTTGTGCAGGAAATTTGTAGGAAGTTGTGTTAGAGGCTGTTGTCGTTGTGCTGTGTAGTGTAGGTAGAGATGACTAAGGAGAGCCCTGTTGTAGTTAAGGACCTCATGTGTGAGGAGGAGGTCCATGGAAAGTTGGAGAGATGGGTGTTAGGCAAGGGAAAGTGCCCCTGGAAAGACTCTGTTTTCCAGATGGCTGATCCTTTTGCCTCTCTCCAGGCAGCGTACGCCCTGGCACGTAAATCAAGGAACCCATTCGGGCCTTCGAAGGATCGTTGGCAGCCTGGGGACTTTGGCTTGCGGCCAGAGACTCTAGCAGTGCCCTAGTTGAGACCCAGGGGAGGCTAGCAGAAACGGAGAAGGAGAATGCCTGGCTTCATGCCGAGATCGAGACCTTGCGAGCGGACAAGGTAACTTTTGCATCCGTTGCGCAGGCCTCAGCCCAGAAGTTGAGCGACCTCACCCTAGTCGCCCAGACTTGGGAGGAGAAAGCACATGCCTTAGAGGCTGAGCTTGATCATGCCCGATCTGCGGCCCGATTTATGGTTAACCAGGTGAAAGAACAGCAGGAGGCTGTTAGTCACACAGCTTGCCATAAGCAGATTGCTGCCTTGGAAAGTCAGCTCCAGATGCGTAAGGCCTTAATTTTGGCGGTGTGTCCGGAGCTGCTCCCTAGTTTTGCCCAAGAGGACCCTTTGCCAGCAGATGCCCTGGTGTCCTCCCCACACAATCCGGACTGGGAAGCCCCTAAGGTGCCAGTCCACCCAGTTGAGATGTGGTCCATGACCCAGAAGACTGTACCCGCTAGCAGTGGTGGTGAAGAAACCCAGGAGACTGAGGCCAGAATCCCCTGGCGTGCAACCGAGGCAAAGGCAATTGCCGACCAGTTAGGACCCTTGAACCGGTCCACTGGCATCATGTGGCTAAATGCGGTGATAAACTCTCACCCGACAGCCAATGGCCAGGACCTGACCCAACTGGTGCGCCTTTGCATGTCTCCATCGGACCTTCTGACTCTTGAATCGGCCGTGGCAGCTCGACACTTGGTTAGGCTCGAGGTGCACAACTGGATGAGAGAGGTCATAAGGATCCTTTGGCCTGGACAGAGTGCGAGTGCGCTCTACGTCATGGAGCAGCAGGGTCCTCGTGAGAACTCTGAGGCTTACGTGGCGCGGAAGCATCTACTCACCATTTTAGCTGAGAAGGTGCCCCTAACAGCTCGTGGGCACAATTTTGATCATGTAGAGTTCAAGACTCTGTTGTACGGAGGCTTGAACCGTGAGACAGGATTGGCCCTGGGCTTGGTGGACCGGCCACGATATCTTGGGAAGAGTTTGGGAACACCTTCTGCAGGGTCGCCAATCTGCTGCGAGAGGCTGACTCCCTGCGTCCCCCCTCAAAGGCCCACAGGAAGACCCTGGGAATTGGGAACCTGTATCGGAGGTAACTTACTCCAATTACGGACCCCATTCCCAACATAGGAAGTCGGTACCGAACTCCATTCCACGAGGGAACTGGAACTCGTGGCCCCAACAGGACAGGCAGTGGCAGAGAAGGGACCCCCGCAGCCAGCCTGGCAAGACAGGGAACCCTTCACAGCAGCTCACTGCCCCCAAGCAGTTTTCTGAGTCTGGTTTTCCCAGGGAAACGTCTGGTGGGTACGAGCCCCCGACCCAGCTGTCTCCCACGGATAGGGCTAGGATTTGGGGAATGCTGCGCTCAGCGGGGAATAGACAGGACCTCCCTAGATGGGAAGCCCACTTCAGAGCTTCTGGACGCTCTGGAAATACATTTGGTTTCCGAAGGACCACCAGCCTGTCCAGGCCGTCACAAACGGCCCACCTCCGGTTGGCGGTCATTTGGATTTGGACTAGGGATGCCCTCGGTCACACAGGTTCCAAAGCCATGTGGTGGTTAGGTCACAGCCACGCAGGCGGAGGAAACCCCAGGTGAAGGCAGGCACTCAGACCGAGGGGGGAGACCCTCCTGCCACCCTTGAGGTAGACCCTGGCGTGGCACTGGGTGTGCTGCCCCTTGAACTGGTTAGTCCTGGTGAGCCTACACCCGAACCTGTCCAGTCTTCGGGATATGGCGGGGGGGGGTCACTTGGCGCTAACCTGGAAGGACTTTCCGCTTCCTTTGGAGACATTGTGTTGTAAGTTTTTGGCTTGGGAAAGCCGTGGCGGTGGCGATGGCCTCTTGGGCATCATTCTCCCGTGAAACCCCGAGCCCATTGCCTGCAGAAGCACGCTCCCAAGGTTGTTGGTGCAGGTTGCGCAAGGTGGCGGCGCCATTCCGGTCCCCAGTGTAGTTTTGTTAGCTCCCGGGCAGACAATGTGTATACACAAGGAGGTGATTGTGGCTCCTGCCAGCCTCCCTTTCTGGATGCTTTGCTGCCACTTTGCCTTCAAAGGCCCTCGCAGCATTGCAATTGTGGCACTGGTGGTTGTGAGATGGGCCAGTCTAGTTTGGGGCACAATCTCAGTCATCGTCCTACCAGACAAGGCTGTTGTACTGGAGGTCCACAGGCCTAACCCAGACCTCCCCTTTGATGTGAACAAATGGGTTCCCACTCAGGAGTCAGCTGTCACGCTCCTGCTGGTTTTGTGGCAACCCTAGTAAAAGATTGGAAAGGGAAACCCCCAGACTGGGAAGTCCCTGTGATAGCACGCCTCAGCGTAGGCAGAACCTTCCCTCCCTTCATGGGATGGAAGCCCCCTTGAGGAAATGGCCCAGGCCTCTCCCTCCTTCCCTTTTGTAAATATTCCCTTTTATGGTCTTGATGGAGATTCTATCTCTGTTCCCTACAGGGAGACAGAATGGACCCGTCGATGTGGTTTGGTGTGCTGTTTTTGTTGTCCGGATACGCCTGTGGGATAGGAGTCTCCCCAGAGTTTAGCTACATATACACAGACTGGCAGCATAATGTGCACGCATTGTGCCACTGGAATCCCTACCCTGAGACAGAAGCCATGCTTCGCAACTCCGAGTTATACCCTTGGTATCAGAAGCGGTACCCCTTTCAGCTGTTCACACACCTGTGATAATGGGGCTTCCCATTATCTAGACTTAGCTAAAGGGGGATACTTCCCTCTTCAGGTAAACCAAGGGTTAATGAGGTGTTGGGATTAGATTACATTTTTAGTGTGGGTCAACATCACAGGTCACAGGGTGAGAACTGACCAATCAAAAAGGAAAGAGGTGAGCATCTTCGGGATGCTTCGAGATGCTTCCAGGGAGAAGTTATAAAACTCTTGGGAGGCCATGTGGCAGAGAGAAAAACAAAGGAATCTCCGAGAGATGAGATCGGGCCAGTCGTAGGCTGCAGGCAGGCATGCCGCGCCTCCTGGCTCTCTCTTCTCTCTTAGAACATCTAAGCCTATGAACGTCTGTGAGTACGAGAACCAGTTATCTAGTCGCGTTAGGACTGTTTATTATTTTGGAGTTGGCTGATCTAAAGAATGTATCTGTGCTTTTCTATCTGTTTTTGTAACTACTTGTAACTTAAGCGTACCTGGGAGGGGGAGCCTCTCATGTGTATTATTGCCTTGTTTATTTGCATGCCTTGAATAAATACTTTCTGTAAAACCTCTGTTTCCTCTCCATTCCCACGCCATCCTTCGGCACACACTAGATAGGACTTCTCTCACTCAGAAAGGGGGAAGTGAGAGGGAAGGAAAGGTCCTTAAACACAGAGATTGGTAATCCACTGAGCAGTCTCCCACTGTGCTGCTCAGATATTCAGAATTCAGTGGGTGGTGGCAGCAAGAATTAATTAATAATGCTGGAGGAATTACCAGCCTTTTTCAAGGATGAGAGTCAACTTTGGGAGGCTGGCATGAACTCCAGTATGACAACACCCAGTAGTGTATTCAAACGACTGGCTTGGCGCAAGCCTAACCATGGCTGTTGCTGACCACAATATGACAATACATGTGGACGTGTTAACTGAGGTGGCCTCTACAACAGTTAGAGTGATTCAGAGCAATCTCCGTAAGGAAGCATTGTTCACAGCCACATCTGACATGGATGAATGTCGTCCTAAATGGTTATGGGAGATGTTCATGTTCAAGTGTCAGAACCTCACCAAGACCCCAACAGGTTGCGCATTCACGTGCAGGAAGAAATGGTGTCCTGACTTTCCACGACGCGGGACTCCTTCAGGTAAGCAACTGGCTATGTATGTGGGTAGTTCCGTGATCCGCAAGGATATAGAAATGGTAGCCTATTCCACCGTTCAACCCATGCTCACGACGATGGTGCTTAACTTCACTGTCGTCAACATCTCTAAAGTGCTCCCGACCTGCGCTCCCTATTTGAAATTAGCTTGGAAACAATGGGAACACTGGGAGAAACGTTGGCTGTCCTTCTCCCACCCACACTCTCGCCCTAAGCGAGACATTCTGGGAACTATTTTAGGAGGTATTGGAACTGGCGGCACCATTCTCAATACCATTAATGAAGAACTTTTGGCAAATGAATTAGGCGTAATTGGCACCAAAACAAAGGATTTAGGAATATCTTCTGCTGCAGGTCTCACCAATTTTGCAAAAGGCATGGATTTGATTAGCCAACTGCTACCGCAATGGGTGGGCGCCGAGCGTGATATAATAGCCGACCTCGGCCGCGTGTTACAGAACACGACCCACGATTTGATAGTTGTGATACAATGTACGCAGCTGAAAGCAACGTGACCACCCTTGCTGCTCAGGTGATCCAGGCCAGCCTCATGGGCTTACTACACCCTGAGCTCCTGAGCCTATTACGAGAGCGATACCCAAAATTGCTGGAACACCCTGCCGCTTTGGCCAATACGGCACGCTACCTGGCAGAGCCTAACTCTCACGGTAGCGTTGCCCATGAAAGGATTTTGGATCTGGTAATCATACACCCACTATCCCATTTAGGACTCCCCCTTGTAGCCGTCAATGCCACTTTGCTACTGTTAACATTGTACCATTGGTCCAATGGTACGCATTCACTGGATCTGTCCGGTTGTCTGTTCCACCAGCATTGGGTGTAATGTTTTCATAACATTGATAGTTCTGGGCATAGTAATATCTCTGAGTATGTTTTGGTCCTCGTCAACTGCACAGTAATGTCCCAGCTTACTAAAGACTGTTTATGTTTGCATACTCCATGTGAGAGTATGACCCTAGTGCCTAGTGGCACCCCCATTTGGATTGACCAATCCACTGGTAATCCTTGCTTCTGCGGTCAGCACGTAACGGATTGCTTTGGCCAAGATTTTTATATTCACCAGGAAAGGCGAGACTATATTCTGGAAATCGAGTATGCACCCCGAGAATCCGAACTAGATGGGTTCCATCTTAGCAACGAAATCCCTGTGTCTTCATGGCTCAGGAATTTCACCAATTTGGCAAACCAAGTAAAGGAGGTTTCACACTCCCTCCGTCAAATTATTGTAAACGTGGACCATTCTGCCCAGAAGGTTGTAAAATCCTCCGTAGAATTAGAAGCCACTACAAAACATTCTTGGTGGGGCATTTTTAATTGGTCATCTTCCGGACAGACCATTGCCCGATATGCCATGCACACATTAATAGTCTTAATAATATTTCAGGTTGCACTTGTTATATGTCTAATTGTACTGGCTCTATGGGCCAAGAAACAGATCTTCCAGCTTCAAGCCGGAAAGTTTTACCAACAGACTCCGAGGCGTAACTGGTAACATTTGTAAATAGTTAAAGATAGTATAGAGTATTAGTGTAGTATTTGTGGTGATATTCCGATTGGCTTCAAAAGCCTATCTGCGGGCGCCAATCTTCCAGGCCTGCCCTTGGAGTCCAGCTTGTGTTTTCTTTGGAGGGTGATGCGGTTGCCTCGGAATGAGCATCTAACCGCTAGTCCCTCCCACCCCAAGCCCTCGGGTTACATCATCAGGCTTGGAGCTCCAGCTTCGGTCTGGAAGAGAGAGGGGTGAGCGTGTGGGCCTTGTGTGTGGCCCGGACCAGAGTGCGAATGGAACCTTCATCAAACGAAGGTCTCCTGGTGCTGCTGGGATGGGGTAGACACTGGCCTCTCCAGGCTTAGCGAGTAGATGCAGGTTCCGACGCATCCACCTCACCATCGTGACCAACGGCCGTCCCCCGGCCAAGAACACTGTAGGATCCATTGCCTTTTAAACCCTCACATCCCCAGATCTTTTAAGTCATGACGACCAAATTCGAACCCGATTCCCAGGAGGCTTCGTGCCAAAGATTTGCATTAACCATTTGTATTGGTAGTAACTGGTGTCAGTCTTTCTTTCAAAAAGTTACAGATCGCTCCTTCCTGTAAGCCAATCATCCCCGGACCCGTCCATCCACCCCAAGTACCGTGGGGGTGAGTATCCAGACTCCGATTGCAGTCAAAGGACCAAGCCCGAGACGACATCCCGTTCCAGTTGCTGCAGTTGGGATCACAGCCAGCCATTCCTCAACAAATTTCATGGACTATACTGCCCGCATCACGCCTGCCTCCCATTTGGACTATTCCGGTTGCCATTTCACAAGCCTGATCCTGCAAAGAGCTAGCACGCCTGGGCTAGTTCAACCACGGACTTGGACAATTTTTGGCCATTTAAACCGGACTCATTGCTATGGTTCCAGCCCCATTTAAGCTGCCAACTTGCCCGCATTTTTCCAGACCCCGAACTTTCTTGTTTCCAGGGGGGGTTGTGGAGACTTTGTTTGTGCCTCACTTCCTGGGACGTCGGCATTTGCCTTGCCTGCATCACCACCGGACTAATTGCTCTGCCCGCATGATAGTTGAACTTACCCGCATCCCACACTATTGGACTATCAAGTTTGCCCGTTTTTTCCTCCACCTTGGATTACCATAGTTTGCCAGTTGCTTCACTTGCCCACAGTCATCTTTCACTGAACGCTTGTTACTGTTCATTTGTTTATTGTCCGCATTATCCACCCTTTTGTAGAATTGCTCACATCCTTCACTTGTCCCAATTTTTCTTACCAATTGTTCATTTGTTCATCACTGCCTTTTGCTGTTGCAATTGTTCATTATTGAAAACTGCCTGCATCCTTAACTTGCTCACTGTTTGTTAATCATTGCATTGTTGCCATTTGTACATTCTTGTATATGTAGTTAGGATGTTGTTAGTCAGGGACTGGCTTTTGCTAGTTAGAAATGTTGCAAAATCCCTTGGTGTGATACATCTCCGGAGTCTGTAGACCTCCATTCGGCTCCAAATTCCTTTTGAAATGTTTGATTGGAAAATGACCAATTTGTGTCAAATTGCCCATTTTCGGGGGGGGGGATTGTTACCACCGTGTCATGGCCTGGCCTTTGGTAAACCAAAGATATCATTTTGATATCACAATTTGGCCCTACTCTGCCACCAGCCAAGTGTTTGTGAGGCCTGCCGAACAAGCGCGAAGCTAGGCGTGGCTTCTACTTGCTGCTCCTACCAAACCAAGCCAGATATCGCCAGATCTGCTTTAGGGGACCTCCTGAAACAAACACTTTCATTACAAATGCACGCTACCACAAAGGGATCCTCTGCCCTGAGAGGACACCCTGGCGAGCTAGGTACTTAACTGCTGAGCTAGCCGCATCTACATACCGGCCACACCATTGTCAATTCAGACTTTAACTCAATCATGCAAATTCTGACCTTTCGGAGGCTTTGTCTCCAACCCAAAACTTATTGTTTTCACCCGAGACCAGACTAGCCTGTGGTTGTTCTTTCCCCTATAAAAATCCCCCGCTCTGAGAGCTCTTCGGAACTCTCGCCGGATCGCTTGGACTTCCTTCTGCCTTGCTGCCGCTCGGTTCAGCAGATTCCCCTCGGCCGCCACGCCGGGTTTCCTGTTCTACAATTGGCTTCCCCAGGACTGCAGGACAGGTGGCGTATCACTCATTCCCCTTGAAACTCTCTTTTCCTTTTCTAGTTAGGAGTGTGTTTGTGCTTTTCTTTAATAACTGTTTAATAAATCTTAATTGTTGTTTGAACCATTTGCCTCCTCACTGACCTGACGCTGTAGACATAGGGTAAAAGATCCTGCTGCGTTACCCTGCCTCTCGTTAGCCAAGAGAGTGCTCCAGCTAATTTCTCCATCTTGTTTGTGTTGGTTTTGGTTATTTGGGTGCCCCTCCCAGGACCCCCAATTCACAGGGTAACACTTTGAACTCACAGCTGGGTCCAGTTTAAACAGCAGGAGAGCCAGGGGATAAGGAATATGGAATGATCCCACTGCTTGTGTGTCATTTTTCTGCAGAGATTGCCACCCCACTGCTCCCCCTTGGAACCATGAGCCAATGCTTGGCCAGCAGAGAGAAAATAAATTCAGGGGAAGATGGCAATGAAGAGTCCATGGCTCACGCTTGCTCTCCAAGTCAGATCCTCTGTGTTTAAATTGGCACTGTCTAGTTTGGCATGGAGACTGGAACATTATCATTTTTAAAAAATGAAGTAAAGTAAAACTGATTCATTTAAAAGTAAATAATGTTACAACTCCTTCCATCTCTCCTGGAAAACCTAGCTAGGCTGGCTAAGTGAAAAAGAGGACGAAGGTCCAGTACCTTTAAAAACTGCGTAGAAGAACAAGTTTCCTCAAGTAAAGCTTGCATCACAAGAGATATGTACTGAAATTCTCTCTTCCACATGATTGCTAAAGATACAGGAGCCCTTTACTCTTTTTTTATGCGTCTACCAGCTACCCTGACTCAACTCTACAGTTTTCAGGCTAATGCATTTTGTGTATGGTCAGATAAATTCATTATGGCTATGTTCCAGGGCTAACCATCTTGCTCACCATTGATAAAGGGCAATTTTAGTATCCAGCAGGTGATATCACATGCTCTTGGATTGTTTTTAGACAGCTTTTAGGAGTTTTTAAAGAGTATTTTAATGTTTTAAAAATGTTTTTATCTTTGTACTGTTTTAATTGGTTTTTATTTGTTCATCACCTTGGGAGACCTTGTGAACTGGGAGCCAATACAGAAATACTATAAACAGCAAAAAGTTTCTAAGTTCCCACATTGTTTGCAAAGGTACTTTGTAGAGATACGTTGTAACTTCTGCCTGTCTCTTTCCCTTCAGTTTAAGGTATTAAACTATAAATGTAAATTTGATACTTTCAGTTGAACACGTGCATTAAATGCAAACACCAGTCTTCTTTTCATTTGTGAAAATGATTACTCCTCCTAGTGGGTAGCACTGGGGTGTTCTCACACAGAAACCAGGTCTTCCGGAACAAAAACACAATTAGATTTATTTTTAAAAAACTCTGATAAAGCAATATGTCAATGACAAAATAAATTGCTCCAATAAATAGCAAATCTCAGTCTTAATAGTCACCATAATCTAAAACAAGGTGAAGATCCACAACCATTTAATTTGGACTAACATCTTCCCAGGAACAAATCAAAACAATACATAGCCACAAAACAGATGACAAGCATCAAAACACAGTCATTGTTTGCTAGTTTAATTGAGAACTAATTACCCATCTAGCAGTGACTTTTTGCATTTTGCTCTGACAAGTTTGAGACAAAACTATCTTCCTGTTTTCAACACTGCACAAGAAGATACGCAAAACTGGAAAGACCATGAGAACAACTGTTTGCCACATAGCAGTCATCAGCCAAATTTTCACTTACCTACTGAAGTCTTGAGAGCACAAGCTTTTCAAAGGCTGATTAAGAGCTAATTGGAAAGGCTGCCTTCAGAGCCATGGGATTCGCTTTGAGGACTAATAAGTGAGCAAAAAACCCTAGGCAGAACTAGGAAAAAAAAAAGGTGCCGCTGATGCTGACTCCAAGGAGGCAGTGGGATGAAGGGCCCAAGATGGACAGCTCAGTTTGCCGTGCCCAGATTCCCATGCAGATTAGCCAGACACTCTAGCAGATCACATGGCTGCAACAGCCTAAAAAAAGGCCACCCACCCCTCAACAGTCAAATACCCTTCAAGCTATTCACATTTTCTTTGGAGCAGCTACATGCCATATGAGAGGTCTCTCCTTTGGAACACTCCCCTCTCTTGTTCCCTCCCAGTCTCCATTTTAATAGCATGTTTTGCTTGCTTTGCCTTTATGCTTTTCTCACTCTTTTATTTTTAGATTGTCAATATAATACAGTGGCTTTCAGAGGTTGCATGACACCATCAAATGTAACTGGATCCCAGGCCTTTGAGTGCCAGGAATTACAGGCCTCCATCAGCACACTGCTAAGGGCATCAGCTTTAAGATGCTGGATGAAACAAAAGCAGCTGAAACCTCCGTTTGAAATGAAGGCCTAGAGAACAGAGCGGTAGTTTGGTCAGAAGCTGTAGAGCTTTCTAGCTGAGAATACAAAATACCACTCCATACACTTCAGATCCCAGGATTCCACAGGATGGACCCATGACAGTTAAAGTGGAATCATAGTGCTATAACTGTACAGTGTGGAAGAGCCATGGAATAGTTGTGGCAGTGTGGTTTACTGGTGCAAGGGAGAAGAAGAGTTCCAATAAAGCAGTCTTTATTGCCTTATTGCTTTATTAAAGCACCAGACACCCTCCAGATGCATTGGACTAAACTTCACATCATCCTCAGTCCTGCAGAGGGCATTAGATGGGATAAGGCTGCTACAATACAGCAATCTATGTCTGTGTGATCATGTAGTAAATTCTGAAGTGTGGACATACATCATGACATAGATCTGTCCTTCTACCCCAGCCCACTAGGGGGAGTCTACAAACGTAGGCTGCCCTCTTAATCTACACCAACAAAACTTGAACATTATATCTCTGTCTTGCTTAGTACTATTTTACAGAGCAAAAACACTGTTTTTGTTTAGTCTGATTTTTAAATGTGTTCCAAAACTTTGGGGAGGGGGTCTGTTAAAAAAGAGAACAAAGTATTTCAGTGTAAGATTTTAAAATGGGGGTTTAAAAATATATATTTTATAACAAAGAAACACAGGACATGCTTTAGCACATTGTCACTTACTCAAGTATCTCATATCCACTAAAACTGAGGGAGAATAAAGAGATGAGCATGCAACACACACATAGAGAACTACAAACTCCAAAGTGTTGAGAGTCAGTTGCAAAGTTTGCACATTGCTTACAGCGTAACAGCAATAACTTGGTAGGGCTAAACATCACCTACCTACATACAGAGCACTATAGAGAGTTTGTTTTCAGCTGGCTGTGGAGATTGATGTACAGTGGTAAGGACAAATTGTCTTCAAACTGTTTTCCAGTACAAACTGAAGAGCAATCTTTCCATGAAAGGATACATTCATAGAAGCACTTTCTCACATAAACTTCTGAACTGCATCCAGAGACAATTTAGTCATGCTTTAGTCAACTTTCCAAGATGCAGGGCCCTCCAGATAGGCTGGATTATACCTCCCACCACCCCAACTATTGCTGGCTGCGGGAAATGGGCAGTTTAATCCAGCCATCAGGAGGGCTTCAAGCTGGGGAAGACTGCTTTAGCCACAATGAAATCAATGCAGTTTAGTCTGGATGGCTTCTTCTGTTCCACTAAAGTCCATGGGAGGAACAGGTGACTACTTTGTTCTGAATTCTACCTATCATTTTCTATTCTTATGGTAGTCATTTGTGCTTTCGGAAAACAGCTGTTCTGAATGGTTCACAAGGAGCAAAAACCTCTGAGTTTTGCTTATCTACCACATAACTTTTATCTCTAAACAGAGAGGTGGGATGACCTACTTATCTAACTTGTAGTGAATGATTCACATTACTGCAGCAAGGGGAATCATAGAATCACAGAATCATAGAGTTGGAAGAGACTATGGGGGCCATCCAGTCCAACCACCTGCTATGCAGGAACACCTAGCAAAGTATTCCCAAAGCCATCCAGTCTCTGCTTAAAAACCTCCAAAGAAGGGGACTCCACCACACTCCAAGGCAGCATATTCCACTGCTGGACAGCTCTGACCATCAGTAAGTTCTTCCTGAGGTTCAGATGGAACTTCCTTTCCTGCAGCTTGAATCCATTGTAGACAGACATGAACTGTTCTTCTTTCTTCAGGACTAAAACAAGAGCTTGGAAAAGTTACTGTTCTGAAACTACAATTCCCAGATCCCACCCCCAATATGGCCAGTAGTCAAATAGGCTGATTGAGGCATTCTGGAAGGCATGGTCGCTAATTTTAACGTTCCCCAGTTGTAGTCATTAACATTTTGAAGCTCTGAATGGACACACACCTCCTTCTTGGAATGATCTGGCTGAACTCTTTTTCACTTGATAATCTCATTGTGTGTCATTGTTTGTTGTTATTGCTGTGTGCTTTCAAGTAGTTTCTGACTCATGACAACCCTAAGGCAAACCTATCATGGGGTTTTCTGAGCTGAGAGTGTGTGACACACCCAGTGGGTTTCCATGGCAAAGCAGGGATTCAAACCCTGGTCTCCAGGGTTGTAGTCCGATGCTGAAACCACTACACCATGCTGGCTCTCTGTGGGTCGTTACAGCCTAACAAATGTGCTTAGGATTACATTCTGGGGGAGGGGGGGTGGTATGGTTGCTTAAGCGAGTGAGTCAGCTTCCTTGGATGTTGTCTCTCCTCATCCTGAGCCAGAGATCAATGGACCAAGCTCCTTAATTCAGAACCCCTTCTTCCCCCTTGATTGCATGAAAAGAGGCTGATTTTCATGTGTAAAGACTTCCTCTTGCAGATCAAGAAAGTACTGAGGCAAATGGATTCAGACACTCAGATCTGTTTCTTAAAAGGAACCATTCACAGCATCTCTGCTCATTAAGTTCAGAGTATATCAGTTTATGTGAGAGATGGACACCCACAAAGCCTATAAACACTGGGCATGTAAATATTTATAATAATAGTGAATCTTGCACACTAGTGTAAACACTAGCTCCTCTTCTATATAGGAAAATGCCGGTGTGTTTTATTAGGGCCTCTGTCTTGATGTGCTGTGTTATCTTTGCCAATAAACAGTGTCTTGCAGCAACTAATCTCTGTGAAAGATTGTTTTCCCACACTGTCATCCCTCCTGCTTTTGTAAACAGATATAAAGTTCTCCCAGAGTGACCTTCCTTCTCTGTGGGCAATGAGGAAAACAAGAAACAGGAAATTAGACATGTTGAGGTGGATGGCTATCAGCATAACCGTGGCAAGAGTGATTGCTGAGCCCATCTCAGTGCGAAAAAAAGAAATAGGAAATGATGATCCAGATAACCTTTGACTAGGTTGACAGTGCTGGTAGAGGTGAATGGCATCAGGTAGTCTGCCAGGCTGAAAAGGTATCCACTATTTCAAAAGTTCTCCTCTGAAATATTTTATCCCTGCTCTTTTTAATAGCTAGATATAGTTGCACACCACAGCACTATGTACCACCTGAGAAAGTGGTTAAGATATTATTTATTCACTTAATGTCTTGAAAATATGTTTATGCTGCCTTTCCTGAGCTCAGGAGAACAATCACATGTAGACAAAAGGCAATAAAAAATACAATAACAAGTGAATGGAACATCCAGAAATTTCAACAGCCAGAAAGACTCAACATGGCAACTGGGAGAGGACTTGGGAAGCAGTGACTGAAACACACTGGCACTGTTGCTGAGCTTATTTTGTGGGCAGGGTTCAAAACCTTGGGTAGCTCCTATAAAGTTGAAGCTAAAATCTAGAATGGATTCAACCACCCCACTGACATGAAAGCCACCTGCTGCCCCCTGATATGGGGAGTCCCTGAAGTCTTTTGCTGGACAGCCAAACAAGTAGGGCTACTTAGGGATGCAAATTGTTGTTGTTGTTGTTGTCATTTGTGATTCCATTACATAAAATATGTTTAAGTGGTCCTAATGGATACCAGGACAAAATAATAAGGGCACAAAAAGCCTACACCATCCCTAACCTGGTACACTCCCAATATATTGGACTACAATATGTTAGTCCAAAATAAGTACAGCATATTACAACCCAACCATCATGGAAATGAAGGGGGTTGTGGTTTGCTACTTCAGGAAAGCTCCAATTTGGGGGGTGAGGTTTACAACACAGAATCTTAGAGTTGGAAGAGACCACCAGGGCCACCTCGTCCATCTCCCTGCCATACAAGACTATACAACTAAGGCATCCCTGAAAGATGTCTATCCAACCTCTCTTTAAAGACTTTCAAAGATGGAGAGCCCATGATTTCAGATGTACAATACAGTAGAAGCCCATGAGATTGTCTAGGAGTCAATTTAAGATGAAATAAGAAACAGAAGGATTACTTGTTGGTTTCTACTGTTCCCCCTTGCTGTCAAGCCAGTGATCACAGAATAGTCTCTCTCTGACTGGCAAAACTTCTGCCCAGAAAGTAGCTGCTACCTGTGCTTAATCAGTAGTGAGAGAAAGGTGTTCTCTGCCTATAGTCATAGGCATCTCCTTCCCTCCCTCTCACGCAGTCACGTAGGGACACGGGGGGCAGGAGGTACGATTCACCTCAGGCGGCAATATTTCTGGGGCGTCCCAGCCCATAGCCACGCCCCCATGTGCCCTGGCCACACCTCCACATACTGTAGCCACACCCCCTCACAGTGGCCACACCCCTTGTGCCATAGCCCCGCCCTCTCCCACCCCACCTCCACACACTCCAAGCCCTGCCACTGCTCTCACAGTTAGGGATACTTATGGTTTGGGGAAACCATCTGAAATGTGGCCTTCCATTTAACCAACTTGGCTTTTATTTCCAGTTTAATGATTGCAAGGAGATTTGCTGACTGAGGACGCATAAGAATATGGCAAAGTGGATCACATTTCGACTCTTGCTTGCTTAATTGTGAGCTTTTCACCTCAGCTTTAAAGGGATTATGTGAATTTTCCAAGTTCAAACAGTTTTGGCTCACTAACAGAGGCTTGTTTGAAAAAAGGGGGAAGACACAGAGCTATTTGTCTGCCTATTATACCCACTCCCCTGCTTCAATTTAAGCTGTAACAGCAGTGGTCCTTTAATTTCCAACAGATATCAAGTAGAAGTTGAGAAAGCGTCCACACCATGCAGGTGTCTGGTGGCTAAATGACCACAGCATCCTTAATAGGTTGGAATGCTGATGCTAGGGGGGCATTCAAAGTGTTTCTGTGTGTTTACCATTTTCTGGCAGGTCTCCTTTCTCAGTAAGGACGTGAAAGCCTGGCAGGTGAAAGCTTTGACAGTGGAATATCACCTCTCATCCAGTGGGCTGGCTCAATAGGCATAACAGGCAAATTGCTTCACCATGTAATTGATCTGATTACTCTGCTGTTTGCCATGTGGGACCTTTGCTTCTTCACTGACTTCTCCATGACCCTGAGCTGCCCAAATCTGCTCCTTTAAATCATTGCCCTCTCTTTCTCCAGGAATGTATCTACACTGCATAGTTATGGCATTTTGATGTCACTTTAACTGTCCTGGTTCCCATCTCTAGAGAATTCCAGGATTTTTAATCTGGTTAAGTACTTAGAATTCTCTAATGCACTCTACCGAACTGTAGCATGAGACTTTGAAGTACCTCATTATTACCCTGACTTCTGGGGGTCCCCTGGGGGACACCTTGATTCGCTCCAAAAATGCAAAGATTGGGGGAATAGCGGAGCACTAGTTTTATTAGAACAAGGGGCAGGGTAACCCAACGAGATCTTCAACCCAGTTTTTACGGGGTCAGACCAAGCAAAAGCCAGCCAATCATATCAATAACGAAATTAATATGTTCCCAAACACAAACGCACACAAGGACTATTGAGAAGAGAAAGAAGTGAAAGCTTATAGGGGATAAAGTGGAGAGGGTGCAAGGGCGGTAATACTGCACCTGTTCAGAAGTCTTCGGTCTGGGAAGCGGCAAGAAAGAAGGAGCTCAGCGAAGAGCGGCGCCTGAGGGGAGCACTCAACTAACAGAGTACCAGTCTGCTAGTGTGGAGGGGGAGTTCTCCAAAGAGGGTCTCGAAAAGGTGGACTACTTATGGGGCAGAACGTACCGCGGGGCCAGACCCTTTCCTGGGAAGAACAATGGTCGAAACAGAAGGAGAATACCGCACAATAGCAACCTGATGGCTTGCATGATTGTTTCATGTAAATGGATCTCGTCCTTGTAGGATTTGCCAATGCAAGCGTTGCTCAACAAGGGAAAACCCAGTAATTCCCTCAAGTTGGCTTTGTGGCTGAGGACCCTTTGTTTGTGTGGACGTGCCTGCCTGCGGTTTCCTTGGGAAACATGACTGGGAATTTTCCTGGCCTTGACCTACGTCCAGTCGCTTGACCTATTTGTCTACACACTCACCCGGGCAACCTCTCTGGCACAGCTGATATCTTTGATATTAATTTTATATCCCCCAGGAGGGGGTCTGCCAATGAGGATAACATCATGAAATTGCAAATCCCAGGATTCCATGGGATGTCATGACAGTTAAAGTGGTGTAATCTTTGTTATTACACACACACACACACACACACACACACACGGTATCAAAGTGTTATAATCGTCTGGTGTGGCTATGCCCTTTCTCTCGCTCTCCCTCACTTTTTCTCTGTCTGAGACTTACAGCACAGAGATCTTTTTCTCTTTCTTTTCAAATCACACCTCAAATCAAAGATGGGAAAGTATGTGATCCACCCAAGGTGGCTTCTGATGCATCATCAAAAAGAGAGGATAAAAGAGGACGCTGATTAGCATACAATACATCTGCTGATGTATATGTATAGATGCAAATACAGAAGCAATTAACTATAATTTCAATAGAAATAACACATATCTTACCATGGTGGTGAAGACCATGACCAGGTGACCTGTATGCCTGCCTGCTCAGTCAGCTGTTTCGGTGCTCATTGTTGATGGCAAACTGTAAGCCCCCTGTTTACTCTCCTTTCTTCTTGTTCTGAGTCTTAAAACTTGGAAGGGACAGGCTTTCAAACAGAGGATGCCTTTAAATGGAGGGTCATTCGCTTCAGACTAGGACATACAGCCATCCTAAATTCACTCTTGTTGTGATTTCCCTGTTCCTCTCCCAGCAAAAACGAAACAAAACAAAACCAACAACTTTGAGAGGGCAAGGAGTGCTTAATGCTTTACTTGCCAATTTTTGGCTAAAAAATGTTGTTTAGAATTTCAAAGGGGTGGTAGGTGAGAACCTTGCCAAAGCTGGTCTAGAGAAGAGGGACTGTAGGTAATCTTGTTTGCCTTCTACGTGTCCATTCACTTTGCTCCCTTCCCTCAGCTTGAAAATGTAACTTGGTTGGATCAGGACGCCTAAAATCCCCAAAACAGTATGATCGGTGGCAATGCTAGCTAAGGGATTCTGGGACTTGTATTACAACAAAGTAACTTTTCCAAGCTCTGTCCAAGCCACCCTAGGTGAATCATATATTTTCCCATGTATGATTTGGGGTGTGGCTTGACGAGGGAGAGGGAGAGGGGTGTATCTAAGCTATACTACAATACAGGAGAAGCCATTAGATTTGAACTAAGGCCATTAGAGGTAAACTATTTGTTTGTACAGTTTGTTCAGCCTTCAAAGCAAGCGGGAGTAGGTGTTTCTGCATACGGCTGCGGTCACCCCTTGTTAACCCTTCCTCCCTCTCAAAATAAATCATATGATCCTTGGGGCACAGCAGGGACCTGTGTTTGGCATACGTTGCTATTTAAAGTGCCATGTGTATACAAGATGCTGAAATGAATAGTCTATTATAATATGTTCTTTTGCTCATCAAGCACTACAGCTGAATCATGGCAACGCTCAGTTAAAATTCAATAGTTTTGACACAACAGAAGAGAGACAGCTGCCTCTGAATAAAGTATGGACCAAACTGTGTAAAATTTTACTGGTCAAATAATAAACCTTTAGTTATTTCATTGTCTTTTTTGCCCACTTTAAATTTATGCCAATCATATGTGGTCATTATTTTTGTTTTCCTAATATTCAGCTGTAACTTTGCTTTTGCATTTTTCTTCCTTAACTTTCACCAGACTCATTCCAAAACTGTCCTGTTTTCTGCAACTAATATTTACACAGCTTAGGTTAAACAAAACCTGTTTTATGATTCTTCATGCTCCAGTTTATTGAAAACTAGAATTATGGCCTAATTAAGATTAAGCCATAAATTTCCTATGAACAACTTGGAGATGTCACTTTATTGAATAGTAGCGAGCCTTTTGAAGAACAAACATCACTTTCTGCATAGGCTGCCATGTTTTATTTTGTTTTTCTCTCCTTGGGAAATACATCATAGTAAACACTGTGATAATCAGGCAGGACATTTGTCACAATCACTCCTGTCAGTTGCTGACAGGGTTTTGCTCAAATGCCATAGGTACATTTTGTACTTCCTTATAAGTAATTACACAAGTGAAAAAAAAAATTACCAGCAACTGTTAAAACAATTCCAACTGGTTTGGTGACCAGGAAAAACACTGCTTTTGCAAAGAGCTGTTTATGACAAACAGTAGCAGCAACTGAACGGCCCTGTGTGACAGCATTCCCATCAATTGACAATCATCTCTTTAGTGATCTCCCCCTCTTCTCCTTTTATCAGATCACTTTCCAAGTTATCCACCCTGTTAATATGGTGTGACTTGTCTCCATTCCACCACACTCCTGCAGAAAGCTAGTACAAGCAGGTTTGCCTGCTTGGGGGAGAGACAGGCATCTGGTGGAATATTGCTCAGCACAAAATAAAAGTTAGGCAGCAGTCCTATAACTACTCACTTGCAGGGAAGCTCCAGTGAATTCAGTGAGACTTCTGAGTCAACAAACATAGGACTGCACTATGAAGTATTTTTGAGTGGTGAAGGAGATAAATACAGGGGACAAATAAATCTGTGAAAGAATGCAGCATAATGCAAGACCTTAGACTATTTTGTTGTTGTGTGCCTTCAAGTTGTTTTCAATTTATGGTGACCCTAAGGCAAACATATCAAAGGATTTTCTTGGCAAGATTTGTTCAGAAGAAGTTTGCTTTTGCTTCCTTCTGAGGCTGAGAGAATGTGACTTGCCCACAGTTACCTCGTGGGTTTCTATGACTGAGCAGGGACTCAAACGAGAGTTGTAGTCCAACATTCAAATCACTGGACCATTTTAGACTAAAGAGCTGGTTAATAAATTTCATGTGCATGTGAGTGTGTGCCTTATTACTAATTTTAACATCAGGTGTTTTAATGGGGGATATAGGAATCTTTATTTTTATATATTTTTTACCATTTTTTAAAAGAATGCTTTAAATGGAAAAAATTAACTAGCTTATCTATCCTCTTCCAGATGTTGCTGCTGCTGTTCTACTTACCTAGCATTAGGCAGAGGGGCCACTACCATTCAGTTATGGCACGAATAACATGATATATCGGCATATGTATGAAACAACTGTAATCCTTATAGCCAAGAAAGGAAACGATCTGCTGATGAAGTCTTATGGCTACATAATATTAGCAGTTGTATGCATAAAGATAAGATCCTTATCCAGTGTGCAGCAACATTTTAAGATAGGCTTTGCTCCCAGCAGCTTTTTCCCCACAGTTGCTTCTAGTTTCTGTATAACAATGCTGTTTAGGATTCTAAATGTGTGGGTGGATGTGAAATGCCTTTCTTTTCAGTTTGGTCTCAGTGTATCGTTCTTTCTCTTTTTGTCTTTCAAAGAGCACATCTTGAAAAACTTAAGGAAATTATGGAGGTTGTTAAAGGAAGAAGGGTAGGATACAATGAGCTCAACTGCAGCAGGGTAACAGGAGCAGGAGTAACAGGAGAAACAGGAGCAGAGTAACTGCAGAGTAACTGCAACAGAGTAACAGGAGGTCATTAGAGGAAGAAGGAGAAGGTATAATGAGCTGAACAGCAGAAGAGTAAAACATAGAAGAGGATCAGACACTGAAAACTGATCTACGTAACTGTTATTCATGGTTGAACAGAGGACTCTTTTTGTTCATTCTTTAAAATAATACCATATATTTGAGACTCTGGTTTTTATTGTGGTGCATTGTTGAGATGGGACTGCTCTCAGCTAATATCTCTAGATAATTTTTTGTCGTTTTTGTTTCCTGCTTTTCTCCTCCGTATGTGCATTTCTTGCTAACCTCACTCATTCATTTTCATTTTGTGAGTGGGTGAGAAAAGGGGTTTTGAAAATTCATGGAGCTGGAAAAAAATCATGGGTGGGACTTTTTGGGCTTCATTATAGCAAGGTTTTTAGTGCAGTAACACTAATGTAAGTTTAAATTCCAACTTAGAATTAACATAGCCTTTCAAACTAAATGTAATTCATATAACTTAAATGAGATAGAAATAAATAGATGGGTTGGGATGTAGTGTGGGAAGAGGTTGGCAGGAGGTATTTGGTATGTGTGTTTGTGCATGCATGAGGCAGAAGTTACAGTAGAACTGAAAGCCAGTGTCAGGGCTCCTGACTGTTTGGTGAGAATGACTCAGAAATGTAGTTCCCTATCTGAGCCAGTATATGACTATGGCCATTTCTGCACTATTCTGTTATAGTACTATGATTCCATTTTCAACGTCCTACGGAATCCTGGGGTTTGCAGTTTCGGGAGCGGCCGGCCAGCCCCTCCCGAAACTGCAAACCCCAGGATTCCAAAGGATGTTGAAAGTAGAATCACAGCACTATAACAGGATAGTGCGGAAATGGCCTATAACAGCTCCTCTGGACCCAAGCAATCTACAGGAACGCTACTTTCCTCAAGTCACATCATGGAAGCCAATCTGGTTTCCCTTGGAGGAGCTGAGGTTTGAATATCAACATTTTCAGATCAATTAGCATAGGTAGTTTTAGGTTCCTTTTCTGGATTCCAGGTTCTCAGTTTAATATGTGAGACCCTCTTCCCGTTCGTCCAGTGGAAGTACTTTTCAGTTCTAGAATATGTATGCAGTTGTGAGCATAATCTTCTTACACAAAGATGGTTGTGTAGGTAGCCATGTAAACAGCAGCAAATAAAGCCGCCAATGCTGATTCATCCTTTCAGAACAAACACCTGGAAATTTTATATGCAAATTATGAATTGTCAGCCATAATTTCTTTGTATCTATGGTCTAAATCCAACTGTTTGTCTCAACTAGAGTAGGCACACTGAATCAATGAAGCTTACATACATGTTGATTTACCAAAATCCCAATGATTTAATGGACCTATTCTAATTGGGACTAATATGGGCCCAGAGTGGGAGTCATGCGACCCACCAGATGTCGTTGGACTGTAACTCTCAGCATTCCTCACCACTGCCTATGTAGTCTAGGGCTGTTGGGAGTTGCAGTTCAGTTGTATTTCAACAGTATCTGGAAGACTGCATAATGACTATCCCTGGCTTAGGTTTATCAGTGAAACAGAGTTTATACTCATAGCTGTGTAGTAGATTAGCTGAAACCATTATGTAGTTTGTTCATTAGCTCCTGATCACAGAATAAAGTCATAAGTGGGAAAAAGACCAAGCAACTTCTGGAGACAAACAGCTTCTGGAACTGTGAATGTTTCCTCCCCCGGCACCACATAACTCTTAGGCTTTTAAGTTTCCTTCACACATTATTTATAGAATTGCAAAGATGTGCTCCTCAAAGAGTGATAGCAACATAAAGCACGTATTAATTATAGTGTATTTATTACATCTGAAACTCCAGGGTATTATGGGGATTGTATATAATGCTTGCACTATTTTTAAAAAGTCTATTTTTAACAGTGTATTAAATGCTAGACTTAATGGTTTTCTGTAACTGCCTTAGACTTCAACCCTGCTCACAGTTATGGCACGCAAAGACACTTCAGATATTACAAGCATGTGCTGATAAAAGACTTTTTAATAATGTCTACCATGTGAATCAGAGACTTGGGCATCTGCCCTGCAATATAATGAAGAACTCCAGATGCCCATAACATTGGAACATAGCAATCTGCCTAAGCCTGAGTAAGACTATTGGTCGGTCTATTTCAATATTGGCCTACAGTGACTATCACTGACTTTCTGAGGTTCCAGGCAGGGTCTTTCTCAGCCCTCCTTCAAGTAGGATTGCCATATTCCACTCCCTTGAATGCACCTCTTTCTTGCTTCTTACACACCATCACTTGCCCTACTTACTCTCCTTGCCTCACGCTGCAACCTCATAAGGCATCCCTCTCTTGCTTCTTTAGCTTTGCTGGTCACAGCAATCCCTCTTCCTTTGCCTCACACTCCTTCCTTCCTTCCTTCCTTCCTTCCTTCCTTCCTTCCTTCCTTCCTTCCTTCCTTCCTCACCCCCTTGCAATGCCCCTCTCCATCTCACCCACCACTATTTGTATCATTCCTCTCCCTTGCTGCACCTCACACCCTCACAATGCATCCCATCCTTGCTTCTTGCCCTTTGCCACTCACACTGCTCGCTCTCTCTTCCCTCCCTCACCTCAGTTTACATTCTTACCATGCCCCCTCTTGCTTCTTCCATGTTGCCCTTCCCTCCTCCTGCCTCTCACGCCTCGCTTTGCATCCTCACACTGTTTCCCTCCCTTCTTTTTTGTACTCTTCCACTCACACTACTCACTTGCCTTCCTACTGCTCTCTCCTTCCCTCACCTCATGCCCTCACAATCTACCCCTCCCTTGTTTCTTACACATTGCCACTTGCGCTGCTCACAACGCTCACTCCTTTCCTCCCTTGTACCAGAAAGGCAGGGGTAGATTTGTTTCTCACAGAACTGTTTCAAAGAAGAGTCCTTTGCATTTTTCTGCATATCTTGGCTCCTACAAGGGCTAGGAATCAGGTCCAGATGACGATCCAAAATGGGAACTGGGTGATATGCCTAGAATCCAAGGGAAAAAATGACCAAACTAGAGGTACAGCAACCCTAGCCTGAAGATACTGAAGACTGCACTTGAGACTTTCTGAATGCAAAACATACGCCATACCCCTGAGCTAGAGGAGCTATCTTGCTATAGAGAAAATGTTCAAGATGCTGTAAGGGACACAGCAGGAAAAGTGACAGGCATTCACTTTTCATGTTGTCAGCATATGTTTCTAACATGGGACGTTATCCTGATGTGTATTATTATTCTCTATTATTATAATCATAAAGAAGAGGCAGCCAAGGGGCTAGGACTTAACTCTTTGAGGGTTCTATCCTTAATACAGGTAAAACTTTTTCTTTGGGACTCCATTTGGTGGGTTTTACCTTAGAACACCTAAAAGATTTTTCCACCTGCAGCAGTACAGAGGCTTCCTGAGAAGTTCAATGTTCTCTGCCTTAGAAAGGGGCAGGTAGCCTCTCCCAGGACTGAAGCAGCCTGGGTCTCAAGGGAAGTTACTTTTCCTGTTGCTAGTGGAGTTGAAATTTTATTGTCCGGATTTTACATTCCTTTGTCTCCCAGTGCTTACATGGCCAAAGAGGGAGTAACCCCTGCCTGCTTTGATATCCTTCCAGACAATCTTAATTGACAAAAACAACATCTTGACAAAACGTAGTCTTTTTTGTTTTCTCTTCTCCTATATGATTTTTAACACCTTTGCCTGAAACAAAGGAGCCAGTGGAGCTTTGAAAGCTTGCATGATGTATTTTGTGCATTTTTGGTTGACCAAATAAAGATAATGCTGTTTTGTGAATTTTAGATGTTGCTGTATTGTTCTCTCAGTTTCACTGTTACCAGATGCTGTTAACTGCACTTTGGGGCGATGAGTGTTTTCAGATTCTGTCCAAGAATTTAGGAATCAGTGAGATATCATTGGGTAATGTGGCAAGTTCCAAGTAATGTCACTTTTTGTAATTGTGCTATTGTAATCCCATCTATAGCAATTTTGTTCAGAAGTTTTTGTCAGTCTGTTTGGAATTGCTCCTAGACACCTCTCCGCATTTATTTTCTTTTTCCCAGAAGCAGTGAATCTCAGTTTGTAGATTTCAATATTTCATCATCTTTCCCTGGGGGAAGCAGAACTGAAGGCAAAGAGAGGGGAAAGGCCATCATCACCACTGAAAACAATGGGTACACTTATGTGGTAATTAAATTAGCAAAGTTTCCAACAAATGGTGGGCATCTCTTGTATGTAATATTGTGGCAATACAGATTTGACTGTAGCTGAATGGTAAGATGTCACTCATTTCTGTATCCCTGCCTTCATTTATTGACTCTTTGCTTCTTTTCCTATTGAGCACGTCAGTCTTCTTCATGCCTCATTTGTTAGATGAACATGATCAAGTTGAATATAATTACTGTCAGTGTCATCAAGGCTAATGGATCCCTCAAACAAAAATGTTTCCCAAATGTAATTCTTAGCAGAACAAAGGAATATTGTAGAGCCTCCTTTCTGAGCAAATGTTTACCTAAACATGCTGTGTGCTTTCCAAGTTGTTTCCAACTTGTGTCAACTCTAATGCGACCCTATAACGGGGTTTTCTTGGCAACATTTCATTGTCTTTGTCCCTGATTGTGTATGTTGATGTTCCGCCATTTGATGTAAAGGGTGTTATAAATATTATTACTGCTACTACTACTACTATTATTATTTGTTCAGAAGGAGCTTGCCTCTGCCTCCCTCTGAGGCTGAAAGAGAGTGACTTGCCCAAGGTTTCCCTGGGGGAAGGGGGGTTCCGTGGCCAAGCAGGGATTTGAACTCTGGTCTGCAAAGACGTAGTCCAGTGCTCAAACCACTATGCTACACTGACTGTCTTAGCATGTCCATTCTCTTAGTTTTCTTATGGCATTTCTCCCATCTCTGGCAAAAGCCGATTTAAACTTCTCAAGGCAAGCCACTGAACTGACAAATTTAAAGATGTGATAAATGGTTCTTCACAACTTGTCATCCCAATAATGAATGACTCAATAGATGTGTGTTTGTTTTTTGCCTGTTACCTTTCTGGTAATTTTTGTTATTGTGTGCTTTCAAGTAATTTCCAACTTATGGTGACCCAACCACGGAGTTTGCTGTGGGCTGAGTGTGTGTGACACACCCAAGGTCACCCAGTGGCTTTCCATGATTGAGTGGGGAATCAAACCCTAGTCTCCAGAGTCATAGACCAATAGTTATGCCTCTTCCGCATGAGACTGTTATAGCTCTATGATTCCACTTTCAACATCCTATGGAATTCTGGGGTTTGCAGTTTGGGGGGGCAGCCATCCCCTCCCTAATCTGCAAACCCCAGGATCCCATAGGATGTTGAAAGTGGAATCATAGCGCTATAACAGTCCCGTGCAGAAATGGCATTAGTCTACTATACTATGCTGGATCTCTGATACATACCAGTATATTTATTACAACCGTGAGTACGGTGTATAACTGTCAAACTCCATTTCTTCATATGCTTTACTGACCTGCAGACTATTTATTTGAGAATTTAATCTACCCTGTGGGATCTCAGAATCACTCACATATTGTGGGCTGTTTCTGTAGTATGAGAATGTGAAAATCTTAATCCAGAGCCTAGTTTTACTGAGGCCATGATGGCAACCAATGAGCAATGTGACTCCAAAAACATCACTTCTCTTCCAAATCCAGGGCTCGAGACATTACACTTCAGAACAAAGTAAGATGTTTTTGTTAATTTGTTGTTAGTAATTCAAATTGTTTTTCTTCAAGTTAGCTTTTTAAAAATTAAGTAAGGTATTTCCTAGCACTCATATGCTTGTTACTAAGAAAGGCCTTGTTTTGTTTTATATCTACAATGCTTCCTGATGAAGCTTGTATTGTGCCACAGCCCTGCCTCACTAACAGAACTGCATGAAGGTTCAATAAAATAAAATAAAATCATAGAATCGTAGAGTTGGAACAGACTACAATGGCCATCGAGTCCAACCCCCTGCCATGCAGGAACAAACGCTCAAAGCATCCCTGTTACCCTGTGAATTGGGGGTCCCGGGACGGGCGCCCAAACAACAAACCAAACCAAGCAAAGATGGAGAAATTAGCTGGAGCACTCTCTTGCTAATGAGAGGCAGGGTAGCGCAGCAGGATCTTTTACCCTATGTCTACAGCGTCAGGTCAGTGAGGAGGCAAATGGTTCAAACAACAATTAAGATTTATTAAACAGTTATTAAAGAAAAGCACAAACACACTCCTAACTAGAAAAAGAAAAGAGAATTTCAAGGGAAATGGGTGATACGCCACCTGTCCTGCAGTCCTGGAGAAGCCAATTGTAGAAGAGGAAACCCGGCGTGGCGGCTGAGGGAATCTGCTGAACCGAGCGGCAGCAAGGCAGAAGGAAGCCCAAGCGATCCGGTGAGAGTTCCGAAGAGCTCTCAGAGCGGGGGATCTTTATAGGGGAAAGAACGACCGCAGGCTAGTCTGGTCTCAGGTGAAAACAATAAGTTTTGGGTTGGAGACAAAGCCTCCGAAAGGTCAGAATTTGGATGATTGAGTTAAAGTCCGAATTGACAATGATATGGCCGATATGTAGATGCGGCTAGCTCGACAGTTAAGTACCTAGCTCGCCAGGGTGTCCTCTCAGGGCAGAGGATCTCTTTGTGGTAACGTGCATCTGTAATGAAGGTGTTTGTTTCGGGAGGTTCCCTAAAGCAGATCTGGCCATATCTGGCTTGGTTTGGTGTGAGCAGCAAGTAGTAGCCATGCCTAGCTTCACGCTTGTTCGGTGGGCCTCACAAACACTTGGCTGGTGGCAGAGTAGGGCTGAATTGCGATATCAAAATGATATCTTTGGTTTACCAAAGGCCAGGCCAGGACACGGTGGTAACAATCCCCAGCAAATGGCCTTCCAGCCTCTGTTTAAAAACCTCCAAAGAAGGTGACTCCACCACACTCCGAGGCAGCATATTCCACTGTGAAATGGCTTTTACGAGCAGGAAGTTCTTCCTGATGTTTAGGTGAAATCTCTTTTCCTGTAGTTTTAATCCATTGCTCAATGTCCTAGTCCCTGAAGCAGCAGAAAACAAGCTTGTTCCATCTTCAGCATGACATCCCTTCAAATATTTAAACATGGCTTTCAAGTCTCCTCTTAACCTTTTTGTCTGACCAAACATACCTAGTTCCTGAAGCCTCTCCTCATAAGGCATGGCTTCCAGACCTTTACCATTTTGGTCACCCAGTTTTGGATGAAGTCTCTCAGGTCAGACTGCCAGTTTTTTCACACAGTAATATGGGACTGGCCTGTCTGTTGCCAGGTCAACTGAAGACTGGCCAGTACACATGATGCAGGTCTATATTAAGTCTACCTCAAATCTCATGGGAGCAAAGCTTCTTGTACAAGTGCAAGATTTTTGCATGATCTCTAATCTCATGGACGCCTGGATCTCTCTATAGGCTTGCTTCACATGCTACTTGCTTCAGTTGCCTGGGCCTGTAAAACTGAGAGGAGAAAGAGTGGGCACCAGCCACTCTCATGACGGACAATCTCTCAAGGCATTTGGTATGTAATTTGAGGGCATTTTGCTATATACCAAATGCTCAGGAGTCAGTTTGTTCTGAGCACAGCTGGTACCTGCTCTTCCTACTCTCACTAAATTAAAAAAAAGGGGGGATTTGGGCCTGTTCTGCTACAAAGACAAGAACATATGCAATGTAAGCCAGGCCCCAGGATCCCTTCCAGACCACCAGTGCCCAGTAATTTGTACTAGCTGCAACCTCGCCCCGCTCAACTCTGCTCCTAGTACTACCAATCCAAAGGTGTTCTGTGGCTGTTCTGTCTTTTCATCCATAACGGAATTCTTAAGAATCATACAGCTGGAAGAGATCATATGGGCCATTGCATCCAATCCCCTACCATGCAAGAACAGATAATCAAAGCATTGCCAATAGATGGCCATCCAGCTTCTGTTTAAAAACCTCCAAAGGAGGCTCTACCGTACTCTGAGGCAGCAGATTCCACTGTTGAACTGCTCTTATCATCAGGAAGTCCTTCCTAATGTTTAGATGGAATCTCTTTCTCCAAGGTTTGAAGCCATTGCTCCATGTCCTAGTCTCTGAAGCAGCAGAAAACAACCTTGCTACATCACCCATGTGACACCCTTCAAATATTTAAACATAGCTGTCATGTCACCTCTTAAGAAAAAGAACGACAGAAGGATCAGGAAAACGCCAGAAGGCAACAAAGATAAAACGTCATCAAACCCCCGAGTATGTGTTTGCCAAAAGAAAAAAGATGGAAGAAGCAGTGGAAGAAAACAGGAGTGTAAATTATCTTTTTAAACTTCAGAATTATACCTCTATGATTCAATTTTAACTGAGATGGCAGCACCCTCCTACTCTCCAACTATCCTAATTTGGCAGGGCAATCTTCTGTCACCCACTCTTTTTCCAGCTGGTTTTAAAATGTCCTGGTTTCTGTCTCCTCCTCTTCCTTTCCCCCTTTGTTCTTGGCTTACTTCCATTGCTGTAAACTGAACGTGCAAATGGCAGACACAGTTTGCACTCACTTAACTCAGCAAGGAGGAGCGGGGTGTTGAATATTGCCCTTTCCAGTAGGCTTAGGCAAAAGCAACTGCTGTAGCCTCTCTAATTTTTCTGTTTTTCCTCATTCATGACTTACGCCATCTTGACCACACTCTGATGTTCCTTGGCCATACGTGTTCCAGTTTTCATTTGTGCAGGGTATGCATCCTATGGAATCCTGGAGTTTGTGATTTGGTGAGGCTCAAGAGGTCTCTAGCTGAGAATTCCAAATAGCCTCCCTTAAACTACATACCCCAGGATTCCACAGGATAGAGCCAGGGCAGTTAAAGTGAACGCAGAGCACTATCACTGTGTAGTGTGAAAGTACCCTTGGAAACCACCACTACCACCCCCATATTTGAGGCAAGAAATTAAATGATAAAAAGCCATTTATTATCCTCCTGTGGTTTCCCATTGCTTCTTGTGCACTCTGTCTTTTTTCCTACCTCACACACACACTCTATCAAGGAAGGGCAGACAGAACAGCTGTAGACAGTCTTTAGGCTGTTAGTGCTAGGAGTCCTCTGTGTGGAAACCTCTCCTACCCCCATCCCCGTGGCCTCTGTTGTGATTAGAAGTGCAGCACAGAGAGCAGTTGTACAAGTGATTAATTATTGAAGGTTGTGAGCCCCCCCACTTTGGCACTGGAGTACAAGCTCTGTTTGATTTCTTATTTCAACCCAAGAGTGGGGAGTCTCTTTCAGCCCTGGGGCCAAATTCAATTTGACAGAAGTTCTCATGGGCTGCATTCCAGGGGTGGGTGGGACCAAAATACCAGCATATTTTAGTTTAAAGTGCTTCCTGCCAGTAACTAAACCCTAAGAGAGGTGTATCAACCTTTGAGAATGGGCGGGAGGTCATACAAAAGCTAGGAAATCATCAGCATCATGAGGAATTGGGGGTGTCAACCTGAGGAACAGAGAGGGCCAAATTGGGACCCCAGGAGAACCAGATTTGGCCTCAGGGCCTGAAGTTTCCCACTCTTGTTTAAATAGCCAGAGTCTCCAGAGTCCTACTTCAATTAGCAAACCACTATAACACACTGGGTCTCAGTGTACACCAGTGGTTTTGGGGACCATGGACTCCCAGGGGCGGCAACGTTGTCACAGGGAATCTGCAAAGACTTGAAGAAATTTTATGAGCTTTTACAGCTAAAAGGGAGACAGACAGACAGACAGACAGATTTGTACAGCATCATTCCAAGAAAAAATATTGTAGTAGAAGTATGTTCATTTACTTATTTCTCTGTTCTCTCCAAATTTGGAGACCCTTGATGAATAAATAAATATTTGATATACTGTAAGATTTTAAATCTTAAGTCCTGGTGGTCCGTGGCAACAAAAAAAAAATATTTAAAGGGGGTCCATGGCAAAGAAAAGGTTAAGAACCACTGATGTTGACAATACCAGCCTGGAAAGATCAATGTTATGACTCAGTATGAGGTGATCTTCTATGTTCCTAACATTTTCCCCTTCATCTACTCCCAGTGAAGCTAATCCTGCCCTGGTCCCTGGTCAGACCAAGACTAAATATAGTACAAAACAAGCAAGCCCTGACCTTCTTAGTTACCAGGTAGGCTCCTACAACAGAGATTGGGAAGATCTGGCTCACCAAATGTATTCCTCACCATTGCTTAAGCTGGCAGGGAGAGCTGAAGGGAGCTGTAGTCCAACAATATCTGGAGGGCCACATGTTGCTCACTCCCACCCTAGAAGGTGTAGGATTTTCTTTTAAGAGCAGAGCTCTTGGAGAGAAAAATCTTCTTTTAAATCTGAAGCGTTAGGTAGATTTTGAATTGCATTATCTATTGTGCTGCTCAGTTTCAATGTATCTGACACTGCATTCCCGAGAGGTTACGTGAATGTCAGTTTCCTTTAAGGGGACAGTTGGGCCTTTTAAAAAAGGCAGAAAATTAATTGAGTCTACCAAGAAAGCTAGATTAGGCGATTTGATGGCCTTTTCCCAGAACCAGTATAAGTGATTCATTGACATTGCCTTCATATTTTTGGCTGTTTCCAGGAGGAATTTAAATTCTCAGTGACAGCTCTTTTCTTCTCCCTTTCTCTTTCTCCCTCCCTTATGTAACTAAGCATCTGCATACAAAGTAAAACAAGCCAGGCTACTTTGCATACTTTCCTACTCCCTTAGCTTGTCTGAAAGAGGGCCAAATGTACTCTGCTGACTCAGGGTTGATGCTGCAGCAGCAGCACTTACGCCACAATTTGCATGTGCTTCCATTTCATAGCACCAACCCTCTCACTTTTCCTGCGTTAGGAGACTTCTGCAATCCTCAAGGCTGAGCAGGCAGTATGGCAAAAGAGCAGATGAATCCTCTGTGTATTAAGCTCAACTGTAGTTCTCCCTGCAGCCACAAAGTGACATAAAGTTCTATGATGTGAGGGAAAGATTTGAAGCACCCATTTCTTCATTGCAACTGGTAATACAGCACTGAGGCAGTTGACGAGCAACACGCACGAATCTTGTACATGACAGCAATATCTGCAAAGAAGTAGCTCTCCGTCTCAAGGAAAAACTGCCAAATGCGGGTCAGCCACAGGCTGCACATTCAAAATGAGAGAACTCTATACTGTGCATTTTGAAAGAGTTCAGTGCTGACTGTATTATCCGTGTTTTCAGACTGCTAAAAGGAAGCTTGCATTCTGTTTGTGGACAGAGAGGGTCCACATGGGAATTGTGTCTTTTTAGCCAGGTGCTCTGGAGCCTAAATCCAATTGATGTGCCCAGCTAGAACAGACCACAGAATCAGTAGGATTTGTTGTTGTCATTGTTACATGTCTTCAAGTTGACTCCAGCTTATGGCACCACTATCCTAGAGATCTCTTGACAAGATATATTCAGAAGAGACTTGCCATTGCCTTCCCTCAGGCTGAGCATGTGTGACTTGCCCAACACCACCCAACAGATTTCCATAGCGAAACAGGGAGTCGAATCCTGATCTCCCAGAAACCCATTCCAACATTCAAAATGTAGTGCCATGTGCACTCCCAAGTGGAACTTTTTAAGCATTAACTTACCATTCAGCAATTAATTCAATGGGTTGATTCCAGTTAAGGCTAGCAGTTGCATTTAGACCGAACTTCATATCCTTGGCAACAGGTGTGTAAGAAAAGTGATGGGAAAGTTCTTGTCTTATGCTTCCAGGGCAGCATAACCTCTCAGCCATTCCTGGCAGCCAGTTTTACTGAGCTAGAAATTTTAGAATGCAGTCTATGGATTTAGCAGCAAAATAGATGTGGATCTATTTTGGCTCAGCCTCCTCTCGGCAAACTAATGGGTTGGAATGTCTGCTTTTAGAAATTAGGGAAAATGCTATGGCTGGTTTCTCAGGTTTGCTGTAGATAGAAGAACATGCTACATATAATCCAAGTATTATGCTGAACTTTCCTGAAGCCAAAGTTATTCTACCTACTTCAGCTATATACTGCTCAGAGTTGCTTCACTCCATAGGCATCCATTGCATCACTTTATATGTATTAAATAAAGCAGAAGCCTTGGAAAACATGAGAAACTGATACTGGCTATAAATCAGATATATGCTACTACTTCTAGTGCCTTAAAAATATTGGCATGTAAATGGTCTATTAATGTTAACCTGCACATCATCAGTACTATTTTTATAATGTTTATCTCCTTCTCTTCCTCTCCTAGCCCCATTCTCCTCCTTTAAAAATAAAAGTTGGTGTCTATCTAATTCTAGCCAATGTTTGAAGTGACAGATTGACAAACTTAACCTTTTGGAGTGTATCAGTTAAAATTATGTGAATTCAGTGATTTGATTTTAATTTCAGTGAGAATGTAAGATAGTGATAGCCTAAAAAAACATTTCTTTTATCTCTGTCCTGTACCTCTTTTCCTTCAGTCAGGTTGTATGTCCATTGGGGCAAGGGACATATCTTTTTACTCATAATAGTTACCACATGACATCATAACAACTATAACAATTGTTTAAAAAAAGTATTTGTAAATGAAAAGTGTAAAATTACATAAAGTATCTATGTTGTTCCATGAGAGGGGAAAAAAGCCCAGATCTGTAGCCAAGGAATACTTTTATTAAGACCAATGAAAAAGTTATAAAACTGTGTAAGGTTTCGAGTTCTCAAAAACTCTTAATCAGGCTTACAAATATACATTAGTCAGGCAAAGAAGCAGAGAAATCCAAACATTTGATCAGATGTTGTAGCCATGAGGCTAATTTGGGTGTGTGTGTGTGTTTTTTTTAAGGTCGTGATGTTTCCATAATAACAAAAATGTGAGCATATGTACATCTGTCTCTACCATAGTTCTAAGGCTGCAAAATCTAAATAGCTGAAACTTGGCATAGATACTGTGGGGACTTTGGGGGCTTGCACCTTGTCCTTGTTTTGTTGTTTTTACAGATTAATCAATTTTAGTTAACCAATATCTGTAGCTTGTACTACCATCTTCAGACACTAGGGCCATTTCCGCACTAGGTTGTTATAGCGCGATGATTCCACTTTCAACCTCCTATGGAATCCTGGGGTTTGCAGTTTAGGGAGGGGCCGGCCGGTGCAGAAATGGTGTAGGTAACACACTTCCTTAACTTTCCCTAACCAGCAGGGTCGCAGCAACATGCAAGTCTAAAAGCTTTGCTTTCTTTACAACTCCACTAGGCAACTCCACACTTTGCAAGGAGCAACTCTTCAAAATCTTTGAGGGAGGAGGAAGAAAGTCAGGGTCAGTCATAAAGTGACTGTCAGCCAGTTACCATCTCTTAGTCTCTCTACTTTGTGGGGTTGTTGCAAACATAAAAAAAATGGGCAAGAGAGTGATCCATTTGCTTCCTGGGGGAAAGCATGGATATGAGCATAACTGAATTAATGCATGTGTGATAAATAAATGAATAAATAAACATTTCTCTATGGATTTGTGCCTTTCTGCAACTTTTTTACCTTTTGATCCAAAAACAGGATATACTGGGCTAGCAGTTTGAATATTAGCCATAATGATTACAAAGGGTCATTTTTTTCTTGATTTTCTCTCAATTTCTTTGCTCTTTCTCTGCTCTTAATCCAAACCTTGGAGTTGTCCTAAGAGCTCCAACAAGCTTATAAAATATAATATGCCAGTAGCTCCCTCTTGTGGTGAAAGGACATGCCCAGCTTTTAACAGTAAGGTTGTCCAAATATTTATGAATTTTCCCTGAGATACCACGTCTCTGTTCCAGAAATAGGCAGGTTCTGGGGACAGGTGCTCTCTGAAACGTTTCATTTAATGTTACATGATTTAGCTAGCAGGACACCAGCATGCAGCTTCTCTGTAATCTTCCCCTGAATCAAGTACTACTGGCTGAGAAAGAATGGTTTTTCCAAAGCCACCCAGGCTGCGATCCTGTAATCTGGGGACAAGACCCATTAAACTCAGTAGGACTTACTGGGGAGTAGATGTGCATGGGACTGATTGGGAAGACATGAATCATATAGCAAGGAATCTGAATTGTGATCTCTTGTGTTTATCCCCAGTACCCACTGTGCCACAGTGATTCTTAGAATAGCACTTACTGCATCAGAGACAACCATGTGCAAACCAAATATAGTTTTATATCTGATCCACCCTTCCTAAGCAATGAATGTGATATCCTGCATATATTCAAGTTTATCTCTGAGGCTTACTGTAAACCTACAATGTTTTGGCTTCCATTTCTTATCAAACTGTCACCAGATGGTTGAGGGGAAATCTTTTATTTCTTTTCCCATTTTCTCTCTTGCTATGAATACGGAGGATATCAAAATACAGCCCCTGGCAACTGGACAAAAGAAAGCGTGCTTTAATGCAAAGCTTGGAACTGTCACTTTTAAACATCACAATCCCAGTTAACAGGGGTGTACTGGGGTCAGCAAAATGAGGCGAGTGCTTCCCAATAAAATTTTCCTTCAGTCCCCAAATGTCTGTTATTGCAGAAATTTAAAACCTCAGTTGAGTATTTAGAAACAGAAGCCATTTCCGCACTGCACTGTTACAGTGCTGTTATTCTACTTTCAACATCCTGTGGAATTCTGGGGTTTGTAGTTTAGGGAGGCCAAAGAGCTCTCTGGCTGGGAATTCTAAACGCCTCTCCCTAAACTGCAAACTCCAGGATTCCATAGGATGTTGAAAGTGGAATAATAGCACTGTAACACTGTAGTGCAGAAATGGCCAGAGTTTAGGCATCATGGAGGAGGAGGAGGAGGTAGCAGCGACAAAGGTAACAAGGGAATGCAAACACAGCAAATTTCAGAGTTCTAGATGTGAACAATTTGTATGTCTCATTCTCTGCAAAGCTAGAAATTTGGGGTCTGAAGGACGAATTTTCATTTGGAGAGGCACTGTTCTCATTGGGCAGCTGGTAGCTATATCTTTTACTGTTAGCCGTGCTGGCTAGAGGATTTTGGAAATTGTAATCCCAAAGCAACTTTTCCAATCACTACAATATTGATTACTGAGGCTGAGGATCTGCCTTAAAGTACTATGCAAAGAAGGACAAAATGCCTAAATGTTATCACAGGGGCAAGAATAAAAATGCTGTTTTCCTGTGTTTTCTCAGATTCCTTTCCTTTGAGTAAATCCACAGGTATGGTGCCCTTTATTGTCAGCCTCCCCAAGGTTTCTATCATGTCACCTTGGACATTGCAGACAAGTACTTTCTTTCCCACTTTCTCATATTGAAATGAAGAAATGCAATATTTGGACACGCTGCAGATATAATGCTGACCAGTCGAAAGCAACCATCTCATACATGCATCCCCTGCTAGACAGCTACACTCTTTTTAAAAATGGTTTTGGACTGCTGTGTCTCTACGCAGAGGCTAATGCTAATCTCAGTGAGCCCAAACCAAGATTTGTGAGCATGTATCTAACCATGGCTAAATGCTGCCATGCCTAGCTAAACTTCTAGGGCACACAATACACTAACTGATTGCAAAACAACACACAAAGACTATGAGGGAAAGCTCTCAAGCCTGCATTTCATGGTGTTCCTGATCCAGCTTAGAGATAATACAGCATTAAATC
The DNA here is from genome assembly GCA_948472985.1 of Iguana delicatissima. Classification (NCBI taxonomy): domain Eukaryota; kingdom Metazoa; phylum Chordata; class Lepidosauria; order Squamata; family Iguanidae; genus Iguana; species Iguana delicatissima. Next base: position 11,687 of record CAOKZL010001265.1, on the reverse strand, counting down.
TGCACCAGACTCAGGCTGTGACTCGTCTGGATTCTGTTTGGTTATTTATTTATTTATTTATTGTTTGTTTGTTTGTTTGTTTGTTTGTTTATTGCTTTTCTACCCTGCAGGGTTCACAAAGCAATGTACAGTGGGCCCTTGGTATCTGCCAGGGTTTGGTTCCAGGGCCCTCCGTGGATATCAAAATTCATGAATACTCAAGTCTCATTACATACAATGGTGTAGTAAATTGGCGTCCAATATATAAAATCATAAAATCAAAGTTTACTTTTTGAATTTTTTGCGGGGAGGTATTTTCAAGCTGTGGCTGGTTGAATCCATGGATATGGAGGGCTGATTGTGCATATTAAAACCACCAGTTTTTAACTACTTATCATTTTTTTTTAAAGTCAACATTGTTTAAAAACAGATTAAAACCCATTTTTAAAGGATAAGGATTTTTTTAAAGAAAAAAAACAGTTTTAACAACCAAGGCCAATACAGAAAAATCAGAAGCCAAAGCAAATAGCCCTAGGTTTTCCAAGAAAGTCACTATTATGATCCATAGAATATAGGTTTTCTAAAATACAACATAATATTGATTGATTGATTGATTGATTGATTGATTGACTGACTGACTGACTGACTGACTGACTGAATGAATTTATAGCCCACTTGTCTGCTGGAATGGGATCCAAGGTAGCTTACAGAGGTTTAAAACAAATTGAACTAAAATCTTGTTATACAAAAAGTTTTTAAAAATTTAAATAACAATGTAATTAAGAACTATGGTTAAACAATTAAAAACACATTTAAAGCATAATACTAATAAAGAATTTAAAAAATAAAATACAGCACATTACTTCACATACACTTCTGCTATATAATTTAAAATTAAAAGGCTTGATTGAATAAAAAGGTCTTCACCTGTCAGCAGAAAGAGAGCAGGGAGGGGGCCAACCTCATAAAAGGGTCTTCCATAGACTGGAAGCAGCCATTGAGAAGACTGTTTCCTGTGTCCTCACCAAATGTTAAGGTGGTGGGACTATGAGGAAGCCATTCTCTGCTGGTCTTAAATCTTGCAATGGCTTGTATAGGCAAATAACAGTATTTCAGACCATATTAACATTGTGAATAGAAGAATAATGGTGGAACCATATAAAAACTAGTGTGACACAGTAGCTAAACTTGTATGTTTGGATGCAAAAAGATAGAGTCAACTCCTGCCTAGCCACAAAACTTAACGGATAGTTTAGGAAAGTTTCCCCCTTCCTCATTTCACTGGCTTGTTGTGTAGCCACCACCGGTTTCCTGGAACAAAGCAGGATTCCAGTCTCATACGCACGCACACACGCACACACACGCACATGCATACACACACGCACACACATACACATATACACGTACAGTAGGTCCCCCATAATAGTGGGTGATACATTCCTGGACTTGCCTTGGATAGCAAAAAATGCAGGGAATACCAAATGCTATTTTTTAAAATGAGATGAATGATGTCTTCTCTTAGGCTTATCAGGATTGCCAGCATCACCACTCTTGTGCTTTGGACACATTACAAGCAACACAAGGATCCAAGCAGAAGGACTTTACAACAGACTATACTGGGTAAAGACAAGGACTTTACTGCGCAAGCACAAGAATTTTGCAGAAGGACACTGTACCGCAACCAGGTCACAAAGAGTAGTCGAAAACCCTGCTAAGAGACTAGGCAGCACTCAAGCATGTGCAGTATCCATATACAACCAGGAAACATTTGACAGCTTAGTCAACATGAGACAGTGCAATACCACAGGTAAACGGGGCAGAACTGGCTTGAATTTTACATTCCCTGCCATTTTCTGTGTAATACTGTATGTACTGTACTGTATTTTGCTTTATTACCTCAATTTGTATTTTATTAAATTCAAAGTACGTATTTTGGGACTGCATCTTAGACCATTTCCATCCAACATGCTATACTGCTAAGCAGCAGGTTGTTTTGGGGTCAGGAGTCGTGCTACTGCATGACGTCATCACTGCCCAGTTGCTATCCCATCCCCAAGCATTGCAAAACCACCATATTCCATTTCCAGAAAAAAATCTGTAAAGCGCCTCATTTAGCTCTTCAAATCCTGTCAGCTGGCTCACTACAGAACCGGAATAGCGCTTGATAGCACTTCCTGTTGTCGCAGATCCACCAGTGAGCAGGCTGTGGGTGTGCCCAGCTTGTCCCTCCCTCAGTGACTCCCATGGCATGGTAACTTCAAAATCTATCACCTCTCCAGCTTATTTTAAAGTTTTCCTTTGAGCTAAAACGTTTTGTTTTTTAAAAAAATGCATTTTTAGGCATTATAGTATGAAAATGCAGTAGTGGCTTGGTGTGTTTAGTACAGTTTCCAAAAGCAGGAGAACCAATCAGGAGCAGTGGGGCAGAGTGAAGGCAAGGAAGGGGAGCAGCCAAGGATGTAGTGTAGTGCAGAAGGAACACCAGTGCCAATATGCTACTCATCCACTTAAGGCAGAGGGGTGCAGAAAACAGCATTTCTAATCCATTACCATCACGTGAATGGCAATGCTCAATTGTAACAGCATATTTCGTTAATTGCATCTAGTGAGGAAACAGCCTTACTGTGGATAACTAAAATCATGTATATCAGTTGGGCGGTTATGGAGGACCTACTGTACATATACACATGCAAACATTTTAAAATTCTGTAATAATTTCTGGGCCGATTTTATGGCTTGATGCGGGCTGGATATCACAACTAACTTAGCAGAGACCCACTGCAGTGCAACACAAGATGAATGCTAGAAGCAAAAACAGGAGTAACCTGTAACCAGATCTGTTGAAATGCCACCCATCCTATCCCACATGCCAGAGAAAACTTCTGAGGCAGCTCTTGTGCCTGCTGCAGTTCATTCTGCACTGAGCCACAATCACGTCATGCCCATGTGGCTCAGCCTTGTAATTGTTCAAATATAGAACAGCTGCAGCTTTCAGAACTACTGGCCTTGAGAGCACCATGTCCAAAAGCTCCTCAGGCCAAAACCTGAAACTGTCTAGCATCTCACAGAAAGTTTGTTGGTACTGAGTGCCCCAAGATTCCCAAAACGGTGCCTCTATTCAATTCAGCTCTGCTTTCAAGAGACATGTCTAAAGTTCACACTGGTTAGAAAATAGCTTCAAGTGTTGTCCTTTTTCTTACAGTGGGTTCTCACATTACAGTTTAAGGTCAAATTAAATTTCTCTTGATAAGAAGTTCAAGATGTCCTGGAAGAATTAGCAACGGTATGTGCAAGTAGACCAAGACTGCACAGGCTGAACAGGTCATTTGTCTCACATCTTACTCAAAGCCACTGATGCATATACTGTGAATATAGGTGTGTTTTCTGCATAAACCCAGAGACCCTAATCCAGGGGTGGGAACTGTGTGACCTTTCCGAATTTGTTGAACTGCAACTTCCACCACAATTATCTAGCATAACCAGTGATGAGGAATGCTGGAAGTTGCAAACCAGCAACATCTGGAGGACAGTTCCCATCCCTACCTTTATCCAACTCCAGGTCTTACCTAAAGGAGATCCATTTAGTCAGCTGCTGCATGGCGAGTCAGCACTGATGCAAATCCCACTGATTCATGAGTCAGCTCCAGTTGGAACTAGCAGTTGGGTTTAGGCCAAAGGCAGGGAAGAGAGAGGGAGAAAGGAAAGACTGACTCACTGCTCCTGATAAGGGTTCTTTCTATTCTAGCAAAAGACTATAATTTGTCTCATGGAAACGGATTACGGGTGGAGGAAATATCTAAGCAAAAAAGGATGTGATGTTGTTTGCTGCAGCTGTGCTTCAGCTTCATAGCTAAGTGCTCTTTCACAGTTCAATAACTGACCATGTGAAGAGGGGATGGAAATATTTATTATTATTTATTAAAATATTTATATCCAGTCATCTATGTAAAGATCTCTGAGGTGGTGTAAAATAAAATCAACACCATCAATTTAAAATCATATAAACAGCAAAAATGATTTGAAAATGCTAAAAGCGGATTTAGCAAGTTAACAGAATTACCATCATAATACTTAAAAACAGTTTCAATGAAATGAAAACATTATATCTTCTCTTACAGGCATGGTTAGCAAGGGTGAAAAGCTGTTGGTCCTCCAGATGTGCTGCAGCTCCTAGGAACCCAAACGAGCATGGCTGGTGGTAAGACATTATGGGACCCGCAATCCGTTACACCGGGAAGACCAAGGGTCTATAAAGGCCGTGTCTACAGTTTCCAGAAAAGGAGGAGGAGGAGGAATACTAGGACAAGAGCACAGTCTTGAAATGTGTGCATCACACCTTTTCCTCATGGTATACTCTGTACAACTGTGATTGATGCTCCATTTATTGTGCTTAGTGACACCACTAGGCTCCAATCCCTGTAACATCATAAGGGATTGTTCCTGAAATCTCAGGATGTGTAGTAGTTCTAACTTGGCAAATCTATGTCTTACATTCTGTTCTACAGGTTACAGCCATGCAGGAACATAGCAAGCTGTTTCATACTGGGTGCAATGATTGGGCTATGAACTCTTGACTGGCAGAAACTCTCCAGGCTTTCAGAATGGATCTTTCCTATCCCCTCCCCCCAGAGATCCATGGTATTTTCTGGTTTTGTCCCATCCAAGTACCGACACACTCAACCTTGCTCCAAAATTAAGATGAGAGCAATGTGTTTAGGGTGGTAAGGTAATATTTGAAGGTGTTTTCTATTGTAATATTGAACAACAACATACACAGTTTATTGTGAAGATGTGTGAATTGTGAAACACCACAGGAAAAGAGGAATATATTTAAGACACTGTTACTACCCAGGACACTGAAATAATTTCTTGTCACCTTCTTCTCACAGGTGAGAACAAAGAAAACTTGGCAAATGAGTTACAGCGTGCAGCGACATATAATTTTGAAATGTCGGTTGCAGTTTACATTCCAGATGACAGATGTGACACTTTAATTTTACAGCTCATGCTGACAGAAATTTTGTGGCAAGAACTGCTGGTCTACATTAATAGACCAAACTTGTTCACCTGGTTGTGCTCAGCTCCAAGACAGAGGCAAAACCTTTTATCTCCCTTATTTGGACCATGAGGAACAGCCAGAGAAAATATTTAGTGATCTGACCATGATTTAAACCAGAGCTCATGAAAATCATTAACTAACTCTAACATTCATCCTTTAGATCTACTTGGCCACTTTACCATCCTTTAGATTTACCTGGCCACTTGAACACTGCGTCTGTTTTGTTTGGCAATAGATTGTTTATATTGGGATTGTGAAGGTGTGCCTCTCCAAAGCCATATGAAGGCTCCAGGGCTCTGCAGCACCCAGTAATGGGAGGAGTGCCCTCATTGGATGTGGAGGCAATTTGCCAGACATCTCCAAGCTGTTTGATGCCTAGGAGAAGCCTTTTACTAATCAGGTCATAAACTGGAAGTCAAATGGGGACATGGAAGAAGATTTTTAGTTTTAAAAAGGTAGGAGCGGTAGTGATATGCAGCCACCCAAGATGCTGGGGATGGCCAATGGGACCTCCAAGCCTGGTAGTTAGGAGTCTATCCCTAAGCTCATATTATTTGCATTACTTCAAAAGTCTCTGATTCTAATACTAAATGTATGGGGGTCAGCTTCTAGGGGGACGAGAGAACTAGAAATTTAAGTGCTCAGACAGTACAGACAGGTTTGTTAAATTCCTATTGGAATGTCATGTCAGGTGAATGCAAAAAGAGCCATGCTGGGAATAAATGATTCCATTTTATCAGTCCTGAATCACCCACCATTCAAACTCAATGGATGACCATTGAGTTTTAGGCCATTTCTGCACTAGACTGTTACAGCGCTATTATTCCATTTTCAACATCCTATGGAATCCTGGAGTTTGCAGTTTCAGGAGGGGCACTCCTCCTCAAACTGCAAACCTCAGGATTCTATAGGATGTTGAAAGTGGAATAATAGCGCTATAACAGTCTAGTGTGGAAATGACTTTAATCTGACTCTTCAGATGTTTTGGACTACAATCTCTTATCACTGACCATGCCAGATGGAGTCAATGAGAACTGTAATGCAAAACATACAAAGAGGGAAAGTTTCCCCTTACACCCCCATAAATGGCTAGGGTTGCCAGACCTCAGGGTCTGGCCCTAAATCTCCAATTGTTGTGACACATCTCCAGGCAGAAAACAAGGGTACAAATTCTCTTGTTTCAGTCAGCTTAGCTCCAGACAAGAAGAAAGGGATGCGTGATCCTCCAGCTCAGCTAGTAGAGCACCAGCTTGCTACAGTTTGCAAGGTTTAATTGATTCGCTGCTGCCACTTGCAAAAGCTTTGCATGGGTATCTAGGTATTTACTAAGTTAGGTTCCTCTTTCCTTCTCCATTGTTGTGATGCCCAGGCTCATGTTCTGTTCTGCTCTGCATCCACCTTCTAGACAGAACAAGGTCAGCTACATTAAATGTTCCTTATGCTGTCTCCCCACCTAGATTTCACCTTGGTCTGTGAGCAACCTCTTTTTTTTAGCTAAGACTTCTGTCTTAATTTTTAAACCGGAAGATATTTTCTCTCTGTGTGTATAAGTTTGAACAATAAACTATGAGAAAATCGGGTTAGTACTTAATGAATAACACTTTCTGACATCTTCAGGGATTGTCCTAGGTCTCAGATTTTGGCCTAGAAACCTCAGGGCTTGGGACAATCCTAAACTGGTAGGTACAAGGACCATTTGGTAGGTCCTTAAGTTGTAGAGGGAGAACATTGATACTTCAAAGAACTGTATGACACCTCTTACATATTCAGTTAGACAGCTATCTCCACTTGCTCCTTGCTGGTCCTTTTTTCTACAAGATTCTTTTGGTGGCATTTGTGTGTGTATGGTACTTCCAGGACAATTTATACTATTAGATGCACGTACTAAAGCCCTAACAGCCACTTTTTGAAAAGAAAAGCTGTGTTGGGAGTGGGCCATTTAGAGAAAGAAGAAGGGTACTCCACATGTCCCCTGCTGCCAGTTTCCCCATTCCAAATCACCATTATTAATTGCTCCCTCCCTGGGTTCAAAATGCACAGTGGCAGAGGCAAACATATATTAAGAAGTCTGTGGGTGGAAGATAATGGCTGAGGAGGAAGAGCCAGCAGAAGATAATGGTTGGTGAGAAATCCATCAGCCACTCCTTGCCACTGTCACCTTCCTTGCTACTCCTTAGATTAAATTCACTCCCTCTTGAAGCTCCTGTTCTATAAAAAAGATGAAAAAGAGAAGACTGTTGAGGTTTTACTCACATACTGGTGAGTAAACTATTGCACACCAGAACTACTAATCTTACTGGTTTCTACATTTCTCCAATTTGTCAGCTATGGATCCTGACCTTGAATTACTTCTACTGAGGGTGTGACCTCTGATTTCATAACTTTGATTCCATAGGATTAGTGACCTATTTATGGAATTGCTCCCAAAATTCCTGTCTCCCTGACCTAATATTGCCAGCATTCCTTGGGATGACTATTTTCGAGACTGGTCAATCTGCTTCAACCATCTTTTCTATTTTTTTCAAAAACCTAACCCACAATCTAGTGGCTCCTAGGATGGCACTAGAAACTTGCTCTTCCAAAGCATTTTGTTTGCCACAGTTCACCAAAATGGAAAGAAGAGAGAACAATTTTGTTGCAGCTATAGTTCTGAATGCCATTTCACATTCTGTCCCTCCACCCGTGCACTTTGCGTTGACTAGAATGTTACCCTGTGAACTGGGGGTCCCAGGAGGGGCACCCAAATGACCAAACAAACCAAGCAAAGATGGGGAAATTAGCTGGAGCACTCTCCTAAGCTAGCGAGAGGCAGGGTAACTTAGCGGAAATCTTTTACCCTATGTATACAGGTTCAGGTCAGTGAGCAGTGAGACAATGTAAAATAGCAACAATAACGTTTATTAACAAGCAGACAAATTATTAAGAAAACACAACCACACAGCTAACTAGAAATAGGGAATGAGAGTTTTGGGGGAAAATGGGTGATACGACACCTTTCTCGTAGTCCTGAAGAAGTCCAATTGAAGAGAAGAAACTCGGCATGGTGGCCGAGGGGAGCTCGCAGAACGGAGCGGCTGCAAGGCTGGATGGAAGTCCGGAGCGATCCGAAGAAGCTCTCGGAACTGGGGGTTTTTATTAGGGAAAGTATGACTGCGGGCTAGTCTGTACTTGGGAAAGAACAATGAGGTTTGGGTGAGAGACAATGTCTCCGAAAGGTCAGAATTTAACATGATTGAGTTAAGTTCAAATTGACAATGGGATGGCCAGTATGCAGATGTAGCTTGCCTGGGTGGTGGAGTGCCCAGCTCGCCAGGGTGCCTGCTTGGGGCAGGGGGCTCTTTGTATGAGTGTGCATCTTTAATTAAGGTGTTTGTTTCCGGAGGTCTCCTGAGCAGATCTGGCAGTTTCTGGCTTGTCTTGGTGTAAACAAGTATGAGTCAGCATATAATAGCCATGCCTAGCTTTGTGCTTGCTCGGCGGCCTCACAAACACTTGGCTGAGGGTGGCAGAACAGGGCCGAATTGTGATATCAAAATGATATCTAAGGTTTACCAAAGCCAGGTTAGTTCATGGTGATAACAAGGAGACTTAAGTTGCTTCCCACATTTCTTTTCCCCAATTGCTTTGGAAAACAAATACTGGGACCTGCAATAAAAGTTTATGATCTGAATTGGGGGCAGCACTGCATCCACCATTTTGGGGTCAGGTCACTGCTCCCCCTTGCTTGGATCAGAGTCTGCCCCTAGAATGCAGCTGAGGAGAGATAGTTTCTCCTTCTGACAACCTGTCAACCCAGTAATGATAATTTTTCTTGTTGACAAATACCCACCCCTTCCTTGCTTATGCTCTCCCACTAGTATAGTTCAGACTATTTCTGGGCAGCTAGTGCTTCTATGTTTAAAAGAAGCCCATGAAGGGGGTTGGGATGGTGGTAGAAGTTATTTTTGTGGAAATTGTTTGGTGTTGGAACTTTTAGGGAAGGAGGTGGTCAGGCACTCTCCACTAAAATCCACCATAGGAATTCAAGCATGAAACTGAAGAGTACTTTGAGAGATCCATGATTCATCTGGTTTATGAGTTTGGTCTTCATGAACAATGCTGCAACCAGGGAATATGTGTCCAGCACAGGTTTGAATTCACCTTTTCTACATCTTTACACCTCCTGTGGGAATGAATGGCCATTCCTGGAATTTCACAGATACTTCAGTTGGAGAAAAATGCACAGGATAGATCTGTGTTGCTAGATTTGTGTGAGAGACAGTTTTAATTGCAGGGTGGAGATGCTTAAGGTAACTTCCCAAAGGCGTGTAACTGCTATCGGTTGTATCAGCAGCTGTGTGACGCATGGAAAAAAGGTGCTACTTCCCATTTTAGTTAGATTGTACTTTGAGCTTTGACAACATAGTTGAGATGAGGAATTATATGACAGACCTTTCCTAAAGCCCACTATCACTCACTTTCCATCAGCAAACAGAAATGATAAGGAAAAGTATAACCATAAATATAACCCCACACTATGGCCTATGATATTGTGCAAAGGCAGCAAATGTTGGAGATCACAGATCTGGAGAGAGCTTTAAAGGCCAGGTGAGCCAGCGTAGTATAGTTGGACTACAATTCTGGAGAATAAGGTTGGAATCCCTACTCAGCCATGGAAACCTATTTGGTGATTTTAGGTAAGTCATACTGTCTCTGCTTCAAAGGAAAGCAAATACACAACCCCTCTGAACAAATCTTGTCAAGAAAACCCCATAATAGGTTCACATTAGGGTCACCATAAGTTGAAATGACTTGAAGGCACACAACAACAATAACAAAATCCAAACTATTGCCAGATGCAGTAGGCCAATCATTACTATCCCATTCAGCCTTACTTTCTCCAGACTAAACATATCCAGTTCCTTCAGACTTTCCTCAAAGGATTTCATTTCAAAATCCCTCCCCATCTTTACTGCTGCCCTCTGAATCTTTTCTAGTAATGCAGTGTCCAGAACTCAACATACTATTCTAGAGTGCAGTTCTTCTAGTGTAGAATAAATCAGAATATTTATTTCCCAGGACATTTCCACACAGGGATATAGCCCGCGCTGGGACGACCTCACCAGGAGGTCGTCTACACTGCGGGGTGCGCTAGGGCGGTTTGAAAAGGTGAGGTTCTACACCTCAAAGCGCCTTTGTGCGGCCACGGGGGTGGCACCGCGTGTTTTATAAAGATCACCTTTCAAGTGGTCTTTTTAAAACAAGAACGTGCTAGCCCGTCGCAGCGCCCCGTGAAGAACTGCAGGGGCGCGCAAGCGTGTCCCTGCAGAGCTGCCCGGGAGCGGGCTTCTGGTTGGCGCGCTGCCCCGATTGGCAGAGTGGCGCTGGAAGCCGCCGGCCGCCATTTTGGGCACTGCTGGACACCGCCGGACACCAGCGGTGTGTAGAGCGGCGAACGCACGCTGCTCCCTATGGGGACGGAGTCACCCGGATTAAGGTAAGCTCCGTCCCCGCGTGCGCCGCCCCGTTCCACCACGTTTCGTGCCCCCCCATGTGGAAAGGGCCTTAGAAACCACAGATATGCTTATGCAGCCTAAAAATCATGGTAGCCTTTGTTGTTGTTGTTGTTTGTTGTTGTTGTTATGCTTCTTTATTACAGTTCAGGTTAATGTTTAGCTTCACTGACTATGATCCTGGTACCCATTTCACAAGTACTACTGCCAAGCCGAATATCCCCCATAAAATCCCTGTGGATATTAAAAAGCAAACAAACCTACATTGTATTTTTATCTGTTGAATTTAATTTTGCCAGCCCAACATTCCATTCCATTATGTCAGGGTCTTTTTGAATTTTACATTTTACATCTGCCTTCTGCAGTGTTAGCTATCCCACACTGTTTTGTGTCATCAGCAAATTTGTAGCTGCATTGAGATAAGTATCAATTCTAACAGCCATGTTGGCTCCTGGTGTACTTCGTTTGGCAGAGCTCCTACGTATTTTAAAGAACTTTATGACAAGTAAAAATCCAGCTAACATAGATTTCCCCATCACTTCTTCATAGAGCTTGGGAAAACTACACCTGAACTTTGGTCTGTCACATCAAGAGTGCTGTTAAGAAAAAGGAAAAGAAGACAGAAACTGTACCTACTTTAATTTGCTTCCATTATTATACACATTGCTGGAGATAACGAGAATTCTTACTGTATGTTTTCAGCTTAATTCTTGTTTTAAGTAAGCCGACTTGAGTTCCAGTTTTGGGGAAAAGTCAGGATATAAACGAATATAACAACATCAACAACAGAATCACAGTTCACAGCAACAGTTCTCATAGAGGATTTTCAGAGGTCTCTAGAAGGATATCAAGAAAACCTACAAATAAAGTTTAGAAAAGTAGCCATGCTGGCTGGGAGATTCTGGAAGTCAAGGGTATTTAAAAAATGTTTCCTATCTTTGAAATCCTTACTTGATCAAACAAAAGGTACTGCTAGACCAGAAGCTGGGAACCCCAGACCCAAGGCTTGAGTCCAACAATTCTGGGGTCTAGTGCAATCCCCAGAGATTCTCCAGATAGCCACATCTCTTTCTCCATTACACCACTGCTTTCTGCTGTCTTGGCTTTTCTTCATTGTTCTTCTATTCAAAAAAGTGAAAATACTTTTCCCAAGGCTT